>CM067324.1:116767500-117367500 GCA_034376525.1 Nicotiana benthamiana
TTTCGCCTTCCTTCATGTGAAACAGTTCATATGCATGGGTTAGAAAATCAACCTTAGCCTCTCTTACCTGGTCCGTACCTTCGTACGTGATTTCCAGCTTATCCCACATTTGCTTTGCCGTTGTGCAACATGATATTTTTCGGTAATCATCAGCGTTTACAGCACAATATAATAAGTTGATGGCTTTAGCGTTGTTCTGCACTTTTCGGATATCATCCGCATCGTATTCATCTTCGGATTTTGGAACCCACTCATTTTCAACCTTTTTAGTTGGAATTTGTTCTCCCTTCATTATAACCTTCCAGAGATGAAAATTATTTGATTGAATGAATATTCTCATCCTCTCCTTCCAGTATGTATAGTTTGTGCCATCGAATAGTGGTGGTCGGGTGGAGCATTGTCCTTCACTTATTCCTGCAAAAGAATCACGCGTAGAAGCCATGGATTGTTTCTCTCAAACGGTTATGTTTTTCAGAGAGTTGGGCTCTGATACCAATTATTAGAATATACGCTTAACGCTAGAGGGGGGGTGAATAGCGTTATAATAAAAAACAGCGTAAACTTGCGGAATTTAAAAATTGCAGGAATGAAATAAGTGCGATAAGTAAATAATAAAGAACGAACGCACTGATGTTATCCTGGTTCACCACAACCCGTGGCTAGTCCAGTCCCTGAGACTCTCTCGAGATTTCCACTAACTTCGTTAAGCTTACGGGTGCTTAACAAACCATTACAAACTGAGAACTTGAGTCACACAAGCCTCAACAACTTTTGCTCGAAGATACAACACTTCAAGACTTTAACCAAAGGAATCACAACGTTCCTTCTTACAATACAAGGGATTAACACTTCCCTTCAAGTGTATAAAAACACTTTGCACTCAAAACAAGACTCTCCTTAAGAGTAGATATGAGTAAGATAAATACGCTCAAGAACGCAACAACTTTCGTCAAGAATTTGGCTCTCAAAAACTTATGTAATGAATAGAAAATGATGAATAAGAGAGTATGCAAGCTTTAGCAATAATATGATCAGTTGTTGTATTTAGAAGACTGATTTGAAGATGTATTTATAGTGTCAAAAGCATGCATAACCGTTGCCTAATTGCCAATTAAGAATTGCTGATTTTGTGCTACGACAATCGATTGTCAAATTGGCACAATCGATTGTTTTCCAATCGTTCCAAAAATCATTCCCAGGTTTTACGCAGCATAATCGATTATCTAAGACGTATAATCGATTACTGGCAACGTTCAAAAAATCATTTCCAGATTTTACGTAAAATAATCGATTATCAGAAATATACAATCGATTACTTGGCAACGTTCAAAAAATCATTTCCAGATTTTACGTAAAACAATCGATTATCAGGAATATACAATCGATTACTTGGCAACGTTCAAAAAGTATTTTCCAGATTTTACTTCAAACAATCGATTATTAAATTCCTATAATCGATTATCTGACGGAGTTTGAAAATATTTTGGCAACGGTCATTTACATAATCGATTATGTTATATGGACAATCAATTATTTTTCAGTCTTGAAAAATCTAATAGACACTGCCTCAACACAATCGATTGTCATTAGGTTCACAATCGATTATTTTTATATCTTTGAAAAATCTGATAGACACTGCCTCAACACAATCGATTGTCATAAGGTTCACAATCGATTATTTTGTAGCTTTGAAAAATCTGATGGACACTGTCTCAACACAATCGATTGTCATAAGGTACACAATCGATTGTCATGCAGATTTCAAAAATCTGATGGACACTGCCTCAACACAATCGATTGTCATAAGGTACACAATCGATTGTCTTGCAGCTGCCTTCACATAATCGATTATCATAAGTACATAATCGATTATCTTTGTCCAGATTTTAGATGCATGTTTAAAAATTATTTTGACTAAAATAAATATGCATGATTTAAAATCATTTTGCCTTAAATTAAATATGCATGATTTTATAAAAATGTTTTTACGAGAGAAGCCAAGTCTTGAGTTAAGTCGTCGGATCAAGATCACAATTAAAGAACGACTCATGTATAACTTTGTTTAGTCTTGATCTTGTTTGTCTTGTGCTTGAACTTCTTTGCGTGACATTTACGCGCTTGTGCTTGGACCTCGTCATATGTCAATTTCGCATCTTTTGTCATTTATCAAAACCTACAAATATGAACACACGTTTAGTTTAGTGCCTTGAGAACGTGTTTCAACAACAATTGGGATTAGGTATATATTTAATGTAATTGTATGATGTGCCTCAAATTACACTTCTACATTCTTGTTTGTTGTTTCTACTTCTACTTTAAGCTATTGATTGTAATTATAAAACTATACCACAATATTTTTGTTTTGGTTATTTTTCAAATGATAAAAGATCTAGTATCGTGAATTCCACCTAGGTAGTTACATAACTGGTTGTAAACTCTAGGTCAAGTTTGATTGGTCGGGGCCATAACATATAAATCACACGCAATTACCCACTTTATACCTCTCGATAGTTTTAGTGGTTTTCCCAATTTGGATTTCCTAATTACAAATGGGTATTGCTCAAAACAAGTGATATATGCTCAATTAGGGTCTTACTATCTCTAGATTTGACCCTTTACTTGGGGCAATCAATTTCTTGAGTTCATCGCAATTTCTTGTTAGCTAAGGTTTCCTAGACTTAGTCTCTCTTTCTCAAGTACAGACTATGTCAATTAGGCATGAATCAATATTTACAACCATTAATTCTTGAATACAAGCAAGAACTATGCTAAATATCACTAACCCAATCATAAACAAGTCCTAAATCAAACACACATTAAGTACCCACACGAGGGTTGGGCCACAACCCTAGCTAGAAAGTTAGCTACTCATGAAAAATGCAAAAATTAAAGAAGAAATAAAGATAGAATACATAATAGTTAAGTAGGGTAAGAAAATCTAATGTTTAGAAGCTAATCTAGTATAAAGTTACGCAAAGCAGTAAAGAAAAACGGCTCAGGTGCTCCCCCAAAACAAAACTTCACCTAAAAAAGACAAAAAGTTCTATTAATACTAAGTTGGAGATATCTGACAAAAATGTCCCTAAGGAGGTTGTGCGGCCGAACAATTCTAGTACAGTCCGCACTCCTTGAACTTGGACTTTGGCTGAGCAAGACCTCTGCGGACCGCATAAAAATAAGCGTGGCTGCGCTCTTGATTATGTCGCCGTATGAAAATATTATGGTCTACATTTCTTCTTAAACTTAAAGTTCCATCTCTTTGATCATTGTCTTCTGCAGACCGCACAATTGTGAGTGTGGTCGCACTTGTCATCCTTCTTTATGGTGCATTCTGCACTTCTTCATGGCCCAAAAACACAAGTCTCAGAACTGCATCTTATGCGGCCATACTAGAATTATGTGACTCGCATTTTGCCTTGAAATTCTATCATAGGTCGCCCTTAGGTTCTACGGCCACACTCACTTTTGTGCGGTCCGCACTATGCCTCTTGTAGCATTGTTTTTGTCCTTGTCCAATTTTAACTCCTTTATGAGTTAATTTTGACTTCTTTGTCACGTTATAAGTATTCTTGTATGAAATCACATTTAATTAGTTCTTGAGAATGTCTTTAAGCATTTTTGAGCTAAAGCACAAGTAAAAGAGAGTACCTAAGCAGTCAAAATCCCTACCTATCAATCACCTTTAGGAAGTCATCAAAGTGGAATTCATCTCGAAGTCCCACATGGTTCTCCATCTTGGTTTCAAGCAGGGCTACAATGCATGGATTTTGGGTAGCAACAAGTTCTCATTCCTTTTGAAGGTATCATTATTAGCCCATTTATGTTCTAGACTAGAAAGCTAGTGGGCCTATACACCGGTGTATTCTGGTTGAGAGGATGTAGAGTCACATGACTCTCTTTGACGAGGAATTGGCTTTCCCTTAGAGTTAGGGTCATCACAACTGCGTACTTCGCTAGAGCCCTATTTATTGCAGGACGAAGGTCGAATGATCATTTCATAAGTGCAACTAGGTAGTTGAGGATATACTTTGTATCCTCTCTCTCTAGGGAAATCATAAGGCTTATGTCTATGAGACTTGAGATTTTTGTGAACGAGCCTATACGTGGGTGAATCTCCTCGATATCCTCTACTATATCTACCTCTTCTTGTTCCCAGGGATAGGGAGGGGAGAGCATGCATATGAAATGCATTCTATTGTGGGGTAGCATGGCTTGGACTTATTGCGGTTGCTATGAGAAGAATAGTGGGTTTGCATTGATCATTTCATGGGACATGAAGAATGATAGGTCTTAGAGTTGATTCATATTGAAATGTGGGTTGAATTGTGGGGGACATTCCAGTATTGGTGCATGTTGTACTACAGGGCCGGTGAAACTGTTGGGGCCAAAGGATCTAACACATTTGCCAACCGCATGTGGTTCATGTAGTTGTTCATGACAAGTCTCATTCCTTCCGTTATCAGTTGTGCTATGAAGTTGATTTTATATGATTATTAAGACCTCCATTCCATTGATGATCATTGTGAAGAAGACTTGTCCCTTATCTATTGGCCACGTGTCATCTTATCTATTGTAATTTAACTTGTTTGTATCTATGTGGGTAGAGAGTGCATGGCAGAGGTGGCTATAGTTGAATGGTTTTGGATACTAGGGGTTTGTGCTATCTCTAACTCCATTCCAAGAAGAGGGAGGGCGCAAACCGATTGGCTATTGAAATACCATTCTCCTTTTTTTTACTGACAGGGGAACTAGAGCCACTTGTAGTGGATTTTGGGCCATATTTGTAAACTCAATGGTTTGATTTCTAGACGTTAAAGTATTAATTGTTTTGGTGTTGTAATAGTTAGAATAAGAGTTATTATTAAAAGGATCTTTTGATTTATATGCCAATTTTTGTGAGTTTAAAAACTTACCTTGCTCTGCTACATAAATATTACCGCTAATACATGTATTGGCTTGTGCCTTATCCTCCAGCATGGCATGTTTTGCTACATGCTTTTGGTTTTGTAATTTTTTTTTTCTGGCGAAGGACATCGTTTACCATTCTTTGGCCTTATCATTAGCTGTTTGGTAGTTGAAGTGTGGATCTTTGTTTCTTTGATCTGGAGCTTCTTGGTTATGTACATGCTCTGGATAAGTTGTTTTACTATGCAATTAATGGGGGCATCAGATATTTGAGTGGCCTTGTCTGCCACAACTCTTGAAAAGGAATCCCTCTCCTTCATAGATTATTTGTTGAAGATGAGAATCTATTAGAATTCATGTGGTGACTGATTCGTCTAGCGGGACTTGGATACAGAGCCTTGTGTGTCTTCATCTTAAGGTAGAGCTAGTATAAGCATCAGAGTACCTATCGAATTTCCTATTCACTTAAGTAGGATTCCGTCGTAGTACTCTATTATTAGTTGCGGTAGATGCATCTATATAGTTCCATATGTTTGTTTTGCTTCAGCAACGACAAAATTGTGTTCCCACATCTTCACAGAGAGGAAATGGCCATTCACAAACCATAACCCGTTCTTAAGGATGTCATTCATGTTATCCTCTTTTGTAAACTTTACTATGAAATTGTCCGAACCTACATCAATTTGTGAGAATTGCTCAGTGTGTCTCTATAATTCTTGGATTTTGGATTTTAAATAATGGTGAACAAATTATTTTCCAATTAGTTTAATAATTAGAGAGAATTTTTATGAGGAGCGTAGCCTTTCTTTTTCCTTGTTAGAGAGTCGGATAGCCTTTACTCCACTAGGTAAAAGGTTGGCATCTTTTTCGAAGCACGAAGTTTCTTTAGTCTCCTATGCTATTTCCCCTTCAGAATGCTCTATGTCAATGTCAATTATTTGTTCACTGGCAAGGCGTTTTTCTTTGATGTTGATTTGGGATTCTACCGAGGAAGATGATATTTGCGGTATTGGTGTTATGTTATTGGGATTGTTGATATATGATGGTTTAAGGGGAGTAGGTGTGGAGCTGCCTCCGGATTATTGAGTGTTAATGGGCAGTCTTAGTAGGATTAAAATTAAGCTTAGAGAGAAGACAGAGAATTTTTTTAGAGAGAAATTCCCCATTAACAGTGGATAATATAGTGTTGTCGAGTTACTTGACCCATTATTTAGATCACTTCCATAATACTCTTGTTCAAAATTTTGAAAAAGAATTTTTGAAAAAAACATAAAATCATTTTTTTGGGAAAATTTTCTTTTCAACGAAAGCAAGAGAAAAAAATTTTACTGTAGTTTTCACAAAAAAGGTTGTTTTCAACAAATTTTCACAGTATGAAAAATGAACTACAAGAAGAATAATTTTATTGATGAATTATTGCGGATACAATTTTGTTTATTCCCTTGATTCTTCCTTCGAACTATTTTTCATGATTCGAGGGCCGAAGTAACGAGTGTTCTCGAACGTAGGTGCTAAACTGTGAGTGATGCTCGAGGTTTTCAATGGAAGAACATTCTAAAGACGGAGCTATGATTGAGAAGGAGCAAATCTATTGTTCTATTATATCTAACAGTCGATATATATAATAAGAAAATAAAATGGGAAAAAGCTAATGACTAATCTACCCTTAACTTACCGTTAACAACTTTAACTAATTTGGTCATATGCACAGCACATGGTATATTACAATAGTAGGATGTGTAGACTTTCTTGGATTTGTTTGTTATCCATGAAAGTTTATTGTGAATTTTTGGAGTATTTAATTATCAAGAATTATCCACCTACATTTTGATCTCTTTGTGAGTACACCATGAGTTTATGATATTTTCGAGATGATCTCCCTTTTTTCAAGATATTTTTTTAAGGGAATGTGTAACATTTTATTAATAGGAGTGACTCATGATTAGGGTAGGGTAGCCTCCAAGTTAGGGTTTTGGTAGAGTAGCCTCCAAGCAACCCTTATAGACTTCTAATATTACAAGAGTCATCTTGTAGTATCTTAAATTTAGAAATTCCCCAAAATTTAATATGGGCTTGCTCCGTTAAAAGTTTGATATCTACAAATAACCCCTACTTTAAGGTTTGTCCGAGTGTAACTTGCCAAAAGTTGAAGACGGGACTTAAAGTACTCGACCATCACAATAGATGATTTTGAAACTTATAGTTTTCGATTTATAGGAGGAAGAGATGAAGGACAGAACTAATCCCACTAAACGTGCCAATATATTTGCAACAAATTTTCTTAATGAAAATTTACAATAAAAATAATTTTATTGATGAATCTACAAATGTTTTTCAATTTTCTTGCAAAAATAGTAGAGTACATTTTTTTCTAACACTTGTCTGAGAGAAAAAAATCCACATTAAAAAATAACACTTTCTTTTACAATGCACGTTTATAAATAAAGTGCCCATTATAATTGAAAAGATAGTACTTTAGGACATTAAAGGATATTACATATCTATAAAAATTACTTATTGTTATGAAAATAATTTCATAATTATATTATAAATATCTATTTAATTCTTCGCTATAGATTATCCATTTAGTACTCTATTGACGTTTATCTACAAACAATTAATGAAGGCATATTGCAAGCAACTCAATACAGCGATTTGCCCTAGCTTGTTATTAAACATGCATGTTGCAAGCAGCTCATGCAAACAACTTACAAGTAGCTCAAGAAAAGCCTCGCAGCTACTTCTTGAAAAGTCGTGTAGCTGCTTCCTAAAAAGACTCGCAATTGCTTCATTTCTTCTATAAATGGAGGAATTTTCAATTCATTATATGAATCAGTTTGAAATTAAATAATATATCAATTTCTCTCTATACTTGTCTTTGGTTTATCTACTTTACTGTCGTTATTTTGTAACACTTATAGTATTATAGGACAAACGATTTAAGCACGTGTGAGGTTAGCGCATGAGCAAAAATTATGAGTTTACATATGGATTTTATGAAATATTTCTCAATTATTATCTAAAGTTATGGTTTTTTAAATAGATTTAGGCCTTATTGTTTGTACTTAATGGAGGTTTGAATTTTAATTATTCAGAACTCAGATATTAAGTGTGTATTTTTAAAATCTTAATCTTAATTATTAAGCGTATTTTTTTACCTCACAACCACTTAATAGATCTGAGTAGATCTATGTGATTAAGATCTATAATAAAGACTTAATTTCATCAAGATGTTATCATCCATATTCATTATCAACCGCATTCACCGCCTACCATTATCAATTACCATGATGCCGCCGCCACCATATTCAATCATCACAACCATCACCACCACCATCATCCTCAATCATAGCCGCCACCATTATCAACTATCCCTACCCACTATCCCATCACCAACCACCGTCATTCTCAACCACAATCAACACTCATCCACCTCAACTACCACAACTAACCACCTCATCTCTATTAGCAACCACAACCGACAATGTCCATCATTATAACATACCACCACCACCACTACCTTCCTCAATTACAACTATCACCACCTCTCATTATTAACTATCACCACCCACAACCATCATCCCCAATCATAATCGTCACCACTACTAATTACAACTAGCTACAACCCTGAACCACCATCATTAATCAAAATTACCACCAACCACTATTTCTAATCGGCATCACCTGTTAGCTGTCACCATCAACACCGATCATATCTTAAACAACTACATATTTTATTGATAGAATATTAGATTAATTAGTATTTCATTGAATTTTATGTTTTTAAGTTTTCGAATAAAGATAAATTGTATGCTTTTAGATGTTAAAACTAAAACAGTCTTAATCATTCAGTATTCAGATCTTAATACACATCTAATATTCAGATGTACATTCAAATTCAGATGTCTTTATCTTAATACACATATATTCATATGTGTATTCAAATTCATACATCTTAATCTTTAGAAAAAAATGAGGCCTTAGGCCTCATCTATTTGCACTTAATGGATGTATAAGTCTTAATTGTTCAGATCTCAGTCATTAGGTGCGTTTGTTTTTAACCTGAATTTTAATCATTTAGATTTTAACCATTAAGATTGTTTGTTTTTTAAATTTTACAGTAACATAATAGGTCTGAATAGATCTTAATGATTAAGATCTAACAAGGTCTTCATATCATGAAGATGTTATACATTCAAGAATTTTTGTAAAATAATATTCACTATTACTCCTACACTTTTACTACTAATCACCATCATCAGTGCTACTGTTGTCCCCTACCATTAAAGACTCCCACCACTCATTACTACCATCTTCAACCACAACCACTATCACTACCAAGCATGAATATTAGTTTCCACTACCACGCTATCATTTCCAATAATCACCGCCAACCACCATTACCACACCAATCACCAATTACCAATCACCGCTACCAATCATCATTATATATTGCTTGTTACTATTCATTTACCACCACTATCAAACACCATTGTTAACTACTGTTGTCATCCACCATCTACTACTCATAATCATCACTATAAACCAACACCATTGTCAACTATTACCCAGTCAGCACTCATAATCACTACAACTAGTCATCATTATCACCAACTACCATATTATTTTTAATTTTTTTATTATTATAATATTATATCAATTATAGTACTATTTAATTTGAGTTTATACTTATTAATTTTTAAATAAACACAATAGTTGCACATTCAGGTGTAGAAAAAATAGTAATTATTTAGTAATATCTTAATATTTAAATTTAAATATTTTAATCTATATATATATTAATATTCAGATGTATATTCAGATTAGACAAATTAATCCTAATAAAAATAGATGTGTATTTAGATTCAGACAAATTAATCATAATAAAAATAAATGAGGCGTTAGAATGCTCGAAACATTTGCATTTGTTCAATTAACATCTAATAAAACCAAGTGGGATGTCCATTTGATAACTTCATGGTGAACCGTGAATTTGAGTATATAAATATCTGTACTACCTGCAGAAAGTGTTGTACTAAGATTCTATCTTGCAGATTTTTCTTTCCTCCTTTTCAAAATACACTCTTTGCTCAGTGTTATCAGTGGAGGCAAGAAAACATGCAGGGATGCGCAGCTCTTTCCTGTTCTTCAAACTCTATCTCTTCCGCTCCAGTTGGTCTCTTCTTTAATCAAACGCTAACACTTCCCTTTCGAAGTCAAAGCATTGGATCTTCTTTTCCGGCTCAATCAAGCTTCAAGATTTTCCATGTTCGCCAATGCACCCTCCCTTTGCTTCACTGCACTGGTAAATTCTTGTTATTCATTAAAGTTTCAGTCTTTTTTGGTTTTTGAGCTTCCACTCATATTTCTTAGATTTTTTTTTCTGACTTTTTCCTTACTGGGTTTCTGCACTGAATTTGCCTGCTTTCTCTGAAGAGTTTTTCCTTAATTCAAACTGCTGTTCTAAATTGTTGTAATGAAACATGGCTGTTTATTACAATTGTCATCTATTGAGGATTATTTTTTCTGGAATTGAGCAAAACCTGGAATTTTGTGGTATTATCTGAACTTTTCGCTTGGTTTATTGACACTGGTTAATCTTTGGTTGTATTGTCTGTAAGTATATTTTTTTTGGTGATCTTAAGTATGATAATTGATATGTTGTTACCCTGGCAATATTTAAATTTGTTAATACAATTACAAGTGTCCTGCTTCAAGTCAAACACAGAATATAGAAAATTTATATTTGTTTATTCAGTAATCTAGGAAGGATATCAGCTTATGATAGTGTATGCTGTCTAAGTAAAATTTCATTTTCATCATGATAATACCAATTCATCTGAATTTGTTATCGTCTGTGGAGTCAGTGCAATGATTGTCAAGCATCTAAATTGGGCTAGAGTATCAAAGTAGTCCTCATTCATGAGAAAGTTTATGAACAGTTTTTATAAAATCACACAGTTCTCAACTAAACACCTTTTTATGTCTGTTGCATTTCAGCTGCTGAGGAGATCTTGGAGGCTAGCGAATCAGAGGGAAACTTTGTTGAAACTGGGTACATATATAGTGTTCATGGGCTTCAAGGAGAGGTTCGAGTAAAGGCTACTACTGATTTTCCTGAATTGCGATTTTCCGAGGTAGAAACTATCAGAAACTTAATAGTGGGGCTTAGTTCTTGTTGTTGGCATGCATTGCTATATCCATGGTATGAACTCACTATTAATTCAGCCAGGAAGGCGATGGTTGAGGCAGCAAGTCTCAGGCAGAGAGATGGTTCAAGAAATTGAACTAGTGGAGGGAAGAGGTCATCCAGGACAGAAGAGTTGGATACTTAGATTCCATGAAATCGACACAATAGAGCAGGTGATGTCAGTGTAACGATATAATAACATTGAGTTTTCATGACCCCCACTCTTTTGTTTTACCTCATGCACCATGCGCCTTATCTTTTCTTTATGATGAACCAATTCTGAATCATGCATGTTCAAATCACGCACTGTCATTAAAACAAGTGGCAATGTCATGTATACTAAAGGTGAAGAACTTTATATGGCACTATTATAAAATGGGCGATGTTTGGCTCATCTTTTGTCAACCAAAGACAATTGTTGCTAGCCTAGTATATGGCAGCTTACTACAATCTCATGCCAGTCTTTTGTATTTTCTGAGGCATATTTTGGAAATGGACTTACTCTTTACCCTTGGGCATAAAAGTTTGATATATCTTGTTTTTCCAAATTTCCCCAGGCTCAAAAACTTGTTGGGTCGACTGTACTGGTGAAGGACGAAGATAGACCAGTCCTGGAAGAAGGTGAATTTTACACCCGCGACCTCGTTGGGATGAGGGTTTTTCTAAAGGTTTGTCTTCCACGGCATCAATCTGAGTTTCGCCAAAAGTAGATGCTTCTTTAGTTTAATTTCTATTGGAGGTGAGTCGCACTTAGAAGGAATTTTCTAATATGTGCTCCAGGAAACTAGAGAACCAGTGGGAACTGTTATTAATGTTTTCAACAGTGGAGCTAGTGATCTCCTACGTGTTGAGCTTGACTCAAATGATAGTCTATCAGATCGAAATGGAAAGCAAAGGCTGGAAGGAGATGCATCTGGTCTGCTTGTATGGGTTCCTTTTGTTGAAGCAATTGTTCCAACTATTGATTTGAGTAAAAGGGAAATGTTGATTACACCTCCTAAAGGTCTTCTAGAGTTAAATATCCGTGCTGATGAGAGGTCCAAGAAAGAGAGGCGACAGCTTGTGAGTTGCTTCTTTTTCCCCATTGTGCCAGAATTTATTATATCGACACATGCTGTTACAGGGTTCTGTATTACTTGCAATTATATCTAATCGCACATACCATATGTCTCGTCCATTTTAGTCATCCTATTTCAATTCTGTAGTACGTTTTTGGCCATCTTGTTAGGCACCACAATTCCGTCTAATCTTCCTTCCCCTTTTCTCTTCTTATGTACCTAAACTTGCAAGACAAGAGGGGCTTGCTCTGATGGTAAACAACCCCCACTTCCAACCGAGAGGTTGTGAGTTCGAGTCTCCCCAAGAGCAAAGGTGGGAAGTTCTTGGAGGGAAGGATGCCGGGGGTCTATTTGGAAACAGCCTCTCTACCCCAGGGTAGGGGTAAGGTCTGCGTAAATACTACCTTCCCCAGACCCCATTAAGTGGGATTATACTGGGTTGTACTTTTATGTACCTAAACTTGCAGTGCATAATTCCTGTCTTATCTCTTCTTATCCTAAAAACCTTACTCAATGGAGTGCTTCTCCATACCTTCAGCTTTCGGTTGACTCATTCGCTAGTTTGATATAAATAACACTTTTTGTACAAAGAGAAGTACAGATGATTGGTGCCACTTGTTAGAAGATAGTACTTGCACCATTTGTTCACATCGTGAATTGTTTTTTGTGCCTCATTGGTGTGAATCAATAAGGAATTTGATTATCAAAAATAACGTGCAGCATGATAGGTTCTCTAACATCTGAAGTAATTGGTTACCCACTTTTCTCGTAGATTATGCATTTACTATCATTAATAGAATTCTTAAATCTGTTATCTGAGCTCAATGACATGGCAATTCTTGATGACTGTTCACACTTAACTGCTCCAGATTAGTGCTGCTCATTTGAAAAGTGCCTCTAAAGTTGCTTTTCTCTCGGTGCTCATCTTTGATTGTCGCAGTTACTTCTATAGCATTGATCTAGCATTTTTGACACTGTTCATTTTCTGCAATATTCAGGAATGGAAAGAGAGAAAAAAGTTTCAGAAACGCCTTATAGCTGCCAAGAAGAAATTACATGAAATGGAACAAGATCATATATTTCATGGTTTTAGATACGGCGAGAAAAGCCAAAGGAGCTTCCTTGCGGACCAGATAGTTAATGTAAATTCAATGTTGCTTCAGCATGCATTGCAGAATATGAAGATGCCATATAAGAGGTGCAGCTTTTAGTTTATTTCCTGTAATTTGGAATTAGATACTTGACCTGCTAAAGAGTATGTCATGCAAGCTTTGGGTAGGCTAACTGATCTTTTACACCGACATCTCATATCCTAAATGTTAAGTACAAATGCAGTGAAGAAAGTAGGTTAGGTCCATTTACCTGATATTGATTTTCATACATAATGCATTGGTCTCATCTCATGGTCATACTCATTCTTATTCCTTTTATTTTGGGGTGGGGGTAGAGGAGAATTACTATAATTTGCCTTGACAAATTCAACAATTGTTTTCTTGCTGCAGATGGAGCTTTCCAGCCTTTGTTAATGCTTTAGAAGTTTCAAATACATTAAAAATATCAAAAGAATTCCTTTCAAAAGAAAATGTGGAACGTTCCAGCATTTGTTCTAAAGTGCAAGAGCAGGGTCGCAGCCTCATATCTTGCGGCAACGTTGCCATTGTTTTAACTTTGGGAGAAATGCTTGGAAGGTCTTCTATTCCTGAACATGTTGGCTCCCATAATAATGAGGACATTGCCCATCTGCATATCAAGGCATTGGTAGATGACAGCCTCAGACTGCTCAAGGTGGTCCTTGCTTCAGTAGTAGACTAGAGTCGACATATTGTTTTGTAAATTGAATTCAACATAATGCTATCTCCCATATGGCCATTCAGGATTGAAGTAGTTGCCACTGACTCACTTCATTCCCTAGCCCACTTCTTGAAAGTAGGTTGCACATACATTACTATTCTCGTTATACAATTCTGAGGAAAAGTTTGGGGCAAGTAATATTATGCCTTTTCTGCTATGTTTACTTTGTATACATGCAGGTGTAATTCACATGTTAGTTGCATGTCCCTTTTGTTTAGTTTTGGATATCTCATGTGCAGGGAGATTACTTGTCTTGTTGGAGAGAGTTATTTTAAACACATGATTTGATTGATTTCTTTGTCAATTGCAGATGGAGGACCAGCTGTCTGTACCTCTTATATTGGTGTGTCCTGCTGAATATATTGAATATCTCAAACAATTGTTCATTGATCATGACTACTTCTCTTTCAACTCCGAGAAGGTAGATGCATGTATCTTTGCTATGTAATTAGTTACATGGCAGATAGAAGCTTGTTCAGAATTATCTTATAAGGAGCTTAAATCACGTTCATCCATCATATCTTTTTTGTGTTAGATTAGATGTTACTAATACACACTTTTATCTTGAGAAAATTGCCGTTAGCACTTTGATTACCTCACTCAAATTCTGAATATTGAGATGACCCAGTGCATTGTTGTTTACTGAAACTTTCACTGATTCAGTCATGCTTCAAAACAGATATAGCAACTCTAAACAATATTGGTGCAGCTATACTTCTTCTAAGTCATATGTATGACCTGCAGTTGTGAAAAGATTGTCGTGTTATGGCCTAATCCTGTTGCATCTCCTGATTCTAGATAATCCTTTACCCTGGGCCAAATAAAGCAAAGACCAAATCATTCTCATTTACTTCCGAGGGAAGTTCTATGACATGATTGTAGCCAGTGTTTTAGACTGAGATTAGAGTATTTAGCAGCTGTGTAGCTACAGTTTTATTCGATTTGTTTTTTGAATTGTTTGATGTAAACTACATTCATTTTCTTTTTCGCTGGAAGAAAATTTTATCATCATTATTGACCTGATAACAAGTCTATCAGCATGCAATTTCTTAGTTTTTACTCCTGTTGTGTCATTCACAGGTTTGGTTCTTGGAAGAAGAGAAACTCCCTGTTGTCACTGTGTCACAGGAAGAAGAAAGCAAGCCTAAAATTTTGATGAAATCACCTTGGGAGATACTCCAACAACCAGCTGGATCAGCAGGAATTGTTACTTTGCTCTCATCACAGAACCTACTAGAGCATTTACATGTGATGGGCGTGGAGTATATTCAGGTGAGAGTTCAGATATTGGCTAGTTGTTGACTTGTGCAGTTTACTTCTGGCTAAGTGCAATTGGCGTCTTGAATAGCATGTATTAGTGCCTCTTTTGCACTTCTAGATCTGTCTTTAATAGTATGTCGACTCTTTTTTCTCCTTGTTCTAATTGGTATTATCAGTGGTATCGTATGGGCTGTGAATCTGTGTAACTAATTGGTGCTGAATACAGGTCTGTTCTGGAAATCAAGAATACATAAATGGGGAGATGCTACTTGGTTTTACTAGCTCACGTCAAGCCAATGCGGGGATCCAAGTCTTCCGGGATGCTGGCTACTCGGAAGAACGCTTCAACATGGTATTTTCCATTGATTTTGCAAAGAAGTTGACTAAGAAGATCGACAAACTTCAATTCGAAGCCATTTTAAAGTCAAATCAGTATGTGGAGATGGTAGATAAAGACTGGGTTGATGTCATCCCCTCCTCACCAAACTCATATGAGTTTCATTCTTCAATTTATAGCTGCTTGAACGCTTGTCCGCCTAGTAAAGTTTGTTTTGTAGACATTACTGCATGATATCGATATTTGTATACATGTATATGACTCCCAACTTACCTGCAAAAGCATAGAAGACTTTTTTAGTAGCACGAGTATCTTCACACTATCAATCATTTGGTATTGAGCATCAAATTTGACCCGATGCCCTATCAATATTCAGTAGGCTATCATCAATGGTGACGATGGCTAATGTTTCTCATTTGCTGTTCATCAATTCTTTGTGATGGCATTAGTTTTGCTGGTTGGAGTTAAAGCACTCTTGGGAGTGAAGAACTGGTTGATTGATTTTACAAATGCTAGCAGAAGAATAGGCAAGATTATACTAATCTATCTGCCTATACTAGAGTAAAAACACAAATGTAGTTCACCTTTTTTACCTTTTAAAAATAATTTTCATATTGGACAAAGTTGTAATTTAATTAGCTTCCTAACATTTAGGACTTTGGAATCTACTAAAATTTTGGTTATTAAATGTTTTCTGTAGAAGATAAATAGTTAGGACTTTACGTATTTACATTCCAGCAACATAAATTTTTCTTTTTGCAATCATATGAAAATGAGTAAGTCTTAATTAATTTGTATAATTATATTCCAGGAACCATCTGCCTATGTATACTCAACGGATAATTCATCGTTGGAAAAATGACAAAATCAAGAATCGAAACTATCATTATAATATTTGTTTGGTATTTGTTGTCCTTCACAAGACATTACATAAAAATAACTCGCTTGAGACAGAGTGAAAGATAAAACTTGAGAGCCTTGTGGCCTAGAACAATATTCAATTGTTCATTCCTGTGAATTTATATCAGGTGTTTCACCCCGAGCACAATAATTTTAGGATATAATTTAATAGTACCAATTGGTTATCTCAAAATATGTTTAAAGAATAGAGAATGGCAATTGGTGTCCTTGTATCTAACCAGATTTTTGACAATTTTATCTGTCTAGGCATTAAAATTTCATTATCTCATGAAAATTAATTATTCTCGTTTTAATTATATCCCGTTCATCATAAATCTTTCGCAAGATCTTATTTGTAACAAGTGGTTTTGTTGATTGGTTAATTGATCCCACGAAATATTAATTTTAAGGTGTGGTGCAAGATTCTTTTTCTGTCTCACTCATCATATAGAATTTTACTAATTAATATAATTACATTGCGCATGAAAATAACTTATAATATTGTGTTTTGAAAGGTATATTCCATTTATTGATTTTCGACAGCTATGTTATCAAACTGTATTTGTAAACTAATTCTGAAAAAATACAATAACATATAAATAAAAAATGTAAAAGAAATAAAAGTTAATCCGAGCCCACTGAATTCATAGTGTTTCTTTAAGGAATTTAATCCCCTCATAGTACCCAAGGTTATGGATTATTTCCTCCCATGATAGAATGAATTACACATTGGTGCAGTGGTATTTCAAACCCCAGTGTTTCGGCGAACATAAAGTTCGGTAGCAAATCACACTTAGTGTTGCTTTCTTTGAAGATAAAACGATGCAAAAGAAAGGAGGAGAACTCAGAAAAACGTATAGAAATTCTGAGATGAACTTGTATTTATAGCCAAGGTTGGACTAAAACTGAAGAAGTGCAAGTCTTCAGAATATTTTTTTACGCAAAACGGTCATAGCATAAATGTCATAACATAAGTGGTTAATTTATGCAATACTAAACCGGGAATTGAAGAGGGAGGTTAATTTTCAGTTACACTGGTGAAAAACGAAAAATAAAAAACGGATAACGGACAAACTTTTAATGTTCTGTTGGATTTAATATTAATATTAATATTAATATCAATATTCTATTATTAAAATAGATATTTAATAATATTTCTGTTAATATTTACTATTAGCAAATAAATTTAGTCCAAAAAATTATCAATCAATCATTTGACCAAATTCGAAGCCGAAGCTGAGAGAGCGACAACGACAATGGCGCGAGGCTAACCTTCTTCTCAACTCTTTAAGAGCTAGAAGAAGAGCAACTGTTTATATACCCATCAAAAAACTTTTTCTTTTCCAATATGGGACAATGTCTCTTTGTCAAGGGGAAACTTAAAATTTTCATTTCCCTCCATTTCCCATTCACCCTCTTTTAAGCCATATTAATGATCACAACAATCCCCCACATGAATGGGGAATGTCTATATCATAAAAATATACATGAAAAAACTGTGTGATTCGCAAGTTAGGATTAATTGCATCTAAATAAGTAGGTTTCCCTTTGAAGTTTCTGTAGTGAACTTATTTCGGATATATTCAGTCAATCGGTAGATTTGATATATTTGAACCGTCGAACTTTGATGTATACCTAGACAACCATAAGTCACACAACCAACCATTAATCGTCTTTGGTTCTCACTGTTGTGTTCGTTTGAGCCATGAACACATCCTGGTTTCATAAGTGTGTAAATAACTGGCCTTATAAAATTCTTCTTGAAACAGCTAACACTTTACTCTTACATAGGTAATTTCTAAATGTGTCATCCCGTAGATACACTATTTGATATACCCCGTATCAAATTTAGAAATCATTAAAGAACCTTATAGAACATTGTCTCATCACGAGAATGGACCAAAATTTTAGTTGGCAATATTGAACCATTATTAATGTCTTTGTTTGATCTCCTTGAACTTAGATCTTGGGATCTCCAGTTTTCTAGGTAGATTTACTGTCACAATAACTTGTTATCGGTCATAGTCCTATTCCCCTTGATGATTTCTCAACTACCTCTCTAGTTAGGCCTTGTAAGTGGATCCAACATAATATCGCTTGATTTTACATAGTCACTTGTGATAATTCCTCTAGAGTGTAATTTCCTAACGGTTTTATGTCTTCATCGTATATGAAAAGATTTACCGTTATACATAATGCTCACAGCCCTTCCAGTTGCCACTTGACTATTGCAATGTATGCACATTGGTGCCAACAGTTTGGGCCAAAATAGAATGTCTTCCAAGAAATTCCGGAGCCATTCAGCTTCTTCTCCAGCTTTATCTAATGCTATGAATTCGGTCTCCATTGTAGAGCTGGCAAAAGTTTCTTTGGATGACTTCCATGATACCGCTCCTCCACCAATAGTGCATATATATCCACTTATGGACTTAGAATCAGTTGAATTGGTGATCCAATTTGCATCACCATATCCCTCAATCACTACAGGATATTTACTGTAGTGCAAAACAAAGCCTTGGGTATATTCTAAGTATCCCAATACTCGTTTCTTTGCCACCCAATAAAATTGACCTGGATTTCTCGTGTATCAGCTCAATTTACTTATAGCACAAGATATATCTGATCGTGTACAATTCATGATGTACCTTAAGCATCCCAACACATGATCATAATCCAATTGTGATATGGTTTGGCTTTTATTCTTTGCTAATGCAAGATTCATGTCAATTGGAGTCTTTACAACTTTAAACCCTAAATGCTTGAATTTTTCAAGTATTGTCTTAATATAATGAGATTGTGATAGTGCCAGATTTTGAGGGGTCTTATGGATCCTAATCCCCAGAATCAAATCAGCAACTCCCAAGTCTTTCATATCAAACTTGCTAGTTGGCATATGCTTAGTAGCATTTATATTCGCAATGTCATTACTTATTATCAACATATCGTCCATATATAAGCAAGCAATGACTATGTGATTTGGAACATTTTTAATGTACATACATTTATGACATTCATTTATCTTAAAATCATTTGATAATATTCTTTGGTCAAATTTCGCATGCCATTATTTGGGTGCTTGTTTTAGTCCGTAAAGGGACTTAACAAGTCTACACCTTCTTTTCTTTACCTAGAATCACAAATCCTTTAGGTTGTTCCATGTATATTTCTTCCTCCAAATCTCCATTCAATAAGTTCGTCTTAACGTCCATTTTATGAATTTCAAGACCATAAACTGCAGCTAATGCTACTAACATCCGTATGGACATAATTCTTATGATGTAATGACCCGGCTTGTCGTTTTAAGAATTTGTGCCTCATTCAACAACTTAAGGTCTCGACCATCTTCGTAATATATATTATAACTTGCGTGTGCATTCTGTAAATTTTGCTGGGATGTTTTTATATGAAAGATCGATTAAAATGTGAAATAGAGCATTAAAACTCAACTGAGTTGACTTCATTCAATATTTTAATCAAATGGATCCGGATCTGTATTTTGACTGTTCCATTAGATCCATCGTGATTTGGGACTGGGCATATGTCCGGAATTTGTCGGGAATGAAATTCGGAGGTCCCTAACTCAAATTATTGCCAATTAACTAAATCTATAAATCTAAGGCTAAAGATTTCTTAAGTTTGACCTGAGATTTGACTTTTGAGCAAACGACCCCGAAAGAAATTTTGATGATTTTAATAGCTTCGTATGGTAATTTCGGACTTAGGCACATATTTGGAGTTGGATTTGGAAGTTTGTAGGATGATTTGGCGCATTTTGGCAAAAGTTGGAAAATAGAAGATTTTTGGAAAGTTTGACCGAGAGTTGACTTTTTGATATTGGGTTCGGAATTCGATTCTGAAAATTGAAATAGATCCATTATGTCATTTATGACTTTTATGCAAAATTTTAGGTTATTATAGATTGATTTGATATGTTTCGGCGCAAAATGTAGAAGTTAGAAGATTTGAAAACTCACAGTTCAATTCGAAGCACGATTCGTAATTTAGGCGTTGTTTGACGTGGTTTGAAGCCTTGGTTAAGTTTGTATTGTATTTTGGAATATTTTGTTATAATTGGATAAGGTCCCGAGGGCCTCAGATGTATTTCGGAAGGTTAACAGAATGAATTTCGGACAACAGAGGCTGCTAGAATTTTCTGCTGCAGAAGCTTTGGACAGCAACTGTGAAATTGTAGAGCCTACTTTGGAAATATATATGGAATTTGAGAATTTGCAAAACATGAAAGTTATAGACCTTTGCTTCCAGTTTCTAGAAAGCTAAACCATTCATCATTTGGACATTTGTACAGATTGTTATGATCGATTACATGAAGGTTGGTAAAGCTAATTTGTATTTCTCCAGAAATTTCTAATGCGAGAAGCCTATTTTGGAAGCTTATAGCTCGAAATCTATAAGGAATATGAAAACTTTACAAACATGAAGGTTGTATATCTTGCCATTTAGTTTCCAGAAAGTTAAACCATTCATTATTTGGATATTTTTACAGAAAGTTACGATTGATTGAATAAGGGCGGGTAAAGTTGTTTCTAGTGGTCTTTTAGTGACGACTTTTAGTGACGAAAATGGACTTTTAGACAGATGGGCAGAAACTTAAGGACAAAAATGCTCATTTTCTTCATTTAGTTTTGGATTTTTGGAGCACGGTTCTTGAGAGATTTTTGGGCAATTTTCACGGAAAAATATTGGGGTAAGTGTTCCTTATCCTATATTGATTATATTTCATGATTCCATACTCATTTACATCATGAATCCATGAAATTATGGAAGAAAATTCAGATTTTTATCAAATCTTCCTAAAACAAAAATTTTAGATTTGAAAGCCAATCCGAGGCCGGAATTTAATAAAATTTTTATGGGTGGAATTGTGGTTGGATGGACGTTCATATTACGTAACTTTTATCGAGTTTCAAGACGTGGGCCCCACTAATAAATTTTAGGTGTAATTTGGATCTTGTGGAAAAATTAATATTTTCAGATGGAATTAATTCCTTTAATATGTTTTAAATGAATCGAATTAATTGCAGCTAGATTCGAGGCGTTCGGAAGCTGATTCACGATGCAAGGGCATAGCAGAGCAAAGAACTCTATGGTTTGAGATAAGTAACTCTTTTAAATTTCGTGCTGAGGATATGAAACCCTGAATTATGTGTTATGTGATAGTTATTGAGGTGATGCACATGCTAGGTGACGGGTGTGTGGGCGTGCACCCTGTGAGTTGAAACTCTGTTGTTTTGAGGCACTGAATAGTGGCCCTATCTTGTTGTTATTTGTGTTTTCACCATGTGATAAAGTAAATGAGTTATACATCATGCTAGATACCATGTTTAGGCTTTATGTCGATATTGTTGGGACTCATAGTGGTCGTTTCTTGCAATCATCTCATTGATATTTTGTACTCTACCATATTCATGCATAGATATTATTAGTCTCAATTATTATTTACCGACACATCATATCATTGTTGTCGGGCTAGTTTCAAGGCATTTTGAGCCCGTGAGTGAGACTAGTGAAATTGATGACTAAGTAAGGTCGAGCGCCGGATTGTGAGATATTGATACTATAGCATGTGAGTTGTCCGTGCAACACGTGAGTTGTCCATGCCGATACTGATATTGATATTATAGCATATGAGTTGTCGGTGCAGATACTGATATTGATACTATAACACGTGAGTTGTCCGTGCAATACGTTAGTTGTCCATGCGGATTATAGTGTTTGGGCTGTAAGATCCCCTACAGGAGTCTGCACACCCCTAGTGAGCACAAGTATATGATAGCACGTGAGTTGTTCGTGCAGGTTTTAGCGCTTGGGTTGTAGGAGCCCCTCCGGAGTCTGCGCATACCTCCAGTGAGCGCAGTCAACTATGTATATATATATAGATCGGGTTGCACGCAACGAGTATTATATAGTACCGAGTGGTTGAGAATTCATGTATACATATACCTGGAGATGGATCTTTCTCTATGAGGCTGGACTGGTATGTTTCATCGGTGTTGGGTGATTTATAGCCAGTAATGTATATATTCTGGGATGGATCTTCCCTTGGCCGTATGGGCCATATACAGTACCGAGTGATTGATTATGATAAGTAAAAGGTGGGATACACTGAGATTGAGTACTCTGAAAGTGTGAGGACATGAATTCATAAGAGGCATTTTATTCGACATACATAATTGAGATACATGCATAGAGATACATTTCCTTTTATTGCCTGCTTTTGGTGGTATTCATGACTTCTACCGTATCGTGATATGTAGGCAAAGAGATGTACTTTTCTCATGCTATCTGAAAATGAAACATTTACCTGATGAAAAGGTTTTTTTTTGGGGGGGGGGGGGGTTACAGTTTTCAAACTATCTCATATTTTATGACGGTTTTGGTAAAGAATTGAGTTTTTACAAATATACTTGAAAAGCGAAACTATTTTCGAAAAAACTGTGAAAAGCTAAGCATTTTATCTCTGAGTTAATTCCTCATTTATACATGCTCTACGCTATCATGAACTGCTACTTGTTACTGGTGTTGGACCCAACCTATGTTCTAGCTCGTCATTGCTTTCAACCTAAGTTTAAGTTTGTTACTTTTTGAGTACATGAGGTCGATTGTACTCATACTACACTTCTTGCACATTGCATGCAGATCTCGGATTTCGATATTGCTATGTTCGATGGGAGCTGGATTGGAAGATGTACCTGCGTTCCTTATGTAGATACCTCTTGTTCATGGAAGCCTTAGAATTTTAAAACTCTACTTATGTATTTATCAAACAAATGATGTATTTATTCATATCAGTTTTTGTAATGACCCGACCAGTCATATTGAGAATTTGAACTTCACTCGTTAGTTCTCGAGCATGACTAGCCACGTATGATGTATTATGACTTATGCAAACCGTTGGTTTTGGTTTTCAAGATAATAGGAATAGATTTGGAAGAATAATTCTACGTTTGAAGCTTTAAATTTGAAAGGTTTGACCAAGTTTTGACTTTTTAGTATTTGATCTTAGATTTGGATTTTTATAATTTGGTTAGCTGTGTTGGGTGATCTGGGTCTTAGAAGCGATAGGACTGTAATTTGGATGTTCGTGGTAGATTTAGGCTTGAATTGACGAAATTAAAATTTTGGCACTTTCCGGTTGATAGTGAAAATTTTTATATAGGGATTGGAATGGAATTTTGGAATTTGCAATAGGTCTATTGTGTCATATATGATGTGTGTGCAAAATTTCATATTATTTGGACGAGGTTTGATAGACTTTTTTATCAAAAGCAGAATTTAGATATTTTTTTGGAAACCTTAGGCTTGAATTTAGATGGTATATCACTTTTCAGTACTTTTGGTTGAGGTTCCGGGGGCCTCGGGATAATTTCGGGTGGTTGACGGAAAGTTTGGAGTTAGAAATTTGCAGTTGAAGTTGTTGAAGTTCCTGTCATAACCGCACCTGCGACTAGGGGACTATATGTGTGGGCCCGCAGAAGCACAATGAGGGTCGCAGATGCTACAAAGGTTGAGGTAGATTGGAACCGCGAATTTGGAAGTTCGAGCGCACATGCGATAGCGCATGTGTGGGGTTTTGATTGCAGGTGCGGTCCTTGAGCAGATAAGTGACTTCTGCAGATGCGCACCAAGGACCGCATGTGCGGGTCTGGAGATGCGAGATTTTGACTGAAGAAGCGATTTAGCTGGGGGCAGAACAATAAATTAAGTCCTTCGCCAATTTTTGAGTTATTCCACCATTTTCATATATGCATTTGAGCTTGGGAGAGCAAATTGAAGAGGGGATTCAAGAGAGTTTCGTGGAGGTAAGATTTTTGGACCCTAAACTTGTTTCTATGATGGTTTTTAACTGTTTAAGCTTGAAATATATGGAAATTAGTAGCAAAATTGGGGATTTAGGGCTGGAAAATTGGAGACCTTAATCTAGGGATTTGAGGGGTAATTTGTGTTTGGATTTTGGTATATTTTGTATGTATGAACTCGTGAGAGTGTAAGGATTCTAGTTTTGTAAATTTTATTGGAATCCAAGACGTGGGCTCGGGGGTCGCGTTTGGTCAATTTTGCGATTCTTGATGTAAATTGGTTATTTTTTGTGGTTTTATTCCCTTAGCATATTTTTATGGTATGGTACTCTTTTGGCTAGATTTGGAGCATCCGGAGGCCGAGTCGAGAGGCAAAGGCATCGCGAGCTAGAGTTTGGACCGGATTGAGGTAAGTAATGATTGTAAATATTGTCATAAGGGTATGAAACCTCGAATTTCACATCGTTGTGCTATATTGAGGTGACACGCATACTATATGACGAGCTTAGAGTTGTGCACCGTTGGGGATTGTGTCTTGGTTCATCCCATACGACTATTAAGTCGCGTATTTGATTGAAAACTATTTATATTATTGTGTTTTAGAAAGTATTACTATATTTTGGGGTGAATGCCACATTTGGGCCGTGTGCCAATTGTTTTGGACCCTTATGGGCTTTTTACTAATATTCCTCACTATTTTGACTTAATATATATACTCGGTCATGTTGTACTTTAATATTTTCATAATCAGTCGTATTTACTGCGTTTTGATATTTTGGGCTGAGCATTAATTTTATTGTTGCCCAGGTGGCTTGAGAGATTTCTGATTGAGTGAGGCTGAGAGCTTGTATTGTGAGGACATTATGGGATCAGGCTGCACGCCGCAGCAGGTTGTTACTGATTTATGATATTGTGAGGTCGAGGGCCTGATTGATTTATGCCATGAGGTGGCTAGTGATAGTTATGAGGCTGAGGGCCTGTTTGATTATGCCACAAGATGGCTTGTTATAGCGCTTGGGCTGTAAAAGACCCTCCGGAGTTTGCACACCCCCCAGTGAGCGCGGGTACCCAATGTGAGTGATGTGATATAGCCCAAGGGATTGTTGTTGTTTCATGTTATTGCCCGATGGGCTAATTACATGTGATTGTGAGATAGCTCGAGGGGCTGGTTCTATTGGTATTGTGCCCGAAGGGTGGTTTATGATAAATGTTTTGCCCGAGGGGATGTTTACATTTTCTAACATTTTTACTCATTGTTTTATCACTCGTCTGAAACTATTGGTTGATGTTTTAAAAAAAAGAAAGGGTTTTTACTGAAACTGAGTTTGATTTACGAAATAAATAATTTTTGTACTATTTTGTACATGTACTATATTTGTCGTAGTGTTATGACGTGGTTTACGTGTTTTCTTACTACTTAGCTTTCATTTACTTTTATTACTTACTGAGTTGGCGTACTCACATTACTCCTTGCACCTTGTGTGCAGATTCAAGTATTTTTGAGCCCGGGAGCGGGTGTTGATTGCTAAGTGTCAGAGTCATCAGAGTTAGCAAGGTAGTTGCCCGACGTTCGCAACCCTTGTCTTCTCCCTCTTGTCTTTCTTAAACTATTTTTAGTATATTTTCAAAGTCTTCGTTGTATTCAGACCTTAGTAGATACTCGTGGCATGTGACACCACGATGTTGAGATAGTGTTACATTTCCATACTGATTATTTAGACTTATATTATGATATTTCTTGTTCATTAATGGCTTAAAATGGTTGTTAGAGAATAATGGTTTGATTTGGGGAATTTTGTCAGCTGTCCTGTTTCATGATAGGCGCCATCATGGCCGGGTCGATTTTAGGGCCATGACAAGTTTATTTTAGAGTCTAGGTTACATAGGTCTCACGTGTCATGAGTAGGTCTAGTAGAGTCTCACAGATCGGTACAGAGACATCTGTACTTATAGTCACGAGGCTGCATAACCTTTAAGAAATCTGCATTATTTAATTCTTATCACGCGACATTGACTCAACTTGAAATATAACTCTTGAAATTCCTTCCATGTGTTCGTATGAGCATATGAGCGCTCGATATCAGTTGTGCATCGATGGCTTGTGATTCCCCGAATCGAGGGGCGAGATGTGATTTTTTTTTTGATGTTTGGCCAGTTTAGGGGAATTTAGGCCAGGCTTTGCTTGTAGCTTGAGCACTGAAGTGTTGATTGTGTGAGCATGTGCTTTTGGACTTATATATCTAATAGTGTCCATATTAGTGAAAGTGATGGCTGGATGGCTATGTGATGAGCATGATTTGATTGCGTGGTGTGTTCATATGATTTAGATGTGATAAGGAGAGTCTACTTGAGGAAAGGAAGAATGATTTGGTGCTTGATATCCAACCTGGTTTTATGTGTGGCCCCAAGTTATAGGTGCGGTGAAGGATTTTTCATGTAGTCTAGTTGTAGGATGAAGTAAATTTCATGTTGTGATATAAGTTCAGACTCAAGAAGATTAAGTGATTGCGGAATCTTTATGAATGTGAAGCCTCGGGGCTGGGTAGTCTTAGGCTTGGAGTCTCGTGTGGTGAGTCTATGTTGATGGATTTTGGTATTATAGCAAGGTGAAGTATCAAAATGGAAGGTAATTTAGCACAAACTTGGATAAATAAGACTGCTTGGTAGTAGCTTGGATCTGCATGATAATGGATATGATCGGTTCTTGGGTGCTTGTGATGCAGTGGATTTCTATAGGTGTTTCGTGGCAATGCTCTTAGGTTTTGATGGCTTGCGTAGCTTGGTTGAGTTAGAGGGAGTCACTCCTGGCAGTTTGGTTTTGTGCAAAAGGGATTCCGAGAGTTCTTGATGATTTCTACCACGGTTGGAGGTGTATATTTTCGATTGGCGTGAGGAGCATGGGATGTATAGTGATTTTCACCTAGGTGTGATCAAATGTGAAGTAGTTGCTTGTCACTCGGAGTGGATTATGAAGTTCTCATATTTATCATAGGATGACATGGTATATGCGGTGTGTTGTTTATGATTGAGATTTACAAGTGTAATATCACAACTCAGTTCTGAAAGGAAGGTCATAAATTTTTAGGCAGCACGGGCAGTTTCAAATGACTAGGTAAATTATATTACCAAATGGTATGTTTTGATAAGGGTATACACTTTAGAAAAGGGCAATGTGATGGAGTTAATAACACATCATAGGTATTGTGGCACTCACTCAATTGATTGGTTGTTGATATTCAAGTTTGCTTGGTAGCACAGAAGAATTATAGGAGTATCCCTCGTGGAATGATCAAGTATCAGATATATGCTAGATGTTCGTGAAGTGGAGCTGGGATCGGATATGGTGATTCGTGTGCGATATGGATTTGTAGACTGGGAGTTCTCATGAATAGGTTATGTTGTGGTTGTGTACCGCATGTATCAACCTTGTGCGGTGACTATTAGATGTTCGAAGACTCTAGTGAATCCTTGCTTCTTAGTATGTTAGATCTTAATGTGATACTAGGTATAGACTGGTGGTCTCTGTATCGTGTTATTGTGGATTGCCATGCTAAGATAATGACGTTGGCTATGCCAAGGATGCTACAGATTGAGTGGTGAGGTTCGACGGATTATGTTCCCAGTAGGGTGATTTCATTTTTGAATACCCAACGGATGGTTGGGAAAGATTATCCTTCTTTTTGGCCTTTGTGAGGGATGTCAGTGTAGAGACTCCTACCATTAATTCAATTCCGGTGATGAGGGATTTTACGGATATGTTTCCTGCTGCCGTGCATGTTGTCGTATAGGGTTATTGATTTTGGTATTGATTTGGTGCCAGGAATCGTATTGTATGGCATCTATGGAGTTAAAGGAGTTGAAATAGCAGCTTCAGGGGCTCATTGAGAAGCGGTTCATTAATAGGACAATATGAATGTGTGTTATGCATCAAGTCGGCTTGTTGACTCTGAGTTTTTATTGTTAAGGGATATGCTGAATCGATTGTTTTTAAGCTTATTAGTGTTTTGGGGTGATCTACGAGTTACTTTCCGTATTGCGGGGAGTTATGATTTGTTGGTTATAGTCACATATGGTGCGGTTCCATTTGGGCTTTATAGCAACATTTGAGTGAGACGGATATCAGAGGGTTGCATGATTGATTGCGCATTGGTTATGTTCTTTCGCATTGTGTGGTGTTATGTCATTCGCTTCTCCATGGTTATGGTAATGCACTTTGGGTCTTTGTTATTGAATTTCAAATGGCTATGAGTTTGAGCAGGGTGGCTCGAGATATATAATGTAGAATAGTGTTTGGGTAGGACCGCACATTGCAATGAAGTTATATGGAGGTATGATCATTCATGTTAGATTCGTGCTCTGGTTCTATGACGTGTGATGGACTCTCAACATCGTGTTGTGGTGGTACTATTGAGCTTGCAGTACAACTCTCTCATTTGAGTTATTATTCATGATTTGAGTACGTTTGGATTCTTGCTTGTTGGTGTGCGAATTGCACGAGTTGTGGCATTAGATAGTATTTATGTGTCATGTCACCAGAGTGTTCTGTTGGATTAGATGAGATCGTTGGGATAATATCGATTTCATATTCGATTTCAGCATGTTGGAGGGATAATATCGATGTGCGGGTTAGAAATTTGTTATTGTCCTTCCCAAAGAATAAGTGGCTTCACGAATGGTTGACTTGAGGAGTGGTTATGAATTTATACGTGTTTCATTTATCATTGGTAGCATACAGAAGTTTTGAAATGAGGCTTTATTTGATAAGAGGTTTATTATTGATATTCGGTTGTTCTGATCAACTGTTGTGATTAGAAATTAACGCTATGAGAGTTGGAGCTTTGTGGTATATTATGTAATTGCACCTAAAGTTACAGGTATTGTTTGTTTCAGCTTGTTCGGCCTTATTTAAAGTATATATGTGAGATTCTGATCTTACAAATGATTTCAAAAAGTGGAAATGTGGTTATAAGGTTTATGGGTTAGGTTGGATTGTGAAATTTCAGTTAAATTGTGTTATCGCACCTATATAAGATAGGGTGACGTGGGATCACCCCGATTATGTGCATGGTAAGGTTACACAACGATTTGATGGTTTTCAGAACAACTCTGGGTACGTTCGAGGACGAACATATGTTTAAGTGGGGGAGGATGTAACGACCCGACCGGTCATTTTGAGCATTTGCACTTCGCTTGCTAGTTTAGTTCTCGGGCATGACTACCCCCATATGATGTATTATGACTTATGTAAATCGTTGGTTTTGGTTTTCGGGATAATCAGAATAGATTTGGAAGAACAATTCTTAGTTTGAAGCTTTAAATTTGCAAGCTCTGACCAAGTTTTGACTTTTTAGTATTTGATCTCAGATTTGAATTTTTATGATTTGGTCAGCTTCGTTGTGTGATTTAGGACTTCGGAGCGCGGTCGAAATGTAATTTGGAGGTCCATGGTAGATTTAGGCTTGAATTGACGAAATTAGAATTTTGGCATTTTCCGATCAATAGTGGAAATTTTGATATCGGGGTTGGAATGGAATCCAGAAGTTGTAGTAGGTCTGTTGTGTCATATATGATGTATGTGCAAAATTTCATGTCATGCGGAGGAGGTTTGATAGTCTTTTTTATCAAAAGCAAAATTCGAAAGTTTTTTTAAAAATCTTAGGCTTGAATCCGATGTTATTTTGTTGATTCGATGTTATTTTAGGTGTTTCAAAGATTGGTATAAGTTTGGATAGTGATATATGACTTGTTTGAATATTTGGTTGAGGTCCCGGGGGCCTCGCGATGATTTCGGGTGGTTGATGGGAAGTTTGGAGTTGGAAATTTACAGCTGAAGTTGCTGAAGTTCCTGTCATAACCGCACCTGCGACTAGGGGACTGCAGGTGCGGGTCTGTAGAAGCACAATGAGGTTCGCAGATGCGGCCAATTTGAGATATATTGGAACAGCAGATGTGGAGGTACGAGCGCACCTGCGATAGCACAGGTGCGGGGTTTTGATCGCATGTGCAGTCCTTGAGCGGATAAGTGACTTTCACAGATGCGCACCTGAGACCACATGTGCGGGTCTGCAGGTGCGAGATTTTGACCGCAGAAGCGGTTTTGCCGGGGCAGAACATATAAATTAAGTCCTTCTCGAATTTTTGAGTTATTCCACCATTTTTCATATACGAGTTTTAGTTTGGGAGAGCAAATTGAAGAGGGAATTCAAGAGGATTTCGTGGAGGTAATTTTTTGGACCCTAAACTTGTTTTAATGATGGTTTTAACTGTTTAAGCTTGAAATCTAGGGAAATTAGTAGCAAAATTAGGGATTTAGGGCTTGGAAATTGGAGACCTTAATCTAGAAATTTGAGGGGTCAGTTGTGGTTGGATTTTGGTATATTTGGTATGTATGAACTCGTGAGAATGTAAGGATTCCAATTTTGAAAATTTTATCAAAATCTGAGACATGGGCTCGAGGGGTTGAGTTTGGTCAATTTTGCAATTCTTGATGTAAATTGGTTATTTTCGAGTGAGCTTTGTTCCCATAGTATATTTTGATGGTATGGTACTATTTTTGGCTAGATTTGGAGCATCCGGATGCCGAGTCGAGAGGCAAAGGAATTGTGAGCTAGAAATTGTACTGGATTAAGGTAAGTAACGATTGTAAATATTGTCCTTGGGGTATGAAACCTCGATTTTCACATTGTTGTGCTATACTAAAGTGACATGCACGCTAGATGGTAAGCGTGGGGTCGTGCACCGTTGGGGATTATGACTTGGTCCGTCATTAAGTCTCGTAATTGATTGAAAACTATATATATTATTGTATTCTGGAAAGTATTACTATATTTTGGGTTGAATGACACATTTGGGCCGCGTGCCAATTGGACCCTTAGAGGCCTTTTACTACTATTCCTTATTGTTTCGACTTAATATCTGTACTCAGTCATGTTGTACTTTACTATTTTCATAACTCAACCATATTTACTCTGTTTTGATAATTTAAATTATATTTTGGGATGAGTATCATGTTTTACTGTTGCCCGAGTGGCTTGAGAAATTTCTCACTGAGAGAGTATGGGATCGGGCTGCACGCTGCAGCAGATTGTTACTGATTCATGATATTGTGAGGTCGAGGGCCTGATTGATTTATGCCACGAGGTGGCTTGTGATTGTTATGAGACTGAGGGTCTATTTGATTATGCCATGAGATAGCTTGTTATAGCGCTTGGGCTGTAGGAGCCCCTTTGGAGTCTGCACACCCCCAGTAGCGCGGGTACACCGTTTGAGTGATGTGATGTAGCTCGAGGGGCTGTTGTTGTTTCATGTTGTTGCTCGAGGGGCTGTTTTTAATCATATTATGCCTGAGGGGCTGATTATGAGTGATTGTGAGGTAGCCCGAGGGCCTGGTTCTGTTGATATTATGCCCGATGGGTGGTTTATGATACATGTTTTGCCCAAGGGGATGTTTACGTTTTCTATCACTCGTCTGAAACTATTGGAGGATGTTTTAAAAAAAGGGTTTTTACTAAAACTGAGGTTGATTTACGAAATAAATGATTTATGCACTATTATAGAAATGCATTGTATTTTCTGTAGCGTTATGATGTGATTTACGTATTTTCTTACTGCTCAGCTTTTATTTACTTTTATTACTTACTGAGTTGGCATACTTACAGTACTTCCTGCACCTTGTGTGCAGATTCAGGTATTTCTGAAACCGGTAGCGGGTGCTAATTGCTTAGTGTCAGAGTTATCGGAGTTAGCAAGGTAGCTGCTCGACGTTCGCAACCTTTCTCTTCTCCCTATTGTATTCCTTAGATGGTTTTTAGTATATTTTCAGACTCTTCAGACCTTAGTGGATGCTCGTGACTTGTGACACCCCGATGTTGGGCTTGTGTTATATTTCTGCACTGATTATTTAGACTCATATTATGAGATTTCTTGTTCATTAATGGCTTAAAAATGACTGTTAGAGAATAATGGTTTGATTTGGGAATTTTGTCAGCTGGCCTAGTTAAACGATAGGCGTCATCACGATCGGTTCGATTTTAAGGCCGTGACAGTTTTGTACACTCTATTCGTAGGTGCTCATGATTTATACTACCAGTCCTTGGGAAATATAATTGAACCAGATAATTTATTTATTTAATTGTTTAATAAACCTTATTGGTAATTGGATAGTTAGTAGTAGGCTTACTTAGTGGGTTGAGTTAAATGTTATCACGACTAGTGAATTTTGGATCCTGATATGTAACTAGAGAGTATGTATCAAAGTAGTCAAGACCTTCTCGTTATTTATACCCTTTGATTATAAGTCTTGCCTTAAATTTATCAACAGTGCCATCATCTTTCAATTTTCTCTTTAAAATCTATTTAGAACCCAAAGGTTTATTTCTAGGAGGAAGATAAACCAATTCCCATGTATGGTTGTTCAATATGGATTCTATTTCACTATTGACTCCCTCTTTCCAAAATAATAATTTCGAAGAAGAGATGACTTCTTTAAATGTTCGAGGCTCGTTTTCCAATAAGAAAGTCACAAAATCTGGTCCAAATGAAGTAGACATTCTTTGACGTTAATTGCGTCTTGGATCCTCCTGATTAAATGTACTTTCTTTTGTTTCTTCTAAGGTTGTTTAGATCCTTCATCAATCGACTTACATTCCTTTTTATACTGATATATATTTTCAAAGAACTTAGAATTATCTGATTCTATAACCGTATTATTATGAATGTCAGGATTTTCTAATTTATGAACCAGAAATCGATATGCTTTACTATTGGTTGCATATCCTATGAAAACACAATCAATGATTTTCGGTCCTATTTTAATCCTTTTGGGTTCAGTAACTTGCACTTTTTCCAAACACCCTCATACTTTAAAATAATTCAAGTTAGGCTTCCTTTCATTCTATTTTTCATATGGAATGAATTTTGTTTTGTTATGAGTACTCGATTTAGTATCCGGTTAGCCGCAAGAACGGCTTCCCCCCACAAGTTCTACAGCATATCAGAACTTATCAACAATGCGTTCATCATCTCTTTTAATGAACGATTCTTTCTTTCCGCAATCCCATTGGATTGGGACGTGCAATGGGTCATTGTTTGATAAATAATTCCATATTCTAAACATATTTTTTCAAAAGGAGATTCATATTCACCACCCCTATTACTTCTTATCATTTTTATTTTCTTATTAAGTTGCCTTTCAACTTTATTTTTGTATTTCTTGAATGCGTCTATTGCTTCATCTTTACTAGCAATATCGAGTACTATTGTCAATAAAAGTTATAAAATACTTCGCGAGATAGAATTAACTTCATGTATTAAATGTCAGTGTGAATTAAGTCTAAAAATTCAAGTGACTTATACGGATGTTTAATATACTTAGATTCCACACATATTTGAAATTTTGATTTGTCGCATTCAAATTTAGGCTATACTTCCAAGTTAATAATTTTTCCAAGGTTTTATAATTGAGATGACACAAATATACGTGCCATAATTCATTTGACTCAAGTAAGTAAGATGAAGCAAAAACTTTATTATTATTACATTCAGCTTGAAAAGGCCCTCCGTGAGGTAACCTTTTCCTACCAACATTTCGTTCTTACTTATTACAACATTATCGGATACAACAACACACTTAAAACTATTCTTAATAAGAAGTCTAGCAGAGACCAGATTTTTCCTAATCTCGGGAACATGAAGGACGTTGTTCAAAGTGATACCTTGCCAAAAATTATTCTCAGAAATATCTTCCCACATCCTACAATTTTGGCCATTGCAACATTTCCCATAGAAAGCATCTCTTCGGGTCCAACATGAGCATATATAGCAAAAGCTTTCCTAACAGTACAAACATGACGAGTGGATTCAGAATTAATCCACCACTACATAGGACTTGCGTGTAGGTTGCATTCAGAAAGTATAGCACACAAGTCATCAACATCTTCATGCTTTTTAACCATATTTGCTTGACCCTTTTTCTTATCTTTCTTCGGAGCACGGTACTCCGTAGATTTGTGTTAAGCTTTCCCACAGTTACAACAATTTCCGTTGAACCACTTCTTGATTGGGTTGCTTTTCGGTTCAGAAGTCTGCTTCCTCTTTCTCTTATTTTGAGAAGTATCCTCAACAATGATTGCTCCCATTATTGTTGAGTTTCCACGACCTATCTTTTCAGTAGCTTTATTGTCCTCTTCGATTCCCAACTGAACAATGAGATTTTCAAGCAACATCTCATTATGGTTGTGTTTCAAGTAGTTTTTGAAATCCTTCCACAAATGAGGCAACTTCTCAATCATCGCTACAACTTGGAATGCTTCATTGATGACAAGACCTTCAATGAAAATTCTGTTAGTAAAAATACTAAAATTACTTCTTTCAATATCAATATTAATTCGGTTTACACCTTCAGCAAAGAGATCGTGAACAATCACTTGCAATTCTTGGACTTCGGTAATAACAAACTTATTATCTACTATTTTGTAGTCCAAAAACTTAGTGGCAACGGATTTTTTCAACCCGACATCTTCAATTTATATTTTTTTCAAGCACAGTCCACAATTTTTTTGACGTCCACGCCACTTTAGACGTTATACAGATCATCCTCCAGTTTGCTAAGAACATAATTCTTGCACCGAAAATCAGAATATTTTCATGCATCAATAATGAGAAAGCGTTCATTCTCTGGAGTTTCACCGAGCAGAATAGGAACATCTTCCTTGATGAACTTCTGTAGACTTAAAGTAGTAAGGTAGAAGAACATCTTCTGCTGCCACCACTTGAAATCAATCCCGAAATTTTTTTTGAATTTTTCCGCCGGTGCCAATTCGGTGTTCGGCTTGTCGACGCGTTCGCATTCACCATTGGAATAGCTGGTTTTCGTTATCACTATTCATTTCTGTAAAAGAATGACACAGCAAATGTTAAAATCACGTAGATTTTAATCTCCAACAGAGTAGAAAACCACAAAAGTTTTAATTTCCAGAACAGTGAATATAACAAAAATACATAAATAAATTAAATTCCTTAAGCTTGTTATCAAACTGTATTTGTAAACTAATTATGGAAAAATATAATAACATATAAATAGAAAATGTAAATAAAATAAAAGTTAATTTGAGCCCGCTGAATTTACAGTGTTTCTTTAAGGAATTTAATCACCTCCTAGTACCCAAGGTTATGGATTATTTCCTTCAGGATAGAACTAATTACACACTGGTATAGTGGTACTTTAAACCCAGTGTTTTAGCGAACACAAAGTTCGATAGCAAATCACATTTACTATTACTTTCTTTGAAGATAAAACAATACTAAAGATATGAGGAGAACTCGAAAAATCATATAGAAATTCCGAGAAAATGAATTTTGTATTTATAGACAATGTTCGACTAAAATTGAATTGTGGTTTACACAAAATGGCCATAGCATAAATGGCTAAGCTGAAGCCATAGCCGAAGCCGAGAGAACATCGACGACGATGGCGCGAGGCTTGCCTTCTTCTCAACTCTTTAAGAGCTAGAAGAAGAACAATTGCTTATATACCCATAAAAACCTTATTCCTCTTCGAATATGCGACAATGTCCCTTTGTTAAGGAGAAAAACTTAAAATTTTTATTTTCCTCCATTTTCTATTCACCCTCTTTTAAGCCATATTAATGATCAAAATCTCAACAACTATAGATAAACTACTCATAAAGTACATCATCTTGTTAGGAAATACATTTTCTAATATTCTAATCCTTATTTTTAGTTCAATTTTTTCTTTGAATCTGTATTTTATATTAAGATGTAAATCTGCAAAAACTTTTATTTGGTATTATAAAAAAAATCTGTAAATAAATTGCATTTAAAAATTGGGAAAACTTTGAAGAATAATCGGGATATGTTGTCCAACTCATGTGGACTACTTACTGCATATTCTAACGTTGATGTGTAAAGTGAAAAAATTTCCTAAATGTTCAATCGGTGTTATTAGGTGAAAAAATTACTTATTATGAGTTCAAGTCTATATTCAAAATTTACTTTTTGTTTATTCCATGCACTTTTATTGATAGACGTAATAGTTATACGAAACAAAAAAATATAATGATATCTTAGTTGAAGTCAAACTAGAGAACGTTTTGATGGAAGACTGTTAATTAAGAACTAAATCTGCTATGGTGGGAGAGGGATATTTTATGGAAAAATTTAAAAATAGCTAGATTTATAATTGATCGTTCAAAAATAATTCAATTTTAAAAATAATTAAAATTTAGTTACTTTGTATGTAAAAATAAATCTGAGCGAAAATATTGTTCAAATCAGAAAAATACTCCAATATATTATGTTAAAGTTCCCATATAAGTATACTTGAACTCCAACATATTATACTGGAGTTCCAGGATAAGTATGCTAGAACTTCAGCATAATATGATGGAGTTCCAGCATAAGTATACCAATTCTCCAGCATAATATACTGGAGTTCCAACGAGTATACTGGTCCAGTATAATATATTGAAGTTTGGAGCACCGATGCTTCAGTCTTCAGTATATTATACCGGAGCCAGCAAAATATACCGGTCTAACATAATATGTTGGAGTTCATATACAAGTGCACCAAACTCCAGTAAATTATGTTGTACCTGTCTCTATCGCTGCAAAATAGTGGATATTTTTCATTGACTTGATAAACATTAACTATTTTTGATTGACCAGTTCGAAAACTAGTTATACCGTGTTAATTTTTACATATTTTGTAGCATCAATCATTTAGTAGTCCAATAATGAAGTCTTAAATTAATAAGTTTCTTGAATACTATATTTAAGCTTCATTTAATATAATGGAACTTTTTTCCTGATGCACTTCTTTCAGTTTGTTAATAAAATCCTTTATTTGTCCCCCGAAAAAAAAAAGGTGGAAATTTTATCGTTTGAGCACTTGTAAAATGGACTAACAATATAATATCCTTTTAATATAAATAACATGAGTTTGAGGTATTCTTCACTTGTCGAATTGCGAGTGCAAGGAACCAGGTGATTGACCATCTGCCTTTAAGACGACTTAGGCTTTTATAATTTTTTTGTTTTAAAAAAAATATGTTCATGAAATTGCGCATGTTTTGGATTTTTTTTCAAAAATGTTGAGGATTTTCATAAAGAACTTTTCTCCCCGCTTAAACAACTGGAACATTTTTTCATGTTAAATGCAGGTCTAAATATAATTTGAAATTTTAAATATTATTTTTCAACTAAACTCTAGATATTACTTTTTTAGAAAAAAGATTATGCTAACTTTTATGTCCAAACGCCTACTAATTATACATTTTAGACCAAATGAATCTCAAAGAAAAAAAGGCAAGTTTTATATTTCTATCCACATAGGAAACCTTATTACCCTCAATGTTTAAGGTTTGACTTAATAATATTTAGTATAAAATTACCAATTCTATATCATAATTAATTGAGAGTTAATTAATCGTTTACTCCTTAATTAAAGGAATTTGCACGTTTCTCGCTCCTAACCCCTCCAGTCCCACCCACATTTTACCCATACACATGTTCTTTTTACCATTTTTCATCTTCTGAAATTAAATTCTCCCTCTGAATTCACAAAAATTGAAGAAATCATTCAACAAAGCTGGGTCCCCATTTTACTCCAGTTGAAGTTCATCAACGAAGAACAACAAAATTCATCAAATTGAAGTTAAATCTTCAAAGTTCATACATACATTTACCTTCAACTTCAAATTTTCTCAATAAAGAAGAACAAACCTTCAAAGAGACAAGAGAGCAGCAATTCCACCATTGACAACCATTAAAAAAATTTGAAGCTATGAATTCAAATTTGGTTTTCAAAAATTATTATTTGTTTTGATTGGGTGTTATTGAAAATAATTGGGAATATATTTTGGAGTTTATATCTCACTTTTGAAGAGTTTTGGTGAAGATTAGACTTGGTTTTGACCGAAATTCAGATTGAAAGAAGAAGAAGAAGAAGAAGACATATTGCAGAAATTGTAGATAAATTGTAGAAAAAATATAAATAAATTATAGATAAATTTTAGACTATTTCTTGCAGAAGATTTTGTAGAAGTTTTAATCATTTTTATTTGTGAAAACAAAAAACAATGCATCTACAATCAGAATACAAATAATCTATAATTTTTCTATAAAAATATCTACAAACTAGATATATCGAATTTTAATATCCCACTTCCCATTTTAATTGTAGCACAATTATCATTTTCGATAATTGCATTTTCCGTATTTATCGAAGTTTTAGTTGTTTTTTGATTTGTGAAAACAAAAAACACAGCACCTACAATTAGAATATAAATAATTTACAATTTATCTATAAAATATCTACAAACTAGATACATTAAATTTTTATATCCCAATTCCCATCCAATTATAGCATAATTAATTTTTGACATAATTACATTTTTTCAGAAGATTTGTAGAAGTTTTCGCCGTTTTTATTTGTGAAAATAGAATTTAAAGTATCTCCAATCAGAATACAAATATTCTACAATTTATCTATGATTTCTCTATAATTTTTGCAATATGTCTTCATCATCATCATCATCTTCTTCTTCTTCTTCTTCGACGAGTTTCAATCTGAATTTCAGTCAAAACCAAGTCTAATCTTCACCAAATCCCATCAAATTGAGATGTAAACTCCAAACCATATTCCCGATTATTTTCAACAACACCCAACCCAAATAAATAATGCTATTTGAAAACCCAAATTTAAATTCAAAGCTTTCAAGCTTTTTAATGGTTATCAATGGTGGAAAATATCTGGAAGAATATTTACTTCCATAATTGTAGTGCGCCTAAATAGGAATATTTGGAAAAATATGATTTGATCCGATAGCTAAATCTTTTTAGAATATTCTGTTCCTCAATTTTAGCTCGACAAATTAGGAAAATTCAGCTACTATTAATTAGTATTTAATGATTGGTTATAAATAATTGTAGAAAAAATATGGATATATCGAGTAAATTAAAAACTATGCAGATTTTTAATAATAAAATTTTATATATATAGAGAAAAAATCTAAATAAAAGAGATAAAAAGTGCATCTAGCAAAATCTTACTCTGGCATCCATTAAATTTCGTTGAACTTTAAGCTCATTAATCACTAATCATGATAAAGTTTATACCTTACTCATTCCGGTATAAATTAAATATTTTTTTAATACATTAAGAAATTCAGCTTTTAATATATAGTTATCAATAAAATTGATCGTACTAACGTTTACCATCTCTTCATATAAACACACCTATATACTCTAATACCATTTACTTCAAGGGCAATATAAAAAAAAATTAATTCATTTATAAAATCTGAAAAAATCACTTATTTTTTACCACAAAAAGCCCAAATAATCACTTATAGGAATTTACTACAATTGTGATAGGAATTTACTATAGTTTTATGATCAGTCACTAGACAACACAAGGTGTTTACATCAAATTATACTAATACATGACATGTTCTTCACAAACATGGTTATCACTAAACAATATCAGTTAATTAATACATATTCTCACTTTAATTTATTACTTAACCATAGTAAATTAATATTGTACTTTCTCCGGTCCACTTTAATTAATTTTTTGGTCGTTTCTACATATATTAAGAAATCTACCTCTTAGCACTAAGTAACAATAAATTTGACCATATTAACCTTAATTTGTTCATTAGAATTTTGAATCATAACAAATACTATCAAAACTTTTTAATAGTATTTGTTAAATCCTCTTTGATATCTGAAAAAAATCAAATATTATAGACCACAAAAAAGACCCGAAAAACTAATTAAAATGCATGAAGTATGATGTAAACACTGATGCAACTAAGTTTTTAACCATAAATATACACCGTAAATTAATATTGTACTTTCCCTGGTCCATTTTAATTAATTTTTTGATCGTTTATATATATATTAAGGAATCTATCTTTTAGCACTAAGTAACAATAAAATTGACAATATTAATCTTAATTTGTTCATTAGAATTTTGAATTATACCAAATACTATCTAAGTTTTTAATTTGTTCACTGAAATTTTGAACTGTAGCAAATACTATCTAAGTTTTTTGGTAAGAAGTTAATTTCTTTTTGATATATAAAAAAATTAAATATTACGGACCATACAAAAAATAAAAAAATTTAATTAAAATGGACCGTAAGAAGTATGATGCAACTAAGTTTTTAACCATAAATATACATAGTTGATTTCTGAAAATTAAATTATGCTATAGTTTTATAATCCTTGATTTCTTAAGATAAAAAGACCATATTATCCTTGATCAATCAGGTCCGTAAATTTCATAAAGGAGCTTTATAGCCGTAGATTGTTTCTTTTTGTAACTTCACTCCTGTAAAGTGTAAACCCTAGCTAATGGCCGACTGCTTCCTATATAAACCTAACATACGCCTCTCTTCCAAAATACCCAGCGGTGCTGAAGAAACCCTATTTCACAGTGAGCCTTTGTTTTCTCAGTATGTTCATTTCAATGTGTTTTTTATATGGTTTTAGAATCTAATGCTTGTTATTTAACTGTGTATATAGCACAGTAACAATGGCGGTTCCTCTACTGAAGAAGACGATAATCAAGAAAAGGGTGAAGCAATTTAAGAGGCATCAAAGTGATAGGAGAATCACTGTCAAGGTATTATTTTTTCATTTTATGACCCCATTTATGTTTTAAGCTCTACTTGAGTTTTAATATGTTCACTAATATTGAAATCTGATGAAACACGATTGTATTTTGAAGCTTAATCAAAATCTGTACGATTAAATTATCGATTTTTAGCTCGATCTGAATCTTATTGTTCAGTAATAGTGAAACAGACATTTTTTATGTGTTATCATAAATTTGCTTAACTTTGTTATTTTGTGGTGGAAAGGGAAAATGATGACAGTTTATTGTCGCCCCAGTCTTAAGTTGCATCCAAAAATATTGGATTTGCAAGGTGGTGATTGACTTGTTATATCTGATTCTTTCCTAAAAAATATTTGCAAGGTGGTGATTGACACATCATATCTGATTCTTTCCCAAACAATAATGTTAGTATCTTACATTTGTTTGGTTTAGCCCTTTTCATTTGATTCTAAGCTTGTTTGTGGAAGATATTAAGGTGTGATGATGCTTATCCACCTAATCTGTAGATTTCAATGATGAATTCTGAAACATGCACTACCATCTGATCTTATAATCATATCTCTCCTTTAATATTTGCAGTTCTTTCTTTTTCCTTTTTGTATTTTTTTGTGGTTTGATTTAAGTTCTTAAAAGTGTACCTTAGATGCTGATGCAATCAATGATGAATTATTCCCAAAATTGCTGATTGACTAGTGATTAGTATAAAAATATCACCATCTTTCGGCTGAGATTGCATCTAGAACAATTCTTGCAGTATTTTTTCAATTTTTCCTTCAATTTTCATTTGGATGATTTCTTGCCTATGGTATCTAATGTCTAGACTTTGCTCTGTTGCTGGATGTTTCGTTTTACGGGCAGAAACTAAACTATAGGACAGGTCTTGCGACACAGTTGGCTTCCTTATAAATAAGCTTTCTGTTACTTTAAGCCGGCTTACATCTCTATAAGTATTATTTTGAGGTGTAATAAAATCTCTCTGTAGTTATTATTTTGTTACTGTAAAGCTATTTATTTTGCTGATTGTGAACAACCCTTTTCAGTTTTAGCTTGATCCGACTCTTTTTATTCAGCAATAGTGGAAAAGACTAATTTTCTTATGTGTTGACATCAGTATAACCTTGTTCTTTAGGGTTATTTTGTTGATACCTTTTTTTTTTGGTGCCGGAAAGGGAAAATGATGATTGTTTTTGTCGCCCCAGTCTTACTTTGCATCCGAAAAATTTGTTTTGCAAGATGGTGATTGACACATCATATCTGATTCTTCCTAGACAATAGTGTTACTGTCTTCTATTTTTTTGTTTTAGCTTTTTTCATTTCATTCTGTGCTTGTATGTGGAAGATATGCATATTAAGGTGTGATGATGCATATCCACCTAATCTGTAGAGTTCAATGATGAATTCTAAAACATGAACTACCATCTGATCTTTTAATCATATATCTCCTTCAAGGTTTGCAGTTTTTCCTTTTTCAACTTTGTATAGTTGTGTGTTTTGGTTTTAGTTCTTAAAGTGTTCCTTAGACACTGATGCAGTCAAGGATGAATTATTCCAAAATTGCTGATTCACCAGTGATTAGTATAAAAATATCACCATCTTTCGGCTGAGGTTGCATCTAGAACAATTCTTGCAGTAATTTGTCATTCTTTTTTCAAGTTTTCCTTTGAATGATTTGCCTATGGTATCTAATGTCCAGACTTTACTCTGTTGCTGGATGTTTCGTTTTACGGGCAGAAACTAAACTATAGGACAGGTCTAGCGACACAGTGGGCTTCCTTATTAATAAGCTTTCTGTTACTTTAAGCCTGCTTACATCTCTATAAGTATTCTTTTGAGGCGTAATAAAATCTCTCTGTAGTTATTATTTTGTTACTGTAAAGATATTTATTTTGCTGTATTGTGAACAACCCTTTCTAGTTGTAGCTTAATCCAGACTCTTTTTAGTCAGTAATAGTGAAAAATACTAATTTTCTTATGTGTTGACATTAGTATAACCTTGTTTGTTAGGGTTATTTTGTTGATATGTTTTGTTTTTTTTTTGTGTCGGAAAGGGAAAATGATGATTGTTATTGTCGCCCCAGTCTTAATTTGCATCCAAAATATTGGTTTTGCAAGATGGTGATTGACACATTATATCTGATTCTTCCTAAACAATAGTTTTAGCGTCTTGTATTTTTTTGGTTTTAGCTTTTTTCATTTCATTTGAGCTTGTTTGTGGAAGATATGCATATTAAGGTGTGATGATGCTTATCCACTTTATCTGTAGAGTTCAATGAGGAATTCTAAAACATGCACTACCATCTGATCTTATAATCATCTCTCCTCTAAGGTTTGCAGTTTTTCCTGTTTTCATCTTTCTAGTGTTTTGTGGTTTGGTTTAGGTTCTTAAAGTGTTTCTTAGATGCTGATGCAGTCAATGATGAATTATTTCCGAAATTCCTGATTGACCAGTGATTAGTATAAAATTATCACCATCTTTCGGCTGAGATTGCATCTAGAACAATTCTTGCAGTATTTTTTCAAGTTTTCGTTCAATTTTCTTTTAAGTAATTTCTTGCCTATGGTATCTAATGTCCAGACATTATTCTGTTAATGGATGTTTCGTTTTACGGGCAGAAACTAAACTATGGAACAGGTCTTGCGACACAGTTGGCTTCTTTATCAATAAGCTTCCTGTTACTTTTAACCCTGCTTACATCTCCTTCATTAAAAAGGCATGCGTACTCATTTAGTGCTCTATTTTATGAACTATTTTCATCTTGAGTTAAAGTTGACCCTGCAAAATGCAAGTGCTAGCAGAAAAAGCTTTTAGGTATATTTAGTTGTATTCAACACTTAGCTTGACTCAACGAATTAGTACTAATTTGGCACTTTGCTGGACACTTGAAGTATGCACTTTGTTTCACTTGCTTTAGCTCAAGTCACTTGCGCAAGGGTTACTAATTGAAAATGATTCTTCAATGTATCTTTCTTTAACAGACAAATTGGCGCAGACCAAAGGGTATTGACTCCAGAGTCAGGAGAAAGTTCAAGGGATGTGTCTTGATGCCCAACATTGGCTATGGTTCAGACAAGAAGACTCGTCATTATCTTCCTAATGGCTTTAAGAAGTTTGTTGTGCACAATGCAAGTGAACTTGATATTTTGTTGATGCACAATAGGTAATGCAAGAGGCAATTTTTTTCCGTTGCACTTAGTTTACATGGTGGTCTCATCAACTGATTGCTCTTTCTTCACAGGACTTGCTGTGCAGAGATTGCACATAATGTATCCACCAGGAAGAGAAAGGAGATTGTCGAGCGAGCAGCCCAACTGGATGTTGTAGTAACTAACAAGCTTGCTAGGTTGCGTGGCCAGGAAGATGAATGAGTTCCTGGTTTTAGTTAGATTGTCAGCAGATTTTTGTTGTGCAATCAGATGTTTTTGGAAATGTTTCATAGTTTTGATGGACCATGTAATTTTGTTAGGCGTTTGTCATACCTTGAGATAATAATATACAGGTAATTTTGTGTTCCATATCCTTTTTCAAAATGATAAAGCTATGCAATGGTTACTTGAGTAGGTACAGGAGTTGTTGATACGTACATACGCGGGGCAATGTTGATGTTGTAGTAACTAACAAGCTTACAGTGTAAAGCAATTTCGATGCCTTGGGGCTGAAACTCATTTTAATGTGCAACTATACCTCTGCATATAAGCTTTTCACTTGAAGTAGTTTCTGTCATTTGCAGCTTGCATGAATCTTTTTTAGCTTCATATATGAAGTTGTATCATTCTCCTTCACCTTTCTCACCAAACTAATACCTTGTTTTTGTCCAACTTTTCAGTTTCCAAGTATCAGTGTTGATATTTTGAGACTTGCTTTTTCAAACTAATGTTCAGATTGAATGTTTTAGTATTGTGAAATGGTGGTGAATGTATTAGGCTAGTACATGGATGTAAATTTTCTACCACGGAAACTCGGATAAACAAATGTAAGAACCCTCTGCATAGTCAATCTTTTTAAGTTTGAGACAAGTGAAAACCACTAGGTTTTCAAGATAATTTGAATGAGATGCTTCTCCAAAATTTCCGACAGATTAATCTTACTTTTTGTAACTAAACACTCTTTATTAACGTGAAACACTAGTTTAAAACAAGTACTTTGACTAGTAAGAACCTTTTCTTGTTGTAGCTAGTATTCGGTTCCCCCTAAAAGTTGTTCTTGGTTTCCTCTGTAATCAACACAGATCACTATTTGTTTGAGGCATTTCAACACCTCCACCTTGACCACTTCACCAACGCTCTAGAGGTACTGAAATCGACCTCTTTTGAAGCTGATTGTGAATTTTTTTTAAGAATTATTTACACAACTAGTGAGGTTATGTCCGGGCTAAGCCTGCGTCCAATGTCTAGATGAAGCTTCACGTTTTTATTTTCGTCAAAATTATCAAAAGAAATAGCAGAAGCAACAATTACATGCGGAGTCTGAACCAAAATGTAACAACATTAAAATCTACAACAACAACCCAGTATAATCCCACTTAGTGGGGTCTGAGGAGGGTAGTGTGTACGCAGACTTACCCCTACCCTTGGGTATAGAGGCTGTTTCCAAATAGACCCCCAACATCCTTCCCTCCAAGAACTTCCCACCTTGCTCTTGGGGAGACTCGAACTCACAACCTCTCGGTTGGAAGTGGGGTTTAAAATCTATTAGAAGATTTTTGTTAGCTTAACACATAATTCAAATTGCAAAGAACTTGTTAAGTTGTTAAATTTTAGTTACAATGAAATATATTGTAGCTGTTTTATCTTTCTTCTGAATCAAGTATTTGAGAAGACGTAATTAAAGTGTGTTGCAGAAGCATAGTATTTAATGTTATTGTCATTGAATCTAAACTTTAACTACGCACAAGAGATCACCAACAAATCTTTGTTCCTATACATCATATAACTTTAACTATGCATAAGAGATCACCATTCGCCAACAAAATCTTCACTCCCATATATCGTAGAACTGCTTGAAATTTCTCTCTATGTGTCAAGCCCGCTACTGTACAATTTTGATTTTCTTCATTTCATCAGAAGATAGAGAGAGCATGAGATTTTGTTCACACACCATAAGTCTTGCTTTTTTAGTTCTTTCAGAGTCCTGAAATCTTCATAAACGGTTCTTTTCATTTGCTTGCTACTCTTTTATTTGGGCAATTCATATATTAGTTTGTTTCTTTTTCTATTATAGTTTTCTGTTGATTGTGTTTTGGGATTTCGGTATATAGTTTAAATACGTCAGTTTTATCATAACAGTGAACGGTGCACTCAAAATCACATAGAATAAGATCGTTTCTATCTTGTTTTTTTTTTTCCATAACTTTCTTAAAATCTATTGTTTAGAAAAAACAATTTTCTTTACACCAATTAAAATTGACCTTAAACTGAAATTGATAATATAATCTTTGAAATTTGAAAATTAACGGGGTAAGTAATATTTTTAGACAACCAAAAACTTTTATGCAAGATTTTTTGTCCAGTAAATTTTGTGAATTAACTCCAAATAATATAGAAATTTGCACCACAAAATGATCAACAAAATTGTTTGGAACTAAAATGCGCCCCAAAGTAAATGGACTTGAATTGTATATTGCTGCCTTGCTTGAGAGTACATGGATAGGGCCAGAGAGGGGTAGGAGACGTGGGGACCATGAGTTAGACATTTGACACTCTTAGAACATTTAAAAGGCTCTAAAAGTTCAGAAAATTTACAGAAGCAAAAAATAATCTAAAGCGATAAAGTGATAACTCAGGGTATAAATAAGGAGATTTTTTTATAAAGCACCATCTTTTAGGTTTAATTTGTCATTTATAAATATTTTTTGCTATATTACGTGTTATAGATACCTTTTATGTTTTTATACAATATATTTCATGTATTTAAGCTGTTGTATTCATTAATACAACCAAAAATATATGCGTAAAAACTAGAATTCCAGCTAAGTTTGATATGTATTTAGCTGTATTCAAGCGGCATTAACGTTAAATACAATAACGTATCTGCACTAAAAACGAAAGGAGATTGAATCACATGATATTCTCTTAATTTAACTCAACGAACTAAAATGATCCCTCATTAATATGTATTTGAAAGATACATAATAAAAATTATAGCTGAATAAAGAGAAATACATATGAATAATAGAATTGAGTAGAACTGTATACAGTTGAATATTACAACAAAGTACAATTTAATTCATCTGAATAAAACACTTGAATACAACAAAATATAAGTGAATAAACTTTTGAATACAACAAAATACAACTACCTTCTGCCGAATAAAATAGTTGAATATAACTAACTACAACTGAATACGGTTGTATAAAATACTTGAATACAACTAACTATTGCTGCATAAAATAGTTAAATACAACTTATTAAACCTAAATACAAGTGAATACAACTGAACTATACATTTGAATACAACTGAATACAAATAGGCGATTTGGGCTATCTAGAGAGAGAAACAGCCTTATGGCTTCGCCGGCCGACGGCCAGCCATTAATTATGACTGGTCAGCCCCCTAAAAACTCACCCAGTAGCATCAATAACTTATCTGGATATCTTCATCTTCTTTGCGGTTCCTTTATACAAATCCTCTAAACTACAAGGCATCGTCCGCTCAATCGGAGCAACCTTTCGTGGCACATTACTTGATGTACCTTCATCGGCAACATTCCTGAAAGAAGTGAAAATATCTTCACCTAACTAGGAAACTTGAACCACCTGCCCTTCCACAACCTATATCTATCAAAATCAACGAATTAAACTTACCATAAGTGATTGTAATGGAGTGATAATGGATGAGAACTAGAGAATTTGGGTGAGAGAAGAGGTATGAATCTTGGGTTGAGGAAGAAAGAGTAAAGTGTATGCAAAAAGAGAGAGAAAGAACGTGGTTAATTAATTTTATATGAGAGAAAAGACTAAAAAGGAAAGAGAAAAATATTATTTAGCATATATGGTGCCTTAAATATGGTACTACGATTTTCTATATGGTGTAAAAATGCCATATAAGTGCTAGCCATGAATGCATGGAACGGGAAATTGAGGTGGGCCTTACTGTTTCAGCAAAATGGGATTTTTACATATACATCCCATATAGCAAACCTTATAACCACTCATGTTTAAGGTTAGTGTTTATTACATTTAAGTATACCACCTTTCAGTTTATGTACCAAAATTTATCTTTAAGGTTTAAGGATCAACTATTAATTAGAAGCTTGATTTGTGGAACAAAATCTTTTCAAACTATTAAATTAGAGGCTTGATTTATGGAACAAAATCTTTTCATATTTTTTTTACACGTTTTTCTCTTTCTTCCAACCAAAACCGATGCATTTCTCCCCTTTTTTAATTACACCCCCCTCCACCCACGTTTATTTGCCAAGACAGTATTCTCTGATTTCTCTGGTTTAATTTCATCCTCCATTGTCATCCTCCATTGTCGAAGGTTGCCATTGTTTCAGATCGAGAGTTTCATCCGCCATATTTTCAGTCCTACGGTTGCATCAAAGTCCCAAACGCTCTACAAAATAATTTTCTCTCTCTCAGTGCTTCAATTTCATCTGCCATTTCCGAACCCTCTTCAAAGTTTTCTCAAGAAAACACATATTCAGTCACTGTGTTGTAGTTTTCTCAATTTCATCCGCCACATTTCTCCCCTTTTTTTTCTCCTCAATGTGTTGTAGTTTAATGTTTTTTGCCAAAAAATAGAATGCAAGTGTTTGTTTGGTGTTTACGTGCTTTTTGTCTAAATGTACTGTATTATTTCATACTAGGGTTGTTTATACAAATTGTAGTTAATTGTAATTTTTTGGAGTTAATTTGTAGTTAATTGGCAAAATGTACTGTTGAATAAATTTGTAGTTAATTGTAGTGTTTGTAGTTTAATGTACTTTTTATTTGGAACTGTGACCGTTGACTCAAATTTGTAGTTAATTATAGTTTTTATAGTTTAATGTACTTTTTATTTGGAACTGTGATAAAAATACAGTGTATAAAAGTAGTTACATTGTACATGCTCAATAATTCTCTAGTTACAGTATAGTTGCTTGTAGTTATAATGTAACATATGTTGTCTGTCACAATGTAGTTGATATGTGGTCTGCAATTTTATAGTGTTGTTTGGAACTGTGATTAGAAGACATGATATATATGTAGTTACAGTCTAGTTGATTTGTAATTTGTAAAGTAATTTTTACAAATCAGCTACAAACAAACTGCATATAAACGTTAACTACATTTACTCACATTTGACTACATTTTAAAAACACACTGGAAACAGTGCATATAAACGTTAACTACATTTAATCACATTTGACTACATTTTAAAAACACACTGGAAACACTGCATATAAACTTTAACTATATTTACCCACATTTGACTACATTTTAAAAACACACTGGAAACACTGCATATAAACGTTAACTACATTTACCCACATTTGACTACATTTTAAAAACATTTCAAAAGAAAATTACTTCTATAGTTGTGGAAATAATAAATGGTCATTGAGATATTCATATTGGAGACAAAATTCAAGATACAAGGACAAAATTAGAGGATCTTGAAATTCTCTTGGGAGTTCAAAGAAGTTAGTTATTCTAAAAAGAAAGGCGACAAGAGTTATGGAAATATGAGATGTTGAAGAATATATTTTGGGTGCTCAAATAGAAAGAAAATATATAAAGGATCGATCGATACTACAAGTTCAAGGCTATCAAAGAAACATCTTTGTTCAAGGAAAGTTATTTGTTCAAAGAAAATTATTTACTATGTGAGGAAAATATTCGAAGACCAAGAAGATTTTTACAAAAGCCTATTAAAGGAAGGGTCAATCCAAGATCTTACCCCCAGAAAAAAGAAGATCTAGACAAAGAAGTTATCAAGGAAACAAATAAAAGAAGTCTCATATTTGGGGAAAAGAATCTGTTGTGAGTCAAATAAGGAAATAATAATCATTTTACTATCTTCAATGTGAGTACATGGAAAGCTATCAAAAATATTGTAGTATTACTTTAAATATTGTAGTATTACTTTAAATAATGAATGAGCATTTAATTGGTACAAAATCAAAGATTAATTAGGAGCCTTAAATACATGCGTTATTTTAGGCTACAAAATATTTAACATACTTTGGAGCCTTAATAACAGGCGTTATTATAGGCTGCAAGATCAGCAAAATTTCGTTTGGTACATTTTTAGTAACAAAAACATGAAATATGAGGGTAATAACCAAATAAGGCACAATAATAGTAATAAGGTTTGCTATATGTGATGTATAGGTAAAAATACCCAGCAAAATTGGGCTACATGTGTGGGCTGCAAACTTAAGGAGTAAAATAATAATGGGCCAGGCAGACATGTTCACCATAAGCTGCCTGGTTATTCCCACTTATAGTATAGGCTAGTGAAGGTTGGCCCCTGCTAAGCACAGGCCCAATAACTATATTGTGTAATGCATGATTTTTTTTTACATTATTTTTACTGATCTATCTGTTTATGTGCTAAATTATTGTGTAACCCCAGATTTGTGTGCTAAATTACTGATCCAATTTCAAGATTACTAATAAGTTTTATGTATGCTCTTATTTCACTTATGTTTCTTCTGTTATATAAGTTTTTGTATTTTATTTATATAAATTTTTTCTCTATTAATATCGTTTGTTCCGATCTATTTTTAATTTCTAGAAGCGATTGGTTGTTAAACATCTATAAAAATCATCTAACATTTAAATGATATTTAACCTTTGTAGACAAAAGTTATCTAAAAATTAATTTTTCAATCTTTTTATGTTTGAAAAAGTAGTAGAATAGGATGGCACTAACTTCAACTTTTAATTTCTCATATTTCAATTTCACAAGAATTGTTGATAAATTTCTTGTATCATATAATATTTATTAATTTCACAAGAATTAGCAAAATTTTCAAGAAAGCAATGTGAGTAACAATGAAAAGGTTTTCAAATAATTTTATGTAAGATCTTAAGGTTTCATTAAAGCAACATTAGCCATGTGGCTATCAAATAGTAGTGAAGCTGCAACTTCTTTTTTTCTTCATATAGTGAAGGTGCAAGATGATACGTATGAAAATGGGCCCCACTTCTTCAAAGAGTCGTACAACACAGGTGACTACTAAGAAATTAATATCCTTGCAATGATAGCGGCGGCCAGATGGGTCCCATGTCTCCAAAAGAGCTTTTGGATAGTAATAATGATGTGTGATGAGATAAGCAAAGGGTATTTTTGTCAAAATACACAGATATTTACATAGCAGCTAAAGTAAGATACTTTTTCGGCCAATCAAATTACTCTAGTTTGCATGAATTTACCAGAACGTTCTCAAGGAATTGAGCACGCATGTTGACCATGTCCTGCTTATCCTCACTTATATAATAGTAGTAGATTACATTTGGAATTCAAACATACTAGATTTTGCAGTTGTTTACCCAAAAACATACGACCTTAATGTGTTCTTGTTCGGGCTTTTATAGCCCTTCTCTTGGGTCGCTGGAGGTAAGGGCTTCATTGTTCACCAGACATTCAATATGGGGAACTCGGAAGGTACATGAGATTGATGGAAACCAGGAGCATCTCAAGCTTCAGCAGTAGCAACACGAAAGACCATGAAGACAACATCTTTCAATCCTAAGCAAATAACAGCTTCATGTGTCAATGCTAAGGGAGAGTACCCATGTGTCAGCAGACAGCAGCCACGCATGTATAGTTCTAGTATCTTAAGGCTGAGGCAGGAAACAAACAGCTATCTTCTCCAAAGCTTGTAATTAAACCTCTCACGAGCGTACATAAAGTATTTCCTGTTCGCAAAGCAGGGACACTATTAGCATGTTCTATATTTAACAACTAACTAGTTACCTCTCCAAAAAAAAAGGAAACAGGTTTTTAATGACTAAAGCTCCAATGACAAGATATATCTCTCTACCTGATCGCTGTTGGAACATTTGTCGATGGCATTCTACTATGCAAATAGGGCACCAGGTACAACAACAACAACAACAACAACAACTACCCAGTATACTCCCACCAGGTGGGGTCTGGGGAGGGTAATATGTAGACGAGCCTTACCCCTGCCCGAAAGGGCAGAGAGGCTGCTTCCAATCGACCCTCGGCGAGTAGAGTAAAAATGGGAAAGCTGCATTAAGAAACAAAGATAAAATTAGAAACACAAGCAAGACAAAATCAAATAATAAAGCATAGGCACTCCCACAAAAGTAACGTAAATAGTTATGAAAACATAAGCAACATAAATACAGTCGCATGCAGTAATATCAAGCAGGAACTACCATACTAAAACACTAATCACCTATGAGCCCCTAACCTACAATCTTGATTCTAGACCTCCAGACTCCCCTATCAAGAGTCATGTCCTCGGTAACCTGCATTCTGGCCATGTCCTGCCTAATCACCTCTCCCCAATGCTTCTTAGGCCTCCCTCTCCCTCGCCGACCACCAACAATCTCCAACCGCTCGCAGCTCCTCACCGGGGCATCGGGGCCCCTCCTCCGAACATGCCCGAACCACCTCAGCCTCGCTTCCCGCATCTTTTCGTCCACCGGGGCCACCCCTACCTTCTGTCAAATAACTTCATTCTTGATCTTATCCAGCCTGGTGTGCCCACACATCCACCTAAGCATCCTCATCTCCGCAACCTTCATTCTCTGAACATGCGAGTTCTTCACGGGCCAGCACTCCGCCCCATACAACATTGTAGGTCTAACCACGGCTCTGTAGAATTTCCCCTTTAGTTTGTGCGGGATTTTCTTGTCACACAGGACCCCTGAAGCAAGCCTCCACTTTGACCACCCCGCTCCTATCCGATGGGTGACGTCCCCGTCAATCTCTCCGTCCCCCTGGATCACAGACCCAAGATATCTCACACTGTCCCTCTTGGCGATGGCCTGAGAACCAAGCATCACTTTCCCGCTTACCCCACTCGGCTCGTCGCCAAACTTGCACTCCAGATATTCTGTCTTAGATCTGCTAATCTTGAAACCCTTAGACTCAAGGGTCTGTCTCCATATCTCTAACCTTTCACTAACCCTTAGGGCACCAGGTACCTCAAGCTTTATTTGCGTGCAGCAGCTGCCTAGACTTTAGGTACAACAGGTCAATCATAGTACAGTTTTTAGACATGGCTCCCAGATCAGCATCTAGACATTTGAAGCAGTGCATGCTAATGTCTGATCTCTATATTGGTACGAAGCAGTGCATGCTAATGTCTGATCTCTATATTGGTAATGTTAGCCGAAAGAATGTTACCTATCGTGCATGCTAATTCTGATCTCTACTTGGGTAACATTACCCTAAAGATCGTTACTTATCCTTGATCCACAGACCGACCGTATATTGGTGTAGAGCATTTCCCTGAATGTTGGTGAGGGCCATTGAAACTCTTGCAGTTCCCTTAAATTTAAATGTATTCCTGCTTCTGGTGAAAAGATTACAAGGCTCCACTAACCATCCCACAATGATAATCAAAAGGATAATGCTACCAGTAATCTGAACAAGAACAGAAGCCGTCCCTAAAGTGATGAAAGCGGCTAGAATCTCTTACAATGATTTCACGTTCAACAATTTTTGCTATGAGCTTAATGGCAGAATGGCAGTCCCCACAGACACGCAGGTTCTTCATTACTGTTATAGTACTACCATGTACAGTTGTTATTAATGCAAAGCAAAGAGCAAGCCTCTCACTATGATACGACAGCAGAACTTCCTTCTGTTCATCCTCTACGTCATGCAGTGCATATCTTTGATCAGGACATAACCATATTCTTTCAACTTTTCAGTCAACCATTCCAGCTTTTCATAAATTCTATCACTTAGAGGATGTGGAGTATCACCAGAAAGAAATGTATGCTGGATTCCCTTTTGATTAACCCAACTGCATCCTGGTTGTTTTATATTTCCTCTTCTTTTCATATTTCCTCTAATTTTGGCAACATCACTCCATCTACCAGAAAAAGCATAAATGTTAGATAATAAAATATAAGCAGCGCTACAATTTGGGTCAAGATGAAAAATGTTTTCTGCAGCTTTTTCGGCTAGTTCTAAGTTTGAATGCTTCTTGCAACCACTAAGCAAAGCTAGCCATATTGATAAATTTGGTCCGATGGGCATACTTTTCACTAAATTCTCTGCCTCTTTTAACTTCCCGCTTCTGCAAAGGATATCTAAAATACAGCTATAATGCTCAAGTGACACCTCAACAGGTGAGATTTGGGAGATATACTGAAATAAGCGTCTTCCTTTCTCTAGCATGCCAGAATGGCTACAAGCAGCAAGTAAACCAGTAATGTTATATCATCCATATCAACCTTCGAACGTACCATCTGGGCAAACAATATGAGTGCCCAATTTCCACATCCATGTTGTGCACATCCAACAATGATCGAGTTCCATGAAACAATGTTCTTTTCAGGAATTTCCTTGAATACAATGAGCCCATCGTTTTCATTTACACATTTTGAATACAATACAACTAGTGAATTACCAACAAAGGCATCAGTGTTCAATCCGAGTTTGACTGCTACACCATGACTCTCTCTGCCAAGATCAATAGACTCCATTACACAGGAGGAATTTAGGGCACTAGTGAAGGAAGAATGGTTGGGAAGTAGACCAATTCTAATCATATCCCGAACACTTTCAATGCTTCTTTGTGCCTACAATTCAAGCCATACCCTGTCAAAAGAGATGTCCATACAACGACGTTAACGTGCAACCTCTCACTGATTACCTTAGAAGAATCATCCACGTGCATGCAATTAGCATATAATGTTATTAGTGAAGCGGTGACATAAGTATCATACAGATAACCAACCTTTACAAGACAGGCATGAATTTCCCTACCTAGACCTAAATCCCTTGCACTAGCGCAAGCTGTGACAACAGAAGCAAAGGTACTAGAAGTGGGCTCAACACCAAAATCTACCATCTTCTTAAAAATCAATAGAGCCTCATCACTCATCCCATGCTGATCAAGCCTACTAATAACTGACGTCCAAGAAATCACATTCTTATAGGTCATCAGCTCAAACAATTTAACAGCGTCCTCCACTCTTCCATTCTCAAAATACCCATAAATCATAACATTCCAAGCAGCGACGTCCCTTTCTGGCATCTCCCCAAAAAACTCTCAGCCTCTTCAACCTTTCCCAATTTCAAAAACCCGTTTATCATCGTCGTGTAAGAAATGACACTTCTTCGAGTAATTTCCTTAAAAAGCTTCAAACCAATCTCCATATTCCCTCAATCTACACACCCTTTGATCATCAAGTTCCACATAACCGTATCTTTTACAGGCATTTTATCAAACAGCTTCAGTGCCTCTCTCAACCTTAAATTCTCAGCATACCCAGCTATCATTTTGGAGCATAAAAAGATATTTGGAGATGGGATTCTTTCGAAAATCTCTTTAGCTTCATCAATTCGTTGGTTCTTTTAGTGCTCTGATATAATAGAATAGCAAGTGCGGCTAGCTGAAGAATCTTGCTAAACCAATTAGAGATCTTGATGGAACTGAGATGGTGTATGATTTGGGTGATTGAGATATAGCAACACGAAGAAGGACATGGTTAGGCATGAGAAGAAGCCTGCAGCGGGAAAAGTTCACTACATGGGGATTCAACGATATTTTAACTTCAACGGTCGCCTAAAGGAAAAACAAGGAAAAAACTTGGGCTAAATTACACTAAACACTTCTATACTAAAATAGCCCCTAAAATATATTCCTAACCAGTTTTGATCCTTTAAGTAGAGAAGGAGTTAAAAATGAGGCATAATTGAATCTTTTTAGTCGAAAAGTTATATTTTAGTTATATATAAATTGTTGAATCCTTTGATATAAGAAAAAAATTCTAGTGTAGCAACGGAGTAGTTCAAAATTTAATCAAAATTTAAATTTAACGATAAGAGTTGGTTAAATATTTGGCATAGACACAACCGCTAATTTTTGACAAATTTAAAGGACCAAAATTGTTTAGAAGTATATTTAATGGACTATTTTAGACTCATTCCCAACTATAAGGGACTATTTCTGTATCAAATATGCACATCTAAAGTTAAATTAACAAAACAAATGGTAAAAATTATTTCCCACTAGTCCAGTCCATTGGCATCAGCAGTTTTCCTCTAGTTTGCAATGCTACAGGCACTTCCACTTTTTCCTTGCAAGCTAAAATCATCTCTGACAAAATTTTGTGATTACAAATTTCATACCGGGTTTAAAGAAATATAACAAGGTATTAGAAATTTTACATAGCTCATTTTGTGGTCCCAACATAGTTATATAAGATTTTTATTTTCTTTTTTGGTGAACATGTATAAACTAATATTGTACACTAAAACAAACTGTGACAAATCAAAGAATTTTGTTAAGGGTGTTCAAAGTTTAATATATATGTGTTCAACTGACCACCTTCACTCTATGTGGCTATGCGAATAAAAACAAGAAGTATTCATGATAAAGTGATACATCCAATCTATACATAGCTCTATTTTCAAGGAATATCACTTTAACTTCATCCTTGAATGACCTAGATAACCAAATATGAAATCCTAAATCAAAGAATGTTCCTTTTGAAATCAAAGAATGTACCACCTCAAAAGGAATACTTAAAAAATTTAAGGTGAAAAAGAATATTGGTTTTTGCTGCCTTGCCTTGATAATGAAGCAATGCCTTTACAACCCCGCAAAGCCCTTTAGAACAAGCAGCCTTACAAGAAAAGAACCAAAACCTTCTGAGATCATAGCATTTATAAGACCCCCAAGCACTTAGAGAAATCACATGCATTGTCAAAAATAAATCTTCTTAGCCTAAAACTCTTACAAAGCCTTTATTTCCCATATCATCAAAAAGAGGTGTCAGCTCTTTATCATACCATTTTCAAGAACCAACAATGGCTGGTGGGCAATTGAAACCTGTTGCATCTTTGCTTTTAGTCCTTAATTTCTGCATGTACGCTGTTGTTTTAGGGATTGCTGGTTGGGCCATGAACTTTGCCATTGATCATGGTTTTATCATTGGTAAGCACCTTGTTAAAACTCGTAGTTTTACTTGGCTTGTGTTTCTTTTTAATGTTGTTGTTCGAGTGAGCTTGCTCAAACCTCTGACTATTCACAGGATACCTGTTACATACTTCCCACCAGCATAGGTTTCGAGTAACTTTATCACCAAGATATAGACAAATGAAAAGAAATCACTTAACGTTTTCTTTGTCTCCATTGGGATTCAACCTGATCCCCCATAATATTCACTCATTTCATTGACCGTTAGGCCACCCTAATTGTGCATCTTTTTACTAAGTCTCTGGAATAAGACTGATCATGGTGTGTGTGACTTTTTACAGGTGCAGATTTTGTTCTTCCAGCACATTTCTCTCCAATTTACTTCCCAATGGGGAATTCTGCCACTGGATTCTTTGTTGTATTTGCTTTGATTGCAGGTGTGGTTGGAGTTGCATCTCTTCTCTCCGGGCTCAACCATATTCGCCAGTGGAACATCGACAGCTTACCAGCTGCTACTTCTTCTGCAGCCATTGCCTGGAGTCTTACACTCCTTGCCATGGGGTTAGTGCATACTACATAGTCTTTCACATTCTTGCTCACTAGAATAGTTTTCTTCTCAATGTTTGTGTTCTTTGTATTGACTGTTCTAAATGTCACTAATGAAATTGTCGTTCATGCAGCTTTGCATGGAAAGAAGTTCAACTCAATTACAGGAATGCCAAATTGGTGAGGAACTCAGTTAATTTCCTAACAGAACCTATAACTGTATACAAAGTCAATCTCTGCAAATTAAGAAAAATAGTGTCATTAACTTCTTTCGTGTTTTCTTTATATCAATTTGCAGAGAACAATGGAAGCATTCTTAATAATTCTATCGTTTACTCAATTGGTATACATCATGGCCATTCATGGTGCTTCAACAAGGAGATAAATGAACTTGGAGAAAATGAGTCATATCGCGTGGATTGTGTTGAACTGTTGATTGAGATTGCTGCTTTTTTCTTTTTCTTTTTTTCTGTTTTTATAAGGGCTCTTTGTTTGTTTTGCCAATTTCTTTGTTTCATTTTATTCTTTGTGTGTACAAAGTTGGCTAGAGCATGGCTGTTTGTATCTAAACTACCTTTAGTATTGGAATTGTAAGAAGCAAATAAGTGATGCACAAATACTGCTCTCCATTGGCTTTTTCCAGAAAATGTGTCATTAGCAAGAAAACGCAACATATATTTACATATCTCCTGAATTATGAAGGCTCGGCAAGGATTTACCTACTGCTATCAAAGTAATATTAGAAAGGATATCAAATCAGCTAGAACTTGCTCATACACCAACAAACCAGTGTAATCCCATAAATGGGGTCTGATACTTGCTCATACGCGAACGTATTATAAACTTCAAAACATAAGTCCAAACCAAACCTTAAATCTGAACTAACAGATACCTTTCAAAGCATAGTTAATGTGGCACCTAAACTCCATGGAATAACTCAAATCTAATCAAAATCGTTTAGCATGTAAGGACTTTTTGCGTTAGCATTCAGGACTGCAAACAACTGGCAAAGATATTCACAATCCAAATAACCAGTCTAACAGAAAATGACCATCATTGATGTCAAACTTAGTGAAGAAAAGGAGCGACTACTAATAACAAATCGGAGCCTATGTCCAAACCCAAGGAATTATACAAGTATATGCTGGTGAAAATTTGATGAAGAAAATTCCAAGTGCCCTATGCAACAGAAAAACATACAACGGCTCTTCCAACTACCGAGGAGCAGATACATCAAACCAATAGGCCGTACAGGAAATAAGCTACCATTGTAAAATAACAGGACAGCAACTAAGAGACGAGGAGTTCTAAGCTGCTTTCGAACTAAACCAGGACTACGGAACATGTAAGTTTCTATAACAAGACCATAGCAAAACATTGTTCAAGAACATGAAGGCAGTCATTAACTTCAATAAATCCAAATGCTGCTACTCCGTTCCATTCAATCAGCTTCATGCTTCTGCATTGTAAAGAAAAGCATGTAATAAAAAAAAAAAAAAAGGATCACGAATATCAATGCTAAACTAAGATATATATATATATATATATATATCTCAATTGCCAGATATATTTAAGGACGTAAACTCGATGGTACGTACATTTATCAGATCTTACAATAAGAGTGGAAAAAGACATGCACGCAAATAGAAACATAAAAACAAAAAACAAAACAAAAAACCTTATGAGGAGTCTAGTATGTTACAGCACTTTGAATGTCCAGGAAGCTTCCCAGAAAATACAAACTCAGGTACTCCACTTAACTGCCAAATCATTGACAACAGCCACATGCCGCAAATCATTTCAACATGCGATGTCGAGAGGAAATTTCTTCTTGTATCTAAATCATATTCATTATCTTGCTCAAACAACTAAAAGACTTTCACAAAGGATATCATTAGCACATGTGTATTTCTGAATCCAATTCTCATGATCCTCAAATTCATTTTTCATACAACTCTACAGATCAATAGCTTTTTGTCTCCCGGCGCAAAAGGGAAACTGGATATCCTACCACTTCACATTATTTCCTTGTCTCAGCTAATAGTAGCAGTTCATAACCTTCTTCCACAGAGACGGTAGTATATGCTGCTTTTTCCACTCATACATCTCTAGCTTCCCCATGACATCTAAACCACAATTGAATTTCAACAGGAGTACATGTTTGATCTTTTGCACCATGGCCCAAAATCGGAAGAACTAATGGCATGATATGTGATAAAAAGTTACCGGTTTCAAAAAAAGGGCATGATATGTGATAAATTCGAAGATCTTGATGCATTCTGCTTAATATCTTAGATTATTCGAGTCTGTGATCTTAATAGCTAGTTAGTGAATTACATTAAGTTATTTGTATGACGGTTGTGTCCATGCAAGCTTGCGCGCATCTCAACTCTTCCACCGCCGTAACTGCTATTTTTCCACCAGCAAAATAACCACGTTACTCTGCCCATCAATGCTTAGGTAGATGGGAAGAAATCACCTAGGATTCTCTTTGTTTTTTGCCTCTGCTGAGATTCGAACTTGAGACCACATGATTCTCCTCTTACTTTATTGACCACTAGGCCACACCCTTGGGTGCTAAATTTCATTAAGTTAATTAATTACAGTAAGCTTTTCCCACATTGACTACTCTTGTTCGTGACTTTATAACTGTCACTATTTTCTAAACCAACTTCTAGAAGGTATTCCATCTCACAAACTACATGACTTCATAAGTCACCATAGTACTCCTTCAAGCTATCTCTTTGACAACACTTCATGTTCCGTGAATTTCGGCCCATTTGTACCCAGATTTCAAACACTTGAACTAAGCAAGATGTGCAACGTCTAATATTTCACTGAGAGAGACATTAGACAACCGTTCTACTGAATCACAGGGTATCTTCAGCTACTAACCTATTCAGCGAAGCCCATAACAAATCAAACCCTACTAAGATATACAGCGACAACATCTTCTCAATGCCAAACTAGCTAGAATCAGCTATATGAATCATCACTATCCATTTTGCTCAGCGTCGAACCATTTCATTCCAATATATAAGAACTTGGGGTCCTTTAACACTAGATATTCTCTAAAACTTATAGCAAGTCGTGTATGTCTGGTTGATCAACCCATTAAGAGAACATGACAATCTCCCACGACATGGCCTATTCTAGCACTGACATTTTAGAAGGATACATGACAAAATATAGTAGGAGACCCCAAATACCTTATTTGTTGATCTAAACTAGTAACCAGTTTAGTGTGAGTATAGAAGTAACACCATTTGCAATCTAACATATCCTATGATAAAACAAATCAAACCAAGAGTTCAACAATTAGTTTGAGTCCTATAGATGGTATTTGTAACAGGAGAGAAAAGATTCAAGAACATTAATAAAACTGCAATAAAGGGACAACAACCAACACTCTTGAAGAAAGACCGAAAAAAATGTGTTTGCTGCACCAGAGTTTGAAGAAAACAATCCAAAATGACAACACATCAGATCAGCTTTGCCTTTCTGTTTAGCATGATATAATTTGGACGCAAATACTAATGGAAAATAGCTTTTATTTGATGGTCACTTAAAAGACAAGATTGCATAATAGGATACCATCAATGAGGTGGAATTCAAGTTGACATAATGTGTTTGGAGCAGTTGCAGAAAAGTTAAATCTTTGAGTTTAGGAAGTACAGAGGGTTGCACTTAATTTTTTAGAAAAAGTGATTGCAAAGTAACTGTGGGTCAATCACTGATCTGCACAGTCTCTTCTTTTTAATCATGCTTTCTTCTTATAGTCAAATTCAGAACAGTCAATCAAGGCCACAAAGCAAAGAACCAATTTTCAGACCCAAAAAGCACTTAAACAGTATCAATAGCATAAAGGATATCAAATAAACCAAAAAAACCAAAAGATATACCCAATTAATAAAAGTTAAAACATTTTGTTCTTATTGCGAATGTATGATGGGTAAATCATTAAGTGATTGCAAAAAATAATTTAAAAAGAAGGCTGACACCTCACCTTAATTTATCTATTTGATCCTACAAACAACTCAAACAAGCCACAGCAGCCCTTCCAGGAAGTTTGCACTGGTCGTGAAGGCAACGCCATCTTTAACTGTAAACAGAAATAAGTAAAGGTTTTAGAGCACTTTCCACCAAATGATTCGTGCAACTAAGAGAAGGATAGATAACCTCATGGTCATAGAATTCATTAGCTGGAGATTCTTTCACATTATCTGCACAAACACCAACATCACCGTTGTGGGGCGGCTCTACTTTGTCTTCATTTTCTATGTTCAAAGAAGCCTTTATATCTGTATTTGGTACGGCATTACCAGTTGATACTGCACTAACTTCACATGACACTGCACTAGCAGCTTCATCTCTTTTCTCCAATCTTGTCTCCACCAGCACTTCTGAAACAGTGGCTTTGTCAACTACAACATCCAAATTTTCCTCCCAATTTTCCGTAACAGTATCTAAAGCTGTATCTTTCTCATCCACAACATACAGTTTCTCTGCCCCTTTTTCCTTCACCACAGGTTTAACAGTAGATCCGGTCACATTATCAGCATCTGACGCACTTGTTGTCACTTGAACTACGTCTTCTGATATCGCAGCCTTATCCAAGTCAGAAGCAGAAGTTGTTCCCTCAATGCTATCAGTAACTTGTGTATCATACAAACAATCACTTTCTTTCACCAATTCAACAGCTGGAGCATTATCAACCAAAATATTATTCTTATCACCAACAGCATATTTTTCAACTGAGCTGCTACTGCTGCTGCTGCTAGAACTCCTTTGCAACCCTTCTCTGTTGGACTCAATCATGTGTTCAACATACTCAACATTTATCTTCTGGCCGTCAAATTCGCCCTCAATCTTCAATTCCCTTTCAACCTGCACAACACCTCCGTCCTCATTTCCAACTATCTTCACTTCCTTGCCTTCATCTTTCACTCCATTGGATTTGTTCTCGTCAATTGACTGATCATGTGAAACATCCAACTCCCCATTTTCTACCTCCTCTTCAGTGAACTGGTTTTGGTGACTCTGGTGATCTTGTGAAGCAGGGGAACCACCCTCACTATCACTCTCTTTATCCTCATGTTTCAAATCCTCCTCTCCTGCCATAGATCCATCCATAGGGATTCAATACCAAATGAAATAGAATGTCACAAGGTAGCAATTCCCATCAGCTTTTATTATTAGAAATCAAAATTAACAACTAAAATTTAGCAATAATGAAAGTAACATGGGTAGGTGGGTCATGAATGCTCCCACCAAAAATTATGAAACAGACACACACTATACAATCATCATCTATACACACACAACAAGAGAACACCAATAACCAACTAGAACTCCACCAAGAAACATATGGATATGCATAAAATGAATCAGACCCACAAAGCCAAATTGAGAGAAAGATCACAAGCTATAAAGTTGTTGAAGATTGAAAAAAAAATAACCACATGGGTATGTCCAAAATTACTTAACAAAGCATAAAAATTATTTCGTTTTAGAAAATCAAACAAACAAACAGGAAAAACCTAAACATAGCACAAAGCCTATTACTCATTAGAGTATGAAGTACCAGCAAGAACAGAGTCAGTGGTGTTTTGGGAAGTAGGAGACTCTTTTGATTGCAATTCCTTCTTTTTCTTGGCAGCTTTTCGCTTCTTAGCACCTGATGGCATGTTGTTGGTAGAAGGCTAAGGCTAGGAATATTGTAGTAGTAGCGTTGCAAAAGAAAAATGGCTATCTTTGTTTCTCTCTCAAAATCTCCAAAATTGAGTTATCTTTTTTAAGAGCTCTCTTTCTCTTTTTGTTTTGTGGTTGTATTGGGGAAATGGGGAGATTTTCACATGGTACTTTACCATTACTGGAGAAGACTGGCAGATTGTGGGAGATGGGGATTGGGTCCCCTCTGTTTCTTGGAAATCAAAGGAAGCGTCACCTTTGTGCGAGCCTGTATTATATTTCTATTTTTTTCCTATTGGACAGATCAGCATTTAATTTTATGACACAAATATTCTAGTTTTTCCTTTTTTTCCCCAATATTCTGAATCTCCTTTTGTCCTTTTTCGTCTTATGATTTGAAATGTTCACAAAATTATTTTATTTATTTGAATTCTCTTTGTGCGAGTTACTAGAAATTTGAAGAGTATCATTCTATTATTGTCCTATTTTTGCAGATTATTAAATTGGCACTCTATAAGTGGATTTTGCGAAAATCCTATGACAAAGTAGGAAAGTTACAGTAAAAATTAAAATTCTTACTTTTTTCGAGGTATATGATATGATATATTGATAAACCTCATATTTACTACAACGAAGTAATATATGTGATGCTAAATTTTTAATAAAAGATTAACTATTTTTTACGGTGACAGAATAAAGTTTCTTCAGTTGTATCAAATTGTTTGCATCAAATCCTTATATTCTTTTTTTATTCTCAATTTGTTTTAACAATCATTATTCACTCACAACCTTAATATCGTAGAGACATGCAAAGCAAGTTCAAAACTCGAGTGTAGCTTGCTTTAAAGATAATATACAATCTCATTAAAATTACACTAATGAAGACTTCTAGTCTAAATTTTAAATCTAACAATTTCCTTTCTTTAAGGATAAATGTAACCAATTCCTTATTAATTGGCTTTATAAGCATATTGTTATAAAATAGAAGTCTATTTAGAGTGAATGTCTAAGAGTTTTAGCTTGAAGCTAAGTCATTCCTCTTCCTATAAATAGAGGGGTCTTACCCCATTGTAAATCACCCCAAGTATTAATAAGAATACTTCTCTCTCTCCCTATTCTCTCTCTATATTGTTCGTATTCTTGCATTATTGTTCTTGTCTTTATATTATTTCATAACACGTTATCAGCACGAGACTCTGCCGTCTCAAGAAGCTCTTTAAGAAGATTAAGCCGCCGTCAATTTCTCCGCATCGGAGCCGCCGTCGTCTGCATCAGTGGAGAAAAGGAAGAAAACATTGAAAATATTTATTGGTATACCTTAAAGGTAAGTAACTTATTTTTCCCTTTCAAATTCTTGGAATTCTATAATTTGATTTTATATACAAACATAGACAACAAAGTTTGATTATAACTCTAGTGGAGTTTGTAAGAAATTATAACCACATGAAGTGGTAAAATCTCTATGTCCTGCCATGATTAAATTCATGTATGATTGTGGGCAAATAATTGAAAATCCGTCCCATTGAATTTGCTCCATTCCCTTTAGAGAATGTGGAAGCAGTATATGATAAGTCTGAAAGAAGACTAAAATGTTACCATGAAGGTATCAATGAATGTGGACGTGACAAAGAATTCCGTCCAATTGAATTTGCTCCATTCCCTTTAGAGAATGTGGTAGCAGTATGTGATAAGTCTGAAAGAAGACTAATTACCGTAAAGGTATCAATGGATGTGGACATGGCAATAGACGAAGTTATAATCGTCATTATTGTGATAATGAGAATAATAAAGATTCTCAAAATAATCTTTCACTTTATGAAAGTAATATTTGACATGAGATTGTGTAAAGCACATGATTATGATCCATTCCCTGAAGTGAATGTGATAATTGTAATAGAGCCCGTAAGTATGAACACGCTCTTGATGTAAATTTGTTTATGTCTGACATTATGAAAAGAAAGTTCGTTGCCCTTGAAATTTCGGGCAAGAACTATATGACATGGGTGTTGGATGCTGAAATCCACTTAGATGCTATGGGTCTTGGAGACGCCATTAAAGACAGAAATAATGCATCCACCCAAAACTATGCTAAGGCCTTGATTTTCTTGCGCCATCACCTTGATGAAGGTTTGAAGATTGAATATCTCACCGTCAAGGATCCACCTATCTTGTGGAATGGCTTAAAGAAGAGATTACAACCTGAAGTTGGTCACTCTGCCACAAGCACGATACGATAAGAACCCAAAAGCAAATAGTTTATAAACTATATATTATCGTTGCGGTGAAAACGGGCACTGGTCAAAGGCTTGCCGTATACCATGACTTTTGGTTGACCTTTATCAAGCATCTCGAAAGAGTAAACGCCCTGAAACGAATTTTGTCTCTGACGACAACTTTGACATCACCCACTTGGATGTGGCAGACTTCTTTGAGCAACCCGAGGGGAAGATAGACCACCTAATCGGTGATGGATCCGTGATGAAAGAAGATGGAGCTATTTGATTTTATTTTACTTGTTTGTATTAGTGAATGAATAAACTAATAGCCATTAGTATTAGCTCGTATTAGTTAGTTCATGATATAATGTTAGTATTAGTTCTTTAGAATGTATCAATATGCTCAAATATCAATAATATTTTTACTTTCCAGTAGAGGTAATCGACTAACCTGAAAAACTAGTCGGTTATCTCATATTTCGCATAAAAACTGCAAAACAATCGATTGTCAATGATCAACAATCGATTGTCTTTAAAAACAGTGTGATCTGGAATTTTTCAAAAACAGTCAACAATCGATTGTCAATGTTTAACAATCGATTGTCGTTAGACTGTAATCTGGAATTTTTCAAAAATCATCCACAATCGATTGTCTATGTCTAACAATCGATTGTCATTAGACAGTGTATTCTGGAATTTTTCAAAAACAGTCAATAATCGATTGTCAATGTTTAACAATCGATTGTCGTTAGACAGTGTAATCTGGAATTTTTTCAAAATAGCCAACAATCGATTGTCTATACTTAACAATCGATTGTCTTAAAACAGTGTGCTCTGGAATTTTTTCAAAATAGCCAACAATCGATTATCTATGTTTAACAATCGATTGTCTTAAAACAGTGTGATCTGGAAATTTTCAAAAATTGTCAACAATCGATTGTCTTATGCATAACAATCGATTGTCTTGAAACAGTGTGCTCTGGAATTTTTCAAAAATAGCCAACAATCGATTGTCTATGCATAACAATCGATTGTCTTAAAACAGTGTGATCTGAAGTTTTTCAAAATAGCAAATAATCGATTGTGTGTGTTTAACAATCGATTGTCAATGTTCAACAATCGATTGTTTGTAAGTAACAATCGATTGTTTGAAGAAAATGTTTAAACTGAAATTTTCAACCTGCAAAGCAATGGATAACATATATGATTTATTTTAGTCAATGACATCAGCAGATTTTGAAAATATTATGTGACACAAACGAATTGAACTTGTTTATTATTATGTTCGTGTATTTCTGTTGTATATCAAACCATGGGAATTAAATTGATTGAAGGCTCCGGAAGAGCAACTGTAACTCTGCCCAAAGGCATGACGTTTATCTTAGAGAATGCAATATTCTCCTCCAAGTCTAAGAAGAACTTGTTGAGTTTTAAAGATATCATTCAAAATGGATATCATATTGAGACAATAGATGAGAATAATCTTGAATTCTTCATGAAAACGAGGCTGCCCATTTCGGTTTGGGTTCACGCCATTTTGCATGCAGCAATGCTAGTTCGTCGGCTGCCCACTTTGGTTTGGGTTCACGCCATTTTGCATGCAGCAATGCTAGTTCGTCGGCTGCCCACTTTGGTTTGGGTTCACGCCATTTTGCATGCAGCAATACTAGTTCGTAGGCTGACCACTTCGGTTTGGGGTCACGCCATTTTGCATGCAGCAATGCTAGTTCGTCTCTGACTGATGAATTGACACAAATATTCCTCGTTGCAATTGGTTTTGGGTCATGGACCCAATATATCCCATTTAAGAATCTTTGGATGCGCAGTATATGTGCCTGTAGCACCGCCATCCCGCACCAAAATGGGTCCACAAAGAAGGTTAGGAATATATGTTGGGTTTGAATCGCCCTCCATCATTCGCTACCTCGAAACATTGACAGGCGATTTGTTCACTGCACGATTTGCAGACTGTCAATTTGATGAGACACTTTTCCCAAAATTAGGGGGAGAAGTTGGTGAAACCCAATAGGAAATTTTGTGGAAAAATGCATCATTATCTCATCTTGATCCACACACCTCTATTTGTGAGAAAGAGGCACAAAAGATTATCCATTTGCAAAGAATAGCAAATCAAATGCCTGACGCATTTATAGATTTGAAAAGGATAACAAAATCACATATCCTCGAAGTGAATGTGACAACATTTGATTCACGAATACATATTCATTATTGGAAGAATATGAACATGAAATTGGTATTAAATATACCACACTCACCCCTAGAAGGAGGTTTGAGATGATATATGGCATGAATGATCGTTGGTCACGTACCTATTGTACGCCAAAGTATTTTGGAAATATGACTATTAAAGGACAACGATAATGCAAGAAACATATCTTGCATATAAGTTTGACATGACCATAATGGTATAACTTTCTCTTTAAGAAAGATATTCACCACATGGATGTTGATGAATCTGTGGTAGTACAAAATTAATTGAGAGCTCTAGAAGAGCCAATTATTACTATGTTGGAGAAACACAATTGAGTATTGTGCTGTAGTAAGTCTCAAAGAAACTTATTCAGTTTCCAAAGTACACGCGAAAGCGATTGATTATATTGAGACTATAAATAAAGGAAGGCTTTGATATCTCCTATTACTACAACTTGTAGCGGGGTAATTTGCATATGAAAAGCTACCCGCTTTGTTCTCCAGTTTGTACTACACAAAAGAAAGAATGCCACAATAAAGTGGATATCTATTGGTATAAAAACCCATGTCATAATAAACCTGAAGTTTATTGATAAGTGCACATGTCATGGTGTAAATTTGAAGTTTACCAATATTGATAATTTGTTCAGTTAGCATTCGTGTTAACCATCTCATTTTATGTATGATGTGCAAATTCACATAGGTGAATAATAAAGAACTAGAAAGTTCTTTACGAATTCTCTTGTATCACTTGTTCTCATTAATGAACTGACCAACTAAAGAGTTCGGAGAAGCCCATAAATTCTGGAAATATCAAAGGTGAATATGGGCCCATTCACCTGCCATGTATACCACATATGATGCATCTATGATATGGTTACATGCGCAATTGTTATTAACCCGCAGCCTGGCCGGTGCTTGCGAGGTAAATTGCTCAGTAATCTAACTTCGAGCATAATTTCCAGATTTCCTACTCAAGATAGTTCATCTTGATAAGTTGGTTTATATCAAAGTTGGTTTAGCAAGATAATTATTGAGTGCTTCCACTTAATAGCTAAACTGTTTCTTATGAGAACAAAGTTATATATATCAGTTTGATATAAGTTGTATACGAGAGTATATTCTCCCCTCACAAGTGGTTCAAGGTCAGGAACCAAATAATTTCATCTTATTATTAATGTGCCGTGTATATTGACATGATAATGCACAAAGATGATTTCCCAAAGTTGAGGAAACAAGTTAGCTTTTCTAACATGAGGGGGAGACATGATAAACACTTGAGAAAAGGTTACATGGGATGAATTATCATGTGTATATGTATATCCCCGAATATCATGATATGAACCTGAAGTTCATAAAAGGGATAATTCAATTGCAACATATTGCAAAGCATGCTATACGCATTTGCTGACCCAAAGAAAGTAACTAAATGGAAGAGATACAATTCAAGAAGAATTGATTCCATATGAAAGACATGTAGTTTTGAACCTATAGTTCAAATGCTTGAAAGTATAAAAGTCAAAGGTATGCATAGTCAGTTTTCGATATCTTATTTGTCTAGCATGACATGGAAAATTTGATATGCATCTAAAGTCTACTATATGGCTTATATGACTTAACTTGAAAGATTTAAGTTGCTTGAAGCATATGCAATTCTTGGTCCTGAAGTACCACATCCTTAGTACAATTTGTGTACATATGCATCTTGCTATAAGCATGATGGCATTGAGAATGCATCTATGGAGATATTGAAAAGTTATTCCATGACATTATATGAAGATGTTCATATCTATCAAGAATGATGATTTCAAGGTGCGGAATATTTATTCAAGTCAATATGGTTGATTTGTCAAACGTCTACCAAAGATCGTTTTGAAGATGATGCACAAGATTGAAATGCAAATGCTCAAGGATATAAATTGATGTACTCATTAGGGGGAGTTAATGCGCGTTGCACTCTTTTTCCCTTACAAGGTTTTGTCCCACTGGGTTTTCCTTGCAAGGTTTTTAACGAGGCAACCAATAGGCGCATATTCAAACATGTGTACTCTTTTTCCTTTCTTTAATTTTTCCCAATGGGTTTTGGTTTTAAGGTTTTATGAGGCACATTATTGAATAGACATTCAAGGGGGAGTGTTATAAAATAGAAGTCTATTTAGAGTGAATGTCTAAGAGTTTTAGCTTGAAGCTAAGTCATTCCTCTTCCTATAAATAGAGGGGTCTTACCCCATTGTAAATCACCCCAAGTATTAATAAGAATACTTCTCTCTCTCCCTATTCTCTCTCTATTTGCTCTTGTTCTTGAGTTATTGTTCTTGTCTTTATATTATTTCATAACACATATCACGTTATTGTTGCCTTATTGGTTTTATTATTGTTTTCTTTTCTTTTCTTTTCTTTTCTTTTCTTTTCTTTTTCAACTTGGATCAATTCTTATTCTCGCCTTTTTTTCTTTTTTTATAAGTAATGTCAGCTCATTGATAAGAATGGAATTTAGGCCTAACTCAACCCCAAAACCTAGCTTATGAGGTGAGGATTACCCAAGTCATATAAGAAAACCAAGGACGTCAAATCACTCCGATGTGGGACAACTCAACACTCATTGCATATGCAGGAGAATATCTTTTTTAATATCCATTCTTTCAAAATTTGGCGCCAATTATATTCGTGATTTGTATTTAAAATCAAGTGTTTTCAATTTGTTATGTACTAAAGTATGACCTATTTTTCTAAAATCAGTCAATTTGGATAAGTTTGCATGAGCACATGTCCTCTCACCCATCAAGACTATTTCCTAATTCCCCTTTTTTAGTTATCATCGAAAAGGGTTTTAAAAAATATTATCTATAAATTTTATTTTCTTTGTGACGACGATTACTTATTAATAACACTGACAATTAAGCGGCGAATTTGGTTAGACTTTAGAAATTTTTCTTTTTCTTTTTACTGTTATACATGGTGTCGTACTTTTATAAATGACATATATGACAAAAATTGGATCCAATGATACGCTTTTCTGATCCAGCATTCCTGCCATGTGATCTACCCAAAGTTGTTGATTTTTTATTTTTTTTAGATTAATTATTTTTATAATTCAAAATTTTCCCGTCTTATAACCAAATTGTGATTTGTGACACCATGTGAATTTGCCTTAACTTGTCAATGTAAAAGTATTATTAACACAAACATAGATCAAAACTTACAGTTATAAAAAACGACATAGCCCATACTCTGAAATAAGGCTGCCATTGCAAAGATCTGCTAGGACATAGCCCATAAAAAGGACAAGTTGTGGATAAGGTGGATCATATCAAGCCAATATAGTCCATGCCAATTCCTACCCAAGCTAGCTGGATGGTTAAGAAGATTATCCAATCCATGGACACTCTACAAAGGATCCAGAACTGGAAACATCAGAAATGTACTACTAAACAGTTGTATCAGTCACAGTTGCAAGAAGTGCCGACAGTCCCATGGAAGAACTTAATCATACAAAATCAAGCCAGACCAAAAGCAGTGTTCAACCTGTGGCTATTCCTACAGGACAGACTACCAACAAAGGACAGACTACATAGCTGGGGAATGAGTATTGATCAGCAATGCACCCTATGCTAAATCTAACCTGAAACAAGAGATCATTTGCTCACGAACTGCCTGGTCACTGTGGATCTATGGGGAAGAGTAATGAACTGGCTGCAGGAACAATACCTACCTAGTATTAGTTGGAACCACAAAGTGCAATCGTTGATTACCAAAGCCAAGGGACGAACATGTCGTGCAGCCATTTTTAAAATGGTTACAGTTGAAGTTGCATATGCTATATGGCTGGAAAGGAATGCAAGAGTATTCACCAAGACTTTTCGATGTAATACTGCTTTACTGAGAGACATAGTGTATAATTGTAATGTTAGAGGCACCCCTAGAATTAGGCAACAATTGCAACACCTTAGAATATAGTAGAAGTTAGATAGTTAGGATAGTAAGTGTAGTTAATATGTTAGCTCTCAAACAGTCGGCCGAGTTGAAGCTTGACTGTGATTTTAGTAATGTAACTTCATTGGTGATTAAGAAAAAACCTTAATTATAAAAAAAAACGACATGATTGTGGTATTAATATTTTTTTATTCGATCCAAATAAAAAACGATTATTTTTTAACAGTCTAAAAAACAAAAATATTTAATTAGAAATAGAAGAAAAACAAAGAAGAACCAAAAAAAAGAAAGGAAGTGTTCGTCATCTCTCAAGGGATAACGTGGCCCCTTCAAGAATATTAAGATGACATTTGGATGATACAATAAAAAGGAAGATATGGTGACAATTAAGTGAAAATGATTCTTTGTGATTCCAAAAAACAACAAGGAGAAGAGATTGCTAGAAAGAAAATTAAGAGGCAAAAATCAAGAGAATTGATGAGACTTTGGCGTTGGCAAAAAGAGATATGTAGAGATAAATGAGTGGTGGCCAATTTGACAACTCATTTGGTTGGTTCATTCGGTTAACACTCATTACCCTTACGTTTTCGTTTAATCTGTAATAATTAATGGAGTTCATTATTCAATGGTCATTAGGTTAACGCTTATTACACTTGGAATAATAACATACAGAGCACAGTAAATAATTTAATTAGAACAAGTTATTCGTATAGTAATTTGATGTTAAGAACAAAAATTCAAAAATTTATTTACACAATTGAGAATGAAAGAAATAAATTTTTTTTAAATATGCATTCTATGTATGTAATATAAAATAATTATTTAAAAAATAACTTTTTTATAATACATAAATATTTTTGAAAATTATGCCCTGTTATTTTATTATTTTAATATTATATATGCTATAATATTAATTTTTTATTTTTTAAATAAAATTTATTTTTTCTATAGGTAAGTTCATAATGTAGATTAAAAAGAGAAAAAATTTATAATATTACAAAAGATTAAATAAAAGACAAAAGTTGATAATTTAGATTGCAAAATAGGTATTTGACAATCAAAAGTTTAAGAAATTTAGTCGAGTGACTTTCTAACTGATATAGGTATATTTAAGTGACTTTTATGCTATCAACGAAAGAAAAATAACTTTACTAAATAATTTCATATAGTTGAGTGACCATTTGAGTAATGAGTTTATATGTGTTGTATGCCAATAGCCATCTGGAATCATCTACGAGCATACTAAAAAGTTTTCACATGTAATGGAATCCTTAAAGAGTTAAATTTTCGAGAAAGGATTAAAAATATTCTTGAATTATTCGAAATAGTTCAAAAATATTTTTTGTTTATTTTTTTGTGTTAAAAATATCCCTGCCGTCTATGTTTTGGATCACAAATACCCCGAAACTTTTAGTCTTGCCATTGAAGCTAACATGGCAGTCGAACTAGGTTAGATTTGTTTACATGGTCATCCACCTAAGCAACCCAGCATGGCAAAACTATTAATTTCGGAAATTTTTATTAAAATACAAATATCAACATTTACTCCCAAAAAAGTAAGAAATATTCGGAAAAATTATTTATTTCGGAATATTTTATTAAATACAAAATCAACATTTATTTCGAAAATAGTAAAAGAATTTCGGAAAAATTATTCTTGATTGGAATTTAGGATTTGATTAAAAACTCAATTTTTCTCTTTTGTGAATTTATGATTAGTTTGATCTTACATTTTAGATACTTATCAGTTATAGCTTCACGAAAGGCACACCTCTAGTGTAAGTGTCAATTGGTTCATCCGAAGTTCATACAATTTTTTGGAGTTTTCAAATATTCAAAAATTTCGAAATTTAATTTCAAGTGAAATTTGAAATTTTTATGATCGAACACTTAGTCCGAAAAAAGTTAAAAAATTTCAGAACAACATACTAAAGCACGCTCCTAAATAATTTATTTTGTATATTATTTATAATAATTAATGAATAAATTTTTTGATTTTTTTTACTATTTCGGAATAAGTGTTGATTTTGTATTTTAAATTTTGTTTGAAATAAATAACTTTTCCGGATATTTTTTACTTTTCTGGAATAAATGTTGATTTTGTATTTTAACAAAAAATTCGAAAAAATAATTTTGTAATGCTGGATTGCTTAGGTGGATGACCATGTAAGCAAATCTAACCTAGTTGGACTACCATGTCAGCTTTAATGGCAACACTAATGGTTTAGGGGCATTTATGGTCCAAAACATAAACGATAGAGATATTTTTTACACGAAAAACAAACGAATGATATTTTTGAGCTATTTTGAATAGTTCAAATACATTTTTAGCTCTTTTCCGTTAAATTTTTGTTTATGAAATTCTACCATGAAATAGCATGATCTTATGAATGTTATGTTTTGTTTTAATTTGATGTTTTAATATCATGTTAAAACATTGTAAATAGCATGATTTTAGTTGGTTAACAACATGTTTTTTCTTTTAAGATTCATGTTGAAAATCATGTGTTATTCAGGAAAAAAATTTTTGGTCACTGCCTCAAGACAATCGATTGTTTCCTTACACAATCGATTGTCTTTGACGTTTAAAATTCTGGCAGTTTTTTGGAACACCAGAATAATCGATTGTATATTCTATACAATCAATTGTTCTGGTCCAGTGAGTTGAAACGGTTTTTAATTATACCATACAATCGATTATCTATTGTAGACAATCGATTGTAATGGTCCAGAAACTTAAAAAAAAAATTTCAAAACCAAAATAATCGATTGTCTGATTTTGAAAATCGATTATGTTGGTCCAGTAACTTATCAATTTTCTTAAAACCACAATAATCGATTATATGATTTTGACAATCGATTATGTTGCCAAAACAATCGATTGTCTGGTTTTGACAATCGATTGTGTTAGTCCAGTAGATGAAATTTTTTTTTTCAAAGATAATCGATTGTCTATTGCATACAATCGATTGTTTTTTGTCCAGTAAGGTTAAAAAACGTTTCAACTCTCTTAAGTTTCAGTGAATGTTAATTGTTTTAAAAGTCCATCAATTCTAATATTATATGGAATTGTCCTATAAAGTAAACAACAATTAATATTCAGTTGTTGCATGTCAAAACATGTAACATATTAAGTTAAGATTCATAATAAGGCTTAAGGAACTAAAGTTTATAGCATCTAATATTTTAATTATTCAATTGAAGCATTATGTTGCCAAAGTAACCTCTATTGTGTAGATTGATTAATTTTAAAATATAAGATGACTGTGGATGTTAGTCTTCCATGCGTTTAACATTGGCCCAAAGGAAGGTGTTATTTGGCAGGAATTCGAACATGCTTGTGGTGGTAAATATGAGACGATTATTTGGTTTTCCATGTGAATATTAAATCGGCCCAAAGGAAGGTTTAATATTTGACAGGAGTTTATTGTCTATGTTTGATCACTACACCAAGAGTACCACTTACAAGTTGTTTTTCTGTCCAAAGACTAAAATCAATGTTGTGCTAGGTATCTTGTAATGGGAATGCCTAATTTTGAATCTATAAAGTTAAAGTTCAAGTATTTGTAAGCATGTATTCAGTAATCCTTTTGTTCTATTTTCAGTAAATTCTTCTGCTTCTACGATCTCTGCCAACATCAATAGCATCCCTGTGCTTCACGGCACTAACTTTACGGAATGGAAAGAGAACGTCATGATCGTTCTCGGTTGCATGGATCTTGACCTTGCTCTTCAAATTGAGCAACCTACTCCTCTTGAGGATACATCCTCTCCTGATGAAAAGAGAGCGATGGAGAAGTGGGAACGCTCGAATCGTATGAGTCTAATGATCATGAAACGTGCGATTCCAGAATCATTCAGGGGCACTATGAATGATGAGCCTAATGCCCAAGTTTTCCTTGAAAACCTTGAACAACGTTTTATTCAAAACGAAAAGGCGGAAACAAGTACACTATTGAGTAAACTTGTTTCCATGAGGTATAAGGGCAAGGGAAACATTCGGGAGTACATTTTGGAAATGTCTCATCTTGCTTCGAAACTTAAGTCACTCAAGCTGGATTTACCTGAGGAACTGCTTGTGTACTTTGTTTTGATATCTCTTCCTGCACACTTTAATCAGTTTAAGGTCAGTTACAACTGCCTGAAGGAGAAATGGACTCTTAATGAGCTCATTTCATATTGTGTGCAAGAAGAGGAACGGATAAAGCAAGATAAGACTGTCAGTGCTCATTTGGCATCCTCTTCTAAGGAAACTAAGAAGAGGAAAGGTAAGGAAGTTGCAGTTGCAAGGCCCAAGATTAAGCAACATAAAGAACCTAAGGTTGAAATCACCGAATTAGGTTGCTTTCTCTGTAAGGGGACTGATCATGTGAAGAAAGATTGTACCAAGTACCATGCCTGGCGTGCGAAAAAGGGTACATTTCTTTCTCTTGTTTGTTCGGAAGTTAATTTAATTTCGGTACCTAAGGATACTAAGTGGGTAGATTCTGCTGCTACTACTCACATAAGTATATCAATGCAGGGTTGCCTGAACTGCCGAAAACCAAATGATGGTGAAAGATACATCTATGTGGGTGACACAAGAAGGTGCCAGTTGAGGCTATTGGCAAATTTAGGCTGTTGTTTAAAACCGGTTTTCATTTAGATTTGGATGAGACTTTTATTGTACCGTCTTTTAGACGGAACTTAATTTCAGTTCCCCAATTGGACATATCTGGTTATAAATGTACATTTGGGGATAATAAAGTTAGTCTCTTTCAGAATTCAAATCTTATTGGTACTGGTGTTTTATCAACATTTGATAGCTTATATTTGGTTGATACAATAACTTCAAATAAAGAAACTTTGCATACAAGTTTAAGTGGTACTAAAAGGAAATTAACTAATGAGAATTCTATTTCACTCTGGCATAAACGTTTGGGTCACATATCCATTCAAAGAATTCAGAAACTCGTGTCAGATGGAATTCTTGATTCGCTTGATTCCTCAAATTCGGAAATTTGTATTGAGTGTATCAAGGGAAAACAAACAAACAAGACTAGATTAGGTGCTAAGAGAGCTTCGGACGTCTTAGAATTGATACATACGGATATTTGTGGGCCATTCCCTACTCCTTGTAGGAATGGTCAACAATACTTTATCACATTCATAGACGATTACTCTCGTTGTGGATACCTATATCTTATTCATGACTAAGCATTAAACACCGCAGCTTATATTCTTAATAGAGTTCCAACTAAAGCTACAATCAAAACCCCATATGAACTTTGGACTGGGCATAAACCCAGTATTCGGCATTTACACATTTGGGGTTGTCCAGCTGAGGCAAGGCCTTATAGGCCGAATGAAAAGAAACTGGATGCTAAGACGGTTATTAGCTATTTTGTTGGATACTCTGAAAAATCTAGGGGTTTTAAGTTTTATGATTCCACTTCTAGAACTATTTTGAGACGAGTAATGCTAGGTTCTTTGAGGATATTGAGTTTGGGGGGTGGGGATAAAGTTGTTAGAGATTTTGTCTTTGAGGAAGAACATGTGTCTTTCCCTCAAATTGTTGATCTTGGTCTTCCTGACTCGGATCACACAACTCCGGTTCAAGACAATCTCAAAAATCTCCCCCATCAGGACCCTGATATAACTAATGAAATCAAACTCAACAACCTAAAGAAACTGAAATGCCATTAAGGAGATCCACTAGAGAGAGGAGAAATGCAATTTCGGATGGTTATGTAGTATTTCCCCAAGAACAAGAAAGTGATATTGGACTTGAGGAAGATGAGCCAATCAACTTCCGTCAAGTCATTAAGTGTTCTAACTCTCAAAAGTGGATTGATGCCATGAATGATGAGATGAAGTCTATGAGCGATAATGACGTTTGGGAGCTTGTTACATTGCCCGAAGGTACGAAACCTATTGGTTGTAAATGAATTTTTAAAACCAAAAGGGATTCAGGGGGCAATGTTATTAAGTATAAAGCTCGTCTTGTCGCAAAAGGCTACACTCAGAAAGAAGGCATTGATTATAAAGAGACTTTCTCTCCAGTTTCATCGAAAGACTCTTTAAGGACTATAATGGCATTAGTAGCACATTTTGATCTTGAGCTTCATCAAATGGATGTTAAGACAGCTTTTCTCAATGGTGACATTGAGGAAACAATTTATATGGTGCAACCTGAAAACTTTGTTTCGGATGAATCATAGAAGAAGGTTTGCAAATTAAATAAATCCATCTATGGGCTCAAGCAAGCTTCTCGTCAATGGTATTATAAGTTTCATGCAGTCATTACATTTTTTTTTGGTTTTGAACCGAATATCGCTGATGACTGTATATACCATAAGTTCAGTGGGAGTAAGTATATTTTTCTGGTTTTATATGTCGATGACATACTGCTCGCCTGTAACGATATAGCATTATTACTTGAAACTAAGAAATTTCTTTCGAAGAAATTTGAAATGAAAGATCTTGGTGAAGCTTCTTTTGTATTAGGAATTCAGATACAACGAGATCGCTCTAAAGGTGTTCTCGGTCTGTCACAAAAGGGCTATACCGATAAGGTTCTGAAAAGATTTGGCATGCAGGATTGTAAACCAGGCAACACCCCTGTTGCTAAGGGAGACAAGTTTAGTCTCAAACAGTGCCCAAATAATAATTATGAAATTTCAGAAATGAAGAAGACACCTTATGCTTCGGCGGTAGGTAGTCTGATGTATGCTCAGGTATGTACACGACCTGATATAGCATACATTGTTGGGATGTTAGGCAGATATCTAAGCAATCCGGAAATGGACCATTGGTTGGCAGCCAAAAGGGTCATAAGGTATTTACAGAGAACAAAGGATAACATGCTTACATATCGGAGTTCGGACCAGCTTGAGATCATCGGATATACCGACTCCGGTTTTGCCACTTAGTCTAATAACAACAACAGTAATTTGACGAAAGCAAAACATAAGGACGTCAAATTTCGGGTTGGTAAAGAAAGAGTACAAAATGGACAATTGTGCATTGAGTACATTAGTACAAACTCCATGCTTGCGGATCCGCTCACTAAGGGATTGACACCAAAAGTATTTCTTGAGCATATTGCTTGTATGGGTGTCAAATCAGATAAGGATTATGTATTTTAGTAGGAGTTTGTATTGCACATTTATGTATTGTTCATTATATTCAGAAATTCAGTAATTCAGTTATATCTGCGCAGATATTCAGTTTTAAAGTTTTTGTACTCTTACAGTTTATGTTTGATCTCAAAAAAGAGAACCAGTTGGAAATAGACATTCTATTGACCACACTTTATGTTATTTCCATGCTACATACCTACACTTGATCCATGTCGTTGGTTATATTGATATACGTGATCTATGATTGGTTCTAGTTACAAATGAGTAACTAAGAGCTCTTAGGTCCTATCTTGGTATGATTGATGGACCGGATTGTTCATGACAATTTATTGTGATAGCAATTTTGAGCTCATAAGGTTATAATGTAACATATAATGCTAAGGTTTGTGCATATGTATGTGTATCTCGTCCAAGTGGGAGATTGTAAGATATATGGATTTATATCTAGATATATGGACTTATATCTACATACATATGAACAATATATGGATAAATTATATGTTATGTGCTATCTTTTGGTTTGGCCTAAATAAGTGGTCTTATGGACATTATGTTAAGGGGGCCAATGTATTGTCATATAAAGTGTAGGACTAATGTGTAGATACCCAAAAGGGTAACCTTAGTTAATGATGGGCTAACTAAGGTTACATATATGTAACCATGGTTACATGCTTGTGACTCTTGAGTTATGTAACTCTTGTGACTCTTGGGTTATGTAACTCATGAAGTTATAAAGTGGGGGTTATGGTTCCCACATTAGTGCAAGACAAGACTCTTCTTCCTCCCATTGAATCAAGAGCCAAAATACTCCATTGTTGTCTTGCAAATAGTGTGGAAAGCCATATACCAAATTTGATCATTGTTATATTGTTATTATTGTGTAACAATTCACATATTGTTAAACCTTGTGGATTCATTCTTGTGGTAACATACAAACTTCAAGACATTCTTGAAGAAAGGATCAAGAGGTTCAAAAGGACTCAAGAACAATTATCAAAGGAGGTTCAACACTTTCCGGATATGGATTCAGGTTAGCTTCCGCTCATGTAGTTTAATTCCGGATTATTCAATATGAAGGTTGTTATATTTAGTCGGAATCATAATTCTAACATGACTCTCTTTATCTAATTCTGGAATGCAAACATGACAATCGTAATAGGTGTCTAGATCTAGTAGCTACCTATTTCAAGCATACAATAAGTGTCAGTAGAACACGAATCACAATCTAAATCCTTTGAATCAAATCAAATTTAGATTCAAACTTCAACCTAGTAGAATTCAAAACAACTTTTAGTTAGCCGGTAGGGGAGTTAGAAAACTTAACAAAAATATTTAAATTTATTGGTGGGTTATACAAAAGTCTATTTCTTTAATCAATAACAAACAATAATATTTTATTTTGTACATAGTATAATTCGAAGGGTGTTCATTCAATCGCCCTTGACAACACATAACTTTTGCTCACACCCCTTTGTTCTGTTTTTTTTTTTTTGGAAGAAATTCAAATATAGCTAAATTTACCATTGGTCGTTCAAGAATAGCCCAAGTTTTAAAGTAATTGAATTTTAGTCATTTTTCATGTAAAGATATATCTGAACTAAAACATTGTTCAAAATTCGGAAAATACTCCAATATATTATGCTGGAGTTCCAGGATAAGTATACTTGAACTCTACCATACTGTACTGGAGTTCCAAGATAAGTCTGCTGGAACTCCAACATAATGGAATTCCAGGATAAGTACACTAGAACTCCAGCATAATATAATGGAGTTTCATCAAGTATAGCGGTCCAATATAATATACTGGAATTTAGAGCACCAGTGCTCCAATTTCCGTTATATTATATTAGATCTAGCAAAATATACCGATTTAGCATAATATATTGAAGTTCATACACAGATGCACCGAATTTCAATATATTATACTGAACCAGTTTTTATTGCATTAAAATAATGGCTATTTTTATTAGCTTAATAAATACAAATTATTTTTAAATAACTAATTCAAAAACTATTTATATCATGCTATTTTTAATTTTTTTACTACGCTAGTCAAAATGACCAAAATACAAAATTCAATACAAACTAACCCCTGTTGGCTTCCTTTTCTCTTTTTTCGATAAATTTGACAAACTTGACTTTCTATAAAGTACCATAATGAGAGTAGGGTGAGAATAACGGTAGAGGCATAGGTGTAAATATTCAGATTAACCGAGTAAATCATAGAGAATTTAGAGAGAGAAAGTAGAGAGAAGGAGGAGAGATTGAGAGAACCGAAGAGACGGTATTGGGAAATGAAGAATGAAAATATCTGATGTCTCGAACCTTCCTACCTAACCTTTACAAATATACTTACAAAATAACAACCGGACCGGGTCGGGTATTGGATCAAACGACCCGGGCTCAGATATGACCCATGAGGCTCATAAGTGTCAGTGTCCCAACATGAGCCCGAACATATATCATCATAGCCTATCATATACACTCTATATACATCAAATATACAGAATCAATATATAATTATACAACTAAGTCAACACCCCCCCTCAAGTTGGAGGGGGACACCACCTTCAACTTGGACAGCAGCGGATGCAGGGCAGTGCCAGTAAGAGGCTTTGTGAGTAAGTCAGCCAGTTGCCGAGAAGTAGATACGTGAAGCGACTTAATGAAGCCAGCGTTGACCTGATCACGCACAAAATGACAGTCCACCTCAATGTGTTTTGTGCGTTCATGGAAAACAGGATTAGTAGCAATGTGTATGGTAGATTGGCTATCACAATATACAGAAATGGGAAGGGAAACAGAAACACCAAGATCAGACAATAAACGAGATAACCAGGAGAGTTCAGCAGCAAGTTTGCTCAAGGCTCGATATTCTGCCTCAGCAGAGGACAAAGATACAACAGGTTGTTTCTTAGACTTCCAGCTGACCAGGGAACCACCTAGAAGAACAGAAAATCCAGTAACAGACCTTCTGGTATCAGGGCAAGCAGCCCAATCACTGTCAGAATAACCACTCAAAGAGAAATCATCATTGGCAGAGTAGAAAAGGCCCATAGAAGGAGTCCCTTTAAGATATCGCAACACATGTAGAGCAGCAGTCATATGAGGGAGTCGGGGGCACTTGAGAAACTGACTCAGATGTTGCACAGCAAAATAGATATCAGGTCTAGTATGTGTCAAAAATAAGAGCTTACCCACTAAACTCCTAAACTGATCAGGAGAGGGTAAGAGGTCACCACAATCAGCAAGAAGTTTGACATTTGTATCCAAAGGACAGACAACAGAAGATACATTAGAGCAGTCAAACTGATGCAACAAGTCAGAAATATATTTCTGCTGATTGAGGATCATTCCACCAGGAACAGGAGACATCTGAATACCCAAGAAATAATGCAAGGACCCTAGGTCCTTGATTTTAAACTGATCATCAAGTGATTTCATCATTGTCATCCCCAGTGATAATAATATCATCCACATACACTGCTAGAATCACTAAACACCCAGGTGTGCCTTTGATGAATAAAGAATAGTCATTCAAAGAGTGTTTATATCCTCGGAGAGAAAGAGCATGAGACAATTTGACATACCATTGTCTGGAAGCCTGTCTCAGCCCATAAAGAGATTTTTTGAGTTTGCAAACCAGAGGAGAAGAAGTAGGAGAAACAGAATCAGAAACAGTAGCAGAGACAGTCAGGCCAGGAGGCAATTTCATGTAAACCTCCTCATCCAAATCACCATGCAAGAAAGCATTATTAACATCAAGTTGAAACAGATTCCAATTCTTTTTCACAGTAACATCAATCAAACATTTAACAGTGCACATTTTGACCACAGGAGAAAAAGTTTCTGTGAAATCAACCCCTTCAACTTGAGTATCCCCCCTAATAACAAGTCTGGCCTTATATCATTCAATAGACCCATCAGCCTTGTACTTAATTTTGTAAACCCATTTGCAACCAATGGGTTTCTTACCAGGAGGAAGAGGAACAACATCCCAAGTTTGGTTGGTGTCCAAGGCTTCAAACTCCTTTCTCATGGCATCCTGCCAAGCTGGAACTGAAGCAGCCTGAGAGTAATACAGTGGTTCAGATTCCAAAGAGGAGGAAGAAGAGCCAGAGAAGGCAGGGAGTTGACAGACATAATCCTTAAGGTAGGAGGGATGATTATGTTGTCTGGTAGATTTTCTGAGGACAGGAGCAGAAGGAGATGAAGGCAAAATGGGAGGAGAAGGAAGAATAGAATCAGAAGAGGCAGAAGCTGGAGAAGGTTGATGCACAGATGAGGGAGAAGGGACAGTTGGAGAATCAGGCAGATCATCATTCTCTCCAGAAGGAAAATAAGGTAAGGAGGAAGCAGTAGGCGTGGGAGAATCAGTCAGATCATCATTTTCTCCAGAAGGAACATAAGGAAAGGAGGAAGCAGAAGGAAAAACAGGAGGAGAAGCAGACTTAAAAGGAAAACATGATTCATGAAATATGACATCTCTGGAGACCAAACATTTCTTGGAAGTAAGATCATATAATTTGTAACCCTTCTTGCCAAAAGGATAGCCCAAGAAGATACAAGGGATAGCTCGAGGTCTCAATTTATCCCTTTGAGGGATTGGTACAGTGGCATAGGCAAGGCAGCCAAATGCCATTAAATGTTGAAAAGTAGGGGGCTTCCCATACAAAAGTTCATGAGGAGATTTGTTATGTAGCAATCTGGAAGGTATTTTGTTAAGTAAATATGTAGCAGTTAATAAACAATCCCCCCAGAAGGATGTAGGTAACCCTGACTGGAAAAGTAAAGCCCTACATGTCTCAAGAAGGGTTCTGTGTTTTCTTTCAACAACCCCATTTTGTTGGGGAGTGTGAGAACAGGAAGTTTGGTGAATGATTCCCTGGCTGCTAAAGAATGCAATACCCTCATTGCTAGAACCCAACTCCAAAGCATTATCACTTCTAACAGTTTGAACCACAGTGAAACTGGGTCTTAACCATAGAAATGAAGGATTTAAGCATAGAAAAGGCATTGCCTTTAGATCCTAGCAAGTGGATCCATGTTGCCCTTGAAAAATCATCAACTATTGTCAAGAAGTATCTACAACCAGAAAAGGTTGGAGTGTGATAAGGTCCCCAGGTGTCTACATGAATCAGTTGGAAGGGTTTAGATGTTTTAATGGAACTGTCAGGGAAGGAAAGCCTAGTTTGTCTGGCCATAGGACAGACTGAACAAGGGAAGGGCTGTTTGGAAGCAAAAGGGAAAGACAGACCAGAAATACATCTCATATGTGCAAAAGGAATGTGACCAAGTCTTAAGTGCCAAATGTAATTCATATTAGAATTCAAATCATTATTACAATTGGAACTATTTACATGTAAAGATGATGAAACAGTTTTATTGTCAGACAGAATGGTATCATTACAAGAGATAGGCATGGAAGACAAAACAGTAACCTTGCTAGCATCACAAGAATTAGAAGCAGAACAAACAGAACTAGTTGAAGATAGAGAAGAGGAAGGAGGAACCCATGTCAGCTTATACAAACCAGCAGTTTGTTTACCAAGATCCACTGGCTTCCTCAGAGAAGGGCCCTGTAGCATGTGGAGTAAACATGAATGTTCAGTGAACATGACTATACAATGTAACTCCTTTACCAACTTATGGACAGAAATTAAGTTTGTGTGTGAAAGAAGGAATTAACAGTACATTATGAAGAATAATAGAAGGAGTCTGTTGAAAGGAGCCTGTGCATGTTACTTTTACTTTGTATCCATTAGGAAAAGTCACAAGATAAGGGACAGATAGGTGTAAGGTTAAAAAGTAATTGTTTGTCATGGGTCATGTGATTAGAGGCACCGGAATCTATTATCCAAGATACAGAATTAATACTAGTAAGCATGTAAACTTTGGAATCTGAAATGAGGCTCTCAGTTAGCATAGTACCAGCAAAATTGACAGCACACATGGGAGAGGGATTTTGAGCATTGGAACCCCCTAACTGGGTTTGTTGTAATAGATTCATCAGCTGATCATACTGTTGACTGCTCAACCCAGGTATCACAGAACACGGACCATCTGTTTGTGAGACAGATTCATGGCTGGTAGGGGGATTCCCTTGAGGAACAGACAAATGACCATCAGAATTTGAAGCAACAATATTAGCAGCACCAGATTTTCTCCCCTTGAAAGTTGTATTTTGTGGATACCCATGAAGTTTGAAGCACTTATCAATTAAGTGTCCAGACTTCTTACAGTATCTACAGAACAATGACCCTCTACCTTGATCAAAATTGACTCTTTGTTTGAAAGAAGAGGAAGCATGGCATTGCAGCCTTACTAGAGTCAACTGGCTTCCTGTTAGTGTAGGCATTGAAAGATACAGAGTCCGGATTAAAATGAGATGGAGACTCGACATGCCTTTTCTTTTCATCATTCAGGAGCAAATTATACACACTGTCAAGGTTTGGAGGAGGCTGCATCATTAGAACATTGCTCCGCACCCCCATGTATGTGTCATTGAGGCCCATTAAAAACTGAAACACTTTATTCTCATCATTTTCCTTTATTATACCCTCTTTGGCAACACACACACATTTGGCCATGGTTCACACACATAGATTCAAGTTCATCCCATAGACCTTTGAGTCTATTAAAATAGGATGCTATATCTAAGGACCCTTGAGAGGTGTTGGACAGCTCTCTTTTCAATTCATAAATTTTGGTCCTATTGGCAGTGCCATATCGTGCCTGAAGTTGTGACCATATGCTTTCAGCAGTATCAGAATAATGCACGGACACAGCAATCGCAGGAGAAATAGAAGCAGTTAGCCATGAAATTACCATACTATTACACTTATCCCATAACCTTTGCTGAGCCACATTAGTGGCTGGTCGAGGACAGGTTCCATCTATAAAACCAATTTTATTTTTGGCAGTCAAAGCAACAATCATTTTTCTCCTCCATCCCCCATAACCATCACTCGAGAAGGGGGTGGGGACAAGAGATACCCTGGGAACATCGGAGGAGTATAGAAATAGAGGACTGCTAGAGTCCAAAAGACCAGTATTGGTATTGACAGTCATGACACATCAACACAGAAAACAGGTTCAACAACCAGAGTGTAACAAATCAAGTAACTACACGCAAAGCCAACTACTCAGATACAAAACCAATTCTGTACACACAAATCATGTAATATTGAATTTTAAGACAAAGTTACCCTCCTTCTTCGCTACCGGAAGAAGATCGGCCTTCAAATGATAGTGAAAACCCTAGGTATGAAACCCTAGGTTCAGACGTCGAATCGGTCACCGGAAATATGAGAAACGATGTCGGAAAGGTACCCAAACATCCACGAGATGAGAATCGGACCACCGGAAGACGGTAAAACAGCAAGTCAAAACCACCGAAAACCTTAGATACCGATGACTCACCAAAAATCACCCAAAACCGACAAAGGTTCTTAAAACGTTGAGGTCACGAAGATACACCCGGATATCATGATGTAAAACACTCTGTACCATGTCCGATCAAAGTCGAAATAATCATCATCGACCATTCGATCTTAGATAAAACCTCAAAAACCGTCAAATAAATGTTCAAAAGAGACACCGACATGCAAATGAACATGATCGGATCGTTGTATGGCTCTGATACCATGTAAATATTCAGATTAACCGAGTAAATTACGGAGAATTTAGAGAGAGAAAGTAGAGAGAAGGAGGAGAGATTGAGAGAACCGAAGAGTCGGTATTGGGAAATGAAGAATGAAAATATCTGATGTCTCGAACCTTCCTACCTAACCTTTATAAATATACTTACAAAATAACAACCGGACCGGGTCGGGTATTGGGTCAAACGACCCGGGCTCAGATATGACCCATTAGGCTCATAAGTGTCAGTGGCCCAACACATGAGCCCAGAACATATATCATCATAGCCCATCATACACACTCTATATACATCAAATATACAGAATCAATATACAATTATACAACTAAGTCAACATGTAAATATTCAGATTAACCGAGTAAATCATAGAGAATTTAGAGAGAGAAAGTAGAGAGAAGGAGGAGAGATTGAGAGAACCGAAGAGTCGGTATTGGGAAATGAAGAATGAAAATATCTGATGTCTCGAACTTTCCTACCTAACCTTTACAAATATACTTACAAAATAACAACCGGACCGGGTCGGGTATTGGGTCAAATGACCCGGGCTCAGATATGACCTATTAGGCTCATAAGTGTCAGTGGCCCAACACATGAGCCCAGAACATATATCATCATAGCCCATCATATACACTCTATATACATCAAATATACAGAATCAATATACAATTATACAACTAAGTCAACAATAGGCGGATTCAGATTTAATGTTATGGATTCAACAAAAAATGTAATATTTTTTCGGTTTAAAAGAAATACTTTTTTAGATATTTTAATACAGATTAAGAAATTTATCTTTCAGTATTAATTAGTAATAAAATTGATTATATTAACCTTTATTATCTCACATAAATACTCCTAATACATAATCCACTACTATTTACTCTAAAAACAATATAGAAAAGAAATAATTAATTCATTCTTGAAAATTGAAAAAATTACTTATCTTGAACCACAAGAAAAAGACAAAAAAATTACTTATTTTCAACCGAAAATGTAGTAATTAAGTCTACATTTAAATATGAATATTTAATAGTTTTTTTATACATTTATACTATTTAAATAAAAGTTATTGGGTTCACATAAACCCAAAGGTCACAAGGCGGATTTCACCCCTTGATGGAGACGCTGATTAGAAATCAGGAGATTCAATAAAATAACTGTCAAACTGGTAGTTGAATGCATGACCCTAAATATTTTTCGAACCCCTTCTGTTACTGTGCATGAAGATTTTATAGTGCTAATCAATTCAACAATAAATACATAGTAATAAATTAACTTTTTAAATTACATTCAGAATAATTTGAATTTTCTGATCAATTGATCATCCTTGGACTAATGTGAAATCTCTAAAAAGTGAGGGGTTAGGTGGATTATGTGGTAATGGAGGAGTCCCTTTCGGAGTGAGTAGGTAAATGACTAAACACAGAAATGGTGAACATTCACAAAAAGGTAGCATTAATTATTCTGCATGTCAATGGTAGAGGCTGATAAAAGATGTGGGCAAAAGAAGTTGGAATTAAATAAGAAAGTTGGGACTTCGGCATTTGACATTGATTACTTTCTTTATTACTATAGTTTACCAAAAAAACAAATAGAGTGATTCAACAACCTCTCACCCCAGTTCTCTCTCTCATATTTAAATTTGAATTGTTAGTTGTTTTTTATGCATTCGCATCCAAGAAAAAGTACCAATATAGCGTCTGGCGCCAAACAAAATGAAAGTACTTGTTTAATCTTTTTTTTTTTTCTAAAAAAAAATTAGCACCTTCAAAATCTTATAACAGTCTTGTTTGTTCCGAATATTTTTAAATATTACTGTTATAAAAATATATATTATAATATAATATAAATATTAATTACGAAAAAACTTAACTTTTATAGTGAAGTGTTGTTATATAGGAATATTGTTATAGAGGAATCTGATCGTAGTTTCATGTTGGCCAGTGATGTTGAACTTGTATAGCATGAATACATTTTCTTTTGGCATGACCAAATGAAATGAAATATATACATTTTTTCGTTACCCCTTTGTTCCAACACCACCCTTTTAAGGGCAGTTCGATGCACAAAGTATTTCGTATTCACACAGAGTTTGGGAAAAGACTATCAGAGGCGGAGCCAAGATTTCAAGCTTATGAATTCGATATTCAAATCATCTTAAGTTATTGAGTTTTAAGTTAAGAATTTATATATATTTGATAAATTTCTTAAGATAAATATAGAGTTTGAACGAAAGCTACTGGGTTCGGCTGAACCCGCTGGCGACACTCTAGCTCCACCCCTGAAGGCCACACCTCAAAAGATATGATATATACATCTTACTCTAATACAAAGATTAATAATTATTTTTTATGACTCAAACACATAATTCATATATTACACGAAAACAACTCTATAGTTGCTCTAAAACTCCCTTTTAAGCACCACCATCTTAGCATGGTAAATATGTGATGTGTGAAACAGAACATTATAAGTGCAAGTTAAAAATTATCTTGGCAAGGCTTCCATACTAGGAGTAGTAATGATGAAAGCGCAGTGTCCTTTGAGTCACGCCAATAATATAGTAATGCCGTATGACGCCTTCGGATGAGTGGAAAGAATGGGAAAGATAGCTGGATCTAACGTAAGTCAATAAGATAATACCTTTGGGCTATTTATAGTAGGAAATATACAAGCTCTATGGATCCGACTCAGGACAACTAAGTTTTTTAAAAAAAAATATAATATGTTGGAATTTGAGTTCTTATTTGAATCCCATCAACAACTAAACAACCAACATAGCAGAAAAGGTTAATCAGGGACGAATGCGATGTGGTCAACTGATTATTCTTTGTTAAAAAATATACTATATATAAGATAAAATAATACTTGGTATTGATTTAAAATAGACTTTGAACACCCTTGTATAATCTTTTACAAAAGATTTAAACACTCTTATTAAATTTTTTAATTTCGTCACTTAAACTCGTTTGAACTATTAACCAATGCACTATCACAATTCATAACTGGGGCCGAAGCTAAAAAAGTTATAGGATTGTTAAAGTTAATATGAACCCGTCGCATTCAAATTTCTCATTTTGTGTGTTGATAGCACCACTAAAACGAGAAGATATACTCTCGAATATCTCCTATTCTTCTCTTTGTTTTTTTTTATTTCTATACATTATTTAAAAATTTATTACTTTTAGTGTCCATATTTAATTAATTATTCTGCATAAACAAATTTTATTTATAAAATATATATAATCCATCTTAAAAGACTCTCAATCAAATATTTGGGTTAGGAATACAATTACACCATTTTCCTTTTTTTCTCTCCTCTTTCCCCTTTTCTTCCCTGGTCTTCCACCCACTCTCCAAATATTTATGTTTCGTCTTTTCGTTCGTACTAATAATGAACTCTCTATTCAAATTAACCTACGGCGGATACTCCTCCTTTTGTGGAAAAAAAGAAATTGTAGACATACCCACAAATAAAACAATCATGGGAAAGAACGTCTACTTTAACAGCCCTTAGTCATTATTTTGAAGTCCAGGTTCGAGCTCGATGGACCAGACCCGAGTTCGAAGGAGAAGCATGATGCATAAAGAGGTCGGAGTGTGTTTTATCCCGAAATAGTATAGTTATGAATACCAAAACAAACTAGATTCCTACCACGTCCCCAAGGTCATGGTGTAAATCATGGAATAAGGTTGTATAATTTCGTATTATGCAGTTAGACAATTGTACCATAAATATTCCTTACTGTAAATGAAAATATTCCTTATTTAGGGCTCCCCCATTATATAAAAGGGACCCCAATCATTTGTAAGACCATATTTTACTAAGAAAAGAATATACTCTCTACCATTTCGCCTACTGTTCATCAGCATTGTCATTTAGCTCTATTGTTCTTACTTTACTTTTCTTACTTTACTGCTATTAGCCTATCTCGAGGTCACTATTGTCAAGTATTATTGATTTGATTCACTTATCTTTTTCACTTTTACTTCATATTTCTTGATTAGTAACTGATATTGAATTAAATCACATATCTTTAAAATCATAAATCAAGTTTAATTGTTACCCGTATTTTCGAGGTAAACAGTTTGGCGCCTATCGTGGCGCTAAGGATAATAGTGATTATTTCTTTACTAATTCTCACTACACATGTTATCTTTGCACTTTTTCTTGCCAAAATTTTTTACTCTCAATCTTGAACATGTCTAGCACACAAAACGCACATGTTCATGACAATGAAGGCCTTCGAGAAAACAATGGTATAGGTGTCGGTGTACCACCCATAAACCATGAGGGAGTGCCAAATATGGAGCCAATTGATATCAGTTTGCATAACGTTCTAAACACGGATTCAGGCACAGACGCCGTAAGGAATGCACGTAGGGAAGCCTGACCAAGGGACCAAGGAATGGCATGAGTAGGAGATAGGGGAGTCAGTCTCCAAGTAATATCCGAGATGCTGCAGGATCAGCAAATTGCCATTGGTCAACTCCAAAGTCAAAATGAAACCCTGAGCGTAGCTGAACATAAAAACAATCGATGTGTTGAGCCAACGTTAGAAATGTCTAATGAAAATGGCTTGGGGACTGACCCCACAATTATGAAAATGCTCGAAGATCTAACTAAGAGGATTGAGTCCAGAGATTTTTTTTTTTGAAGATAATGGCAAGAAGGTGGAGACTTATAACTTCCGTGTAGACCAGATACCAGAGGCACCTCCCATTTTGAAAGGTTTAGACACCAAAAAATTCATACAAAAACCATTCCCTCAGAGTGCGGCTCCAATGACCTTCCCTAAGAAATTTTGCATGCCCTATATACCCAAGTATAATGGCACAACCGACCCCAACTAGCATATTACTTTATACACTTGTAGAATCAAAGGAAATGACTTGAATGGCGACGAGATCAAATCAATGTTGTTGAATTTTTTTGGAGAAACACTATCAAAGGGAGCCATGTTTTGGTATCATAACTTAGCTCCTAACTCTATTGATTCATTTACTATATTTAGCATATGCCTTCGTGAAAGCGAACACCGGGGCCATAAAGGTGGCTATGAGAAAGTCAGACATCTTCAAAATTAAGCAAATGAATGACAAGATGCTAAGAGAGTTCGTGTCTCGGTTTCAGATGGAAATAATGGAATTACCACCGGTCTCCAATGACCGGGCAGAAGGTCTGAATGAAAGGAGTTCGATCGCTTCTCGACAGTTGAAGTATAACTTGATTGAATATCCAGCTATGCCATGGTCGGACGTGCAAAATTGTTATCAATCAAAGATCAGGGTCGAGGACGACCGTTGGGATCCCCCTCGGGTTCAGTGTATCCTAATAGATCCACAGTCAAGCCCCTTAGGGACACATACCGAGAATCTGGATTCAACAAAGAGCGATACCAGCCATATGCCGATCTAAGGAACAATGGCCCGATGCACAACACTCCTCGGGGCGATCGGAGAAACGACCGAGGTCAAAGCTCTTGGGGACTCATGAGAAAAAGCAGTTTGACAAGCACTCTAAATCTGCTAAGGCTCCTCAATTATCAACGTACAACTTCAGCAACGATGCATCAGGGATATTCTCCACTATTGGGAGATTTAAAGAAACCAAGTGGCCTAGGCCAATACAGACCAATCCTTCTCAAATACCCGAACTTGATGTGCAAGTATCATGGCACACATGGTCATCAGATAGAAGATTGCAGACATCTAAGGGAAGAAATTTCTCGTTTGTTTAAAAAGGGTCACCTTCGAGAATTCCAAAGTGATCGGGCCAAGAATCACCTCATGGAGAGAGATACAAGGAGAGATAAACCAGAAGAACCACAACATCTAATCTACATGATTATTGGCGGAGTCGACGTCCCTCAACGACCCATGTTCAAGTGTACCAAAGTATCGATCACCAGGGAAAAATAAACTCGGAGTTATGTGCCCGAGGATGTCTTATCATTCTATGACGAGGGATCAGAAGGCATATCTCAGCCTCATAATGACGCCCAGGCATTCTCTATCCTTATGAATAAAATTCAAGTTAAACGTATTTTAGTGGATCCAGGTAGCTCAACAAATATAATCAGATCGAGGGTCGTGAAACAACTCGGCCTACAAGATCAGATTGTACCTACATCTCGTGGAATGACTTCAACATGGTAAGCGAAACAACTAAGGGAGAGATTATCTTGCTAGTAAACATAGCCGGGACCATACAAGATATGAAGTTCCATGTTATAAACGGTGATATGAGGTATAATTCACTCCTCGACAGACCATTGATAAACAACATGAGGGCAGTGCCTTCAACTCTCCACTAGATGATGAATTTCCCAAATAGAGGAAGGGATAAAAATGATCTACGGGGAGAAACATGTTGCAAAATAGATATGTGCAATCAAGGAAGTAGGGCCAATTCCATAGCCTTCAACCTCAAAGAAGTCGATTTCTAAAGATAAGCAGGCCGTCAAATAGCAATTATCGATTCCAGCCTCGATGGAGTCAAAACAACAGGTGATCGAAGACATAGATGAGGATTTCCTTACTCCTCGAACCTTCGTTGTTATCGAAGAATCTAATGCAATAAAATCAACTATCGAGGAATTGGAGCAGGTCATTTTGATCGAGTACATGCCCGAGAAAAAGGTATATCTGGGAGCTGAATTAACCCCCGAACTCAGGAAAAAAACTCATTCAACTTCTTATTGATAATATGGATTGCTTTGCTTGGTCCTACTTAGATATGATAGGGATCCCCTAGAAATCATTACACATTGGCTGAGCACCGATCCCTGGTTCAAACAGGAAAAACAAAATAGGAGGCCTCAGCCCGGGTTAAAGCACGCGTTCATAAAAGACAAGGTAACCAAACTTCGTAAAACAGGATCCATTCGAGAGGTAAAGTATCCCTAATGGTAAATCATGACTTCATAAAAGACAAGGTAACCAAGCTTCTTAAAATAGGATCCATTCGAGAGGTAAAGTATCCCGAATGGTTAGAAAATGTAGTTGTAGTTCATAAAAAAGGAAATAAGCTTAGAATGTGTGTGGATTATAAGGACTTGAACAAAGTATATATGAAAGATTCTTTCCCATAGCCAAACATCGACCAAATGATCGATACCACTGCTGGTCACGAGACTCTAACTTTTCTCGATGCCTACTCTGGAATAATCAAATTCAGATGAACCTGGAGGACTAAGAAAAGACTTCATTTATAATTAAGTTTGGAACTTATTGTTACAAAAGTAATGTCCTACGGGCTAGAATTCGCAGAAGCTACATACCAACGCCTAGTTAATAAAATGTTTGAAGAACAAATAGGTAAAACATTGGAAGTTTATTACAATGACATGTTGGTTAAGTCTCTGTGCACATAGGACCATTTAGTGCATTTGTAGGGAACACTTGCAATTTTGAGGAAATGTAATATGAAGCTTAACCCAAAGAAATGTGCCTTCATAGTCGGCTTGGGTAAGTTCCTCGGCTTCATGGTATCAAATCGAGGTATCGAAATCAATCCCGATATGATCAAGGCTATCAAGAATATCACGATTGTGATTAGTGTGAAGGCCGTGTAAAGGCTAACAGGGTGAATAGCTGCCTTGGGTCGATTCATTTAGAGGTTTTTAGATCGGAGTCATCGGTTGCTTAAAAAGAAAAAGGACTTCGCGTGGACCGCAGAATGTCAACAAGCCTTGGAGGAATTAAAACGATATTTGTCGAGCCTGCTTTTGCTTCATACCCCAAAAGAAGATAAAAGGCTTTATCTATTCTTGGCAGTATTCGAGATAGGGGTAAGTGGAGTACTAGTTTGAGAAGAGCAAGGTACAAAATTTCCTGTTTATTACGCAAGCCGAACTCTAGAAAATGCTGAAACTAGGTACCCTCACTTAGGAAAATTAGCACTTCAATTGATAAGCGCATCTCGAAATTTAAAACCTTATTTTCAATGTCATCCTATATGTATGTTAACTACTTACCCTCTTCGAAACGTTTACATAAGCTCGAGCTATCAGGCAGATTGGCCAAATGGTCCGTCGAACTTAGCAGATAAGATATCGAATATCAACCCCGAACGCCCATCAAGTCTCAAATCCTAGCTGATTTTGTGGCCGATTTTACGCCAACCCTCGTACCCGAAATGGAGAAAGAACTCCTACTAGACTTGGGCACAACATCGAGGGTATGGACCCTTTTTACGGACGGCGCCTCGAATGTGAAGGGGTCTAGGCTCGACATTGTTTTGAAACCATCCACAAGAGATACTATTAGGCAATATATCAAAACTCCAAGATTAACTAACAATGAGGCGAGTTTGAGGCCATAATTTCAGGTCTTGATATAGCTAAAATCTTGGGAGAAGAAATCATCGAGGCCAAGTGCGATTCTTTATTGGTCGTAAACCAAGTAAACAAAAGGTTCGAGGTTCGGGAAGACAGAATGCAATGATACTTGGATAAGCTATAGGTAACTCTGCATCGCTTCAAAGAGTGGACTCTGGTCCATGTGACTTGAGAACAAAATGGCAAAGCCGACGCACTTGCTAATTTGGAATCCTCGGTCGAAGAAGATGACATCATCGCGGGGGCTGTTGTCTAGTTGTCAAGGTCAATGGTTGAAGAGGGTTATGCAGAGATAAATTCAACAAGCCTAACATGGTACTAGAGGAAAAAGTATATAGACTATTTGAAGAATGGAAATCTCCCTTTGGACCACAAAGAATCGAAGGCCTTACGAGCCAAGGTCGCTAGGTTTGTATTGGATGAAGATGGAACATTGTATAGGAGAACGTTCTATGGGCTATTGGCGGTATGTTTGGGGCTAAGATACACCGATTATGTCCTTTGAGAAATCTATGAAGGCACTTGTGGGAACCATTTTGGCACCGAATCTTTGGTTCGCAAAATTATCAGAGCAGGTTACTACTGTGATAACATGGAAAAAGATACTAAGAAGTTTGTCAAACTATGTGATAAGTATCAACGATTTGAACCGATGATTCATCAGCCCGGAGAACAACTCCATTCGGTCTTATCCCCGTGGCCTTTCATGAAATGATGAATAGATAATTTATGCTCTCTACCAACGACCCCAGGTAAGGCTAAATTTATTCTGTTCATGACTGATTATTTTTCTAAATGGGTGGAAACATAGGCCTTTGAGAAGGTTCGAGAAAAATAAGTCATTGACTTTATTTGGGACCACATCATATGTCGATTTTGGATACTCGTCGAGATTGTGTGTGACAATGGAAACATTTTATAAGTAGCAAGGTAACGATGTTTCTCAAAGCACATATAATAAAGAGAATTTTATCGACACCATGCCACCCAACTGGAAACGAACAGGCCAAGTTAACAAATAAAAATATCATTTAAAATTTGAAGAAAAGACTCGACGATGCAAAGGGGAAATGGAGATAAGTTTTATCCGAGGTCCTTTGGGCATATCGGACCACATCAAAGTCTAATATGGGGCCACCCTATTCTCTCTAGTATATGGCTCCAAGGCCCTCATCTTCGTCGAGGTAGGAGAACCCATCGCCAGGTTTCGACATACATCGGATGAGTTAAATCACGAAGCCATGAATGGTAGCCTCGAGTTATTAGATGAATAGTGAGATGCAACACTCGTTCGGATGGCCGCACATAAGCAAAAGATCAAAAGATACTACAGTAGAAGAACCAACCTTCGACATTTTGGAATCGGGGACTTAGTCCTACAAAAAGTCACCCTCAATACTCGAGACCCAAATCAAGGGAAACTTGGCCTGAATTGAGAAGGACCGTACCGAGTCCTCGGAGTTGTCGATAAAGGATCTTAAAAATTGGAACTACCAAATAATTGGAACATATCATTGCTCAAATGGTACTATTGCTAAGGTATGACTTTATCATTTTTTGTCCATTTGAGTTTAAAACAAAACTCATTACATGTTTTTGATCGAGGTCATACGATCTTGGAGGCATCGTATTTCTACCTGAAGGCCTTAGGTTTTAAAGCATGCATTGCACTCCTTTTCCTTTAGATCGGGTTTTATCCCAAATGAGTTTTATCGGCAAGGTTTTTAACGAGGCAACAACTATGTGATACCTAAGGAGAACTCAACAGTATCCAAAGCTTCTTTTCAATCAACCTCGAATACTGGGGGGCATTACCCCTGGAGGATATATTTTTAAGGAAAATACTTCACGCCTAAGAGGGCCTTGATAGGAAAACTTTGTAATGGGCAAACGGTCATATGAACCGTGTCCATGTAGAATAGTCAAGCCCCAACGACAAAGCATGTACTTATGTATCAATTATTTAGAGAAGCATTATGTTAATATAAAAAATACTTTGTGTCAAAGAAGTCTACTATCATATGAACTCTACACTTATAATCCTGCGGAAAATGGCTCAGGAGCCAAAGTAGAAAAGCACCCCTGAATATTGGGGGACTGTCATCAACAGTTAGTAAATCCGAGTCATCAAAAATTCGAACTTATCTCAAAGGGGCACCCCCTCAAAATAAAGGCCAAGGCCAATGCACTCGAGGACTAACTTTCCAAACAAGTTCGAAAAGTTATCGAGAAACAAGTCCAAGTGACATACCCGAAGGCTATAGCCATACTAAAGACTGCAGTCATATAAAGGCTACATCCAAAATAATACATCTCGAAGATGTCTGGCTTGCTGTAAATTAAAGGCTTTCAAATACTTTGTAAAAATTGGTTTATCTATTAATCTATTAATAGAACTAGAGCCCATTTTCAGCTTCCCTAGGAGCTAGAGATAGAATGATTTCCGCTGCCATAAAAAAGTGGGTTTAGCCTTCCCCGGGGACTACTCTAAAGGGAAACTAAATGTCTTATAGTTAAGAGAGCCCCCTAAGGTCGAGTGAGCTAGAGCGCGTCTGGCCTATGAAGGGCTTCGATAAATTGAGCCCTCAAAGAACCCGAGGGCCTTGATAAATTGAGCCCTTGAATAATACAAGGGCTTCGAAAACATCGGCCTTCGGAAATACCTCAAGAGGTATTCAATTACGTTTACACAAACAAATTACTAATAAGGTTTCGATATGTCGAACCTCCGAAAAACCCAAACGGGTACCAAAACAAATATATGCTAAGGCACACAAAATTTTCACTAAGTCTTTTTAGCCGAAAAGAAGGGAAAAATTACACCCATTTTAGAGGCAAAAACGAACCAACTTAAAGAGCCTAAGGGCCATTTTTTTAAAAAAAAGAGAGCCTAAGGGCCAGCTTAAAAGAGCTTAAGGTCCAAAAGCATATAAGAGTCTGAGACCGCATTCTCACCCAACTCGAACTGAAGAATTCCATTGTTCCAAGCTCGCATCAAATTTATTTATGCTTAGCTCGAGGATTATCTAGAACCTCAAGGGATATTATATTAAGAAATAAAAACCTAAAGGTTAATTATGTTATGAACTCGAACCAATACTCGAGTTGATTATTTAAATTATCGAAATCTTCCACGAACAAAAACAAAATTAAATTCAACACAAGTCAAAGAAAGAACAAAAAGATACTTTATAAGAGAAGTTTTACAAACATATTTACAATGCCCACATGGGGCCCTTTCACAAGAGGAAAACCTAATCTATTTTCGGGGGCACAGCCCCAAGAGCGTCATCCTCAGAAACTGCACCTTCAGTAGCTCTATCTTCGGGAGAGTCCTCTCCCTCGAGAACATCTTCTTCACTTTCCCCGTCCCCGGAGCCACTAGCTACATCCTTATCATTGGAGGAGATAAGAAACCTAGCGTCCATTTCCCATGCTCTTGCCTTAACTATCTCCTCGACAAGATTGAACCCTCGAGCATGGATTTCTTCGAGTGTCTCCCTCCAGACTTGGCACTTAGCCAAATCATTACTCTGCTTTCCTCGGTCAGAGGCCTCTCTCAACTCAGCTTGAATGCCTGCGACATCCCATATGTACATGGTAATGGATTTATCAGCTGCAACCTTTGTCTTCTCAGCTTCAGCCTAAGCTTGTCAACTTCAACCTTGGTCTGTAAAGCTTCGGCTCGGGCTTTAGCGAGCTCAGCCTCTAACTCTTTGATCTTTTTGTCCTGAGCCAGACCCTTTGCCTTCTCGGAACTGAGTTTTAGTCAAGGCCCGTTGGGTTGTAATAACTTTCTTGTCGGCAGAAAGTTAATCCATGTTCTTCTTCCACGGACGACAACCAGCTTTAACTTGATCAACCTCGCTCCAGAGCTGCCCAATCATCTCTAGCTTTTGCTATAGCTGAGATATCTAGTGTTAACCTCTAAAGTAGGTCCAGGATGTCCGTACTTTGTTAAAATCTCAGTTACCTTCTCATCTAGCTCGGGCTCAATTTTTTGAGCTTTGGCTAATGCGGTATGGAGATCCTTAAGCTCCTCTTCCTTTTGGTTACAGAGGAGCTTTAGGTCCTTCTCTTCGCCCGAAACTTTCTTGAGCTCGGCCTCACATTGGCTCAGCTTAGCTCTAAACTCTACGATGGCCTATACGTGGTATGGAGATATATCAGTCAAAAGAAAATAAAGAAAAAGAAAATTACAATAATGAAATTAAGTACTGACCCGAGAGAGAAGATGTTAAGCCTCTTCGAAGATGGTGGATGTATCATTAAGGTTATTAGCATCCTCAATCCCAGTGTAGCAACCTTGAAAGGGATCTTCCTCGAGGACCTTGCTCGGATCGAGCATACGTAGAGCATTGGCTTCCTCGATTTTCCCCTCACAATAAGTTGGTAAAGAAAGGAAGTGACCTATTGTCGTGGCCCCAAGCTCTTTACCCGGGGCGTTCTCATTAGCTTCGGGGGTCTCAGCATTTTCCCCCTCTGGTATAGTTGTTGAAGACGGAGGGACGATCTCAACCTCCAGGGACACGAGGGCCTTCCCTACATCCTTGTTTGGAGTTGCCTCACCATAAGATGGGGTCTCTAGGATGAAGGGCTTGGCGGCCTTGATGGGTTTCCTAGCTCGAGGCACCAGCGCCGACTCTTCGTCACCCGGGGAACAATGGGCCAAATCCACGTCCCTTTGAGCAAACCTCTTCCGCAGCCTACGAGAAGGGGTTTCTTATCTTGAAGGTCTTCGGGCTTCAAAACCCTCTTCCTTTTACTGCCCTTCTTCGATTTTGGAATTAAAGGCTTGGTCTTCTCCCTAGGCGGAGCCGGCCTCATCTCAGATGCATCCTCAAGGCCTGCATAAGTAAACATGTATAAATTGACACCACAAGTATATGCAAAGTATTTGAAACTTAGGAAAAGCACTTACCGTAGTTCTTGGCCTCCCACCGGCCCTTTGATAATTAACGCCACTTGCCCTCATCATAGGAAGAGGTGGCAGCTAACTTTTGGACCTATTCCTCGAGGTCCGGCACCGCGAGGGGCGCCCAGGCAGTGGCTTCCAAAAGCAGGGTAATGGTATTATGAGATGAAGAAGCAGAACATGAATATATACAGGGGAAAGGAATTCCATTTATAATTATAGTTCCACCTCCCTGGGAATGGTATTTTTTCCCTGGGGATAACGTCCGAAGTTCTTACTCTGACGAACCGGCTCATCCAACCTCTATCTTGGTCTTGTCAGTACTAAAAAGAATATTTTTCATTGTTCGATGTTGCAACTTTATTAGCCCTCGAAATAGCTGGGGCCGATACAATCGAGTCAGGTGTTTGAGGGTGAATTCTAACCCCTCGCCCTTTTCGGAAAAGAAGCGTAGCGTGATCACGATATGCCAAAAAGAGGGGTGAATCTGACCAATGATGACTTCGTATGTTTTGTAGAAGATGATCACGCCGGATCGAGGGGATCCAGTGTGAATGGATAAGTTTAAACACTTAAAAACCCCTCCATGTGGGTAGTAATACTTTACTCTAGGCTCGGGATCTGAATCACGACATCATTTCCTCAGCCACAGTCCTTCTTCACATCCTTGATGAGCTTCTTTGATATCAAGCTAATATATCAAGATGCATGCTCTTATCGGCCTGGGACGTCGAGGAGATTTTCAATAGTAAAGTCCTTCTTGAGTACATAAGGCCCGAGGGTGATTTCCTCAAGAGTTGGTGGCACCACCAGTTTGGCCGGTCGGAAGTAGAAGAAGATGACGCTTTATCCTTTTTGGGGAGCGTTTTGGAAGTTTAGCCATGACTATAAGCTAAAGAATATGGGTTGCACGTGGATGTGGTGTTTCTTACAAGAGCTTGGCATTTTACAACGCTTAAAGAGGCCGTAGAAACAGGTGATTAGAGAAAGAGATGAAGATAAAGAAGATGTAAAGAAAGAATAATGTTCTTTACTTAGAGGAATCGCCTCGCCTCATATTTATAGAAGGGCAACGACGGCTCGGTGGCGCTAGTGGTCGACCAATATTGCATACATTTAATGTTTTGGGAAAGTGGAGCGACGGGATATTTTGATCACTTTGAATGCTTAATCACAGAAATAACGTCATCACTAAAAAATTCGGGAAAACGAGGATCAAAAACATTTCTTATCATCTTTCTCTAAAAAACATGGGGACATCTGTATACGGTCGAGATTGAATGCCTTCGATCTAAATACTTTAGAGGTCATCCGATGTATGAGTCCGGGTAAGGCCAGGTTCGAGCTCGAAGGACCAGAACCTACTTCGAAGGTGAAGCGCGATGAATACCAAGGTCGGATGTGTTCTACCATGAAATAGTGCTGTTGTGGATTTGTACCAAAACGAGCTAGATTTCTGTCATGTCCCAAAAGTCACGGCGCAAATCACGAAATAAGATTGTACAATTACGTACTAGGCGGTTAGACATCTATACCAAGAATATTCTCTACTGTAAACGGAAATATTCCTTGTTTAGTGTTCCCCTATTATATAAAGGGGACCCCAATCATTTGTAAGACCATCTTTTACTGAGCAAAGAATATACTCTCTATCCTTTCGCCTACTGCTCATTAGCATTGTCCTTTAACTCTATTATTCTTACTTCACTGCTCTTAGCTTATCTCGAGGTCACCACTGTGAAGTATTATTATTTTGATTCACTTATCTTTTTTAACTCTTACTTCATACTTCATGACTACTAATTGGTATTGAATTAAATCAAATATTTTTAAAATCAAAAATCAAGTTTAACTGTTACCCATATTTTTTTGGTAAACACATTTATTTCATCAATTATAACTCTCCATTTCCGGCTTGCAAATTCACCAGCTTACAAAAGGATTCATCGATTTCTAATCCAAGTTTCCTCTAGAAGTAGAAGCAGATTTATCAATAAGCATGTTAAGTACTCACGGGCGAAAGTTCAAAAGAAATGGATACTTTTTGCTGGGGAATATGCAAGCACAATAGTATAACAAAGCTCTCATTCCTCAGCACAGAGTTTTGAAAGTTGTTCATAATATCATATCACTTAAATATAATTTTTATATAAAGTTTATATTTTATATATTTTGTATTTAATTTATACACAGTAAAATAAATTTATACACAGTAAACAAGGTTGAGAATTCAAAAAAGAATCTTTTGTATGATCTTGGCTAATTTTCTCAGTATTACTATTTTTAGAAATCTCAGTCTCAGAAATCTCAGTTTCATTTGCTTTAGAATTCTCAACCTTGTTTGCTTGTATATGTAAATCAAAAGTCCTATTATCTTCTAGGCTAGAAATTCTTCTATCATGAATTTTTGACTGATTTTTCAAATAAATAATTTCTTCTTTTAAAATAACAAGTTCTTGTTCTAAATCAAAAATAGTAGTTTCTTTTTCTGGAAAATTTCTTTGGACCAAAATCCTTTTTAACTCGGCAGTTGAATAATAATCAGGTTGCTTCAAGATAGGAGTATTAGAAGATATATTGTCAATATCAAAATCATCATTTAAAATTGTATTCAGAATTCTATTTCTTAAATCTTTATCATCTATTTTCTTTAAAATCTTCATAATTTTTTCATCATTAATCATATTCACATTCAAATCCTGAAATTTTGAAATTAAATCATATAGACTATCATCTTTCTTGCAAGCACAAATATCTTCTGAAGAAGATCTATCAGAATCAGAATATAATTCTTCATTATGAAGAATTCTTAAATCATCCGAACTATAATCAGTAGAAGAATAATCAGATATTTCAGAATTAGAATCAGAATCAGAATTTAATAAAATCTTACACAAAGAATCTTTTATTTTTTCATCCAGATCCAAACTCTTAATCTTTTCCTGAGTTTTGCACTCATTCGCATAATGCCCAAATTTACCACATTTATGACATCTAATCCTTCTTTTATAATCTTTCTTACCCTTCTTTTTGTAAACTTTCTTTTCTTTCTTATCCCAAGAGGACTTATCACGAGAAGTAAACTTTTTCTTATACTTTCTTTTCTTGTCATCTTTAGAAAATTTAGAAAACTTCTTTTTCTTTTTTGAAGAACCAGGAATATCAAAAGCAAATTGATCACCAAATTCTCCTAATTGCTTCCTTTCATTCAATCTATTCTTTTTGATATGATAATTCATCTTTATATCATTACAAACAGCTAAGCCTTCTTGAGTACAAACACTAATAATTTTCCCATAAGTCAAGGAATCATAAGGAATTTTATTATGCGAACCACGTAAATGTTTTCTCACTCTTTCCGCAAAAATCGAAGGTAAACCATCAATAAATTTAGACTTCCAATGCTCATGACTACAATCATGCAATTCCATAACACGACTTAAGAATACATCTTTATACCATCTAAAATCAGATAGTTGTCTACAACGTAAATTTTGTAATGTTGTTCTAATAGTTTCTGCTTCATCAGTCCATCTACCACAAAAATGTTCAACCATAGTAGTAATCAAAGTATAAACAACATTTTGTTGTACTTGAGAAGTACTTGTTTGATCAGTAGTCTGATAGGCTAATTGCCCTTCAATTTTAATAACACTAGTAGTATTCATGATAGTATTCTTTTGTTCTTGATTTAAAAAATTATCCCACCAACCTTTAAGTTGGCCAGTGAAACCAGCAACAATCATAGCAGCAATATCACGATAAATATTCCATTCATAAATTTCCTTGCTACTGTAACTATTATTAAAAATCTGATCTCTTTCTTCATTTAAAACATCCATCGGAGTTGGTCTATTGTAATAAAACATCCTTTGAATAGGCTTATCAGCCCATTTTGTATTGATTTTATTAACAAAATCATTTTCTGAAACATTCTGAGTAATAAAATTTTCTTGTTTTGTAGATAAAACAGGTTGAGGCTGTAAATCAATTCCAGTAATATTGGAATCAAAAACAATATTCTTTAGTTTCTCTTTTAAAAGCTGTTCAATTTCTTCAGTAGAATCAGTTTTGAAACTTTTTATTTCCGGAGGAGGTTGTAAAGTATTTTTGACAATTTTTAATTCTTGTTTTGGTTTATGTAAAGCTTCTATTTTTTCTTGTAAAATCTGTGTTTGTTTTAAATAATTGTCTAAATTCTTATGCAATGCCATGACATGCTCTCCTAATACAGAAAAGGTGGGATCATACTAAAATAATAGGAACTTATAATGATAAAGATTTTCAATTAGATTTTATCACTAAACCATTTACTAAGTCTATAAATCAAATTGTTGAAAAATTAATTTTAAAAAATCAACAAGTCAATTTTATAAAACAAGAAATTTCTTTATTAGAAATAGATATTTTACTAAAAAACCAAAATTACAAGGAAAAGTGAATTTATTAAAAAACCAGTTTATTGCTAATATTTGTAATGATCATCCCAGTGCTTTCTGGGATAGAAAAAAGCATGTTGTGACATTACCTTATGAAGATTGTTTTGATGAGAATAATATTCCTACTAAGGCAAGACCTTGTCAAATGAATTCTGCATATTTGGATTTGTGTAAAAAAGAGATTGATAATTTATTGAAAAAGAATTTGATTAGACAATCTAGTTCTGCTTGGTCACGTACTGCTTTTTATGTTAATAAACATGCAGAACAAGAAAGAGGTGTACCTAGATTAGTTATTAATTATAAACCTCTTAATAAAGTTTTGAAATGGATTAGGTATCCTATCCCTAATAAAAAAGATTTATTGAATAGGTTACATGATGCAATCATTTTTTCTAAATTTGATTTAAAATCGGGATATTGGCAAATTCAGATTGCTGAACAAGACAGATATAAAACTGCTTTTAATGTTCCAATAGGACAATTTGAATGGAATGTTATGCCTTTTGGATTGAAGAATGCGCCTTCAGAATTTCAAAAGATTATGAATAATATATTTATTCCTTTTACAGATTTCATTATTGTTTACATAGATGATATTTTAGTATTTTCCAAAAATATTGAATTACATTTCAAACATTTAGAATTATTTCAAAAAATAGTTATTCAAAATGGATTAGTTATTTCTAAACCAAAAATGTGTCTTTTCAAAGTAACATTAGATTTTTTGGTCATAATATTGGAAAAGGAACAATTACGCCTATTAATAGGACGATTGAATTCGGATCAAAATTTCCTGATATTATTACTAATAAGACTCAATTACAAAGATTTTTGGGTAGTTTAAATTATATTTCTCCGTTCATAAAAGACTTATCAAAAGATACTGCTATTTTATATGAAAGGCTAAAAAAGAACCCTCCTGCTTGGAATGATTCTCACACTGACGCTGTTAAGAAAATAAAATCCAAAATAAAAGAACTCCCTTGTTTAACTTTGGCTAACCCAAATTGGGAAAAAACTGTTGAAACTGATGCTTCAGATATTGGATATGCGGGTATTTTGACTCAATTCTCTCCTGTTGAAAAAAGAGATTATGTTATACAATTTTATTCAGGAAAATGGAATGATAATCAAAGAAATTATGCAACAGTAGCAAAAGAGATTTTAGCTATTGTTAAGAGTGTTTTAAAATTTCAGACGGATTTATATAATCAAAAATTTGTAATCAAAACAGATTGTCAAGCTGCTAAGTTCTTATTTAATAAGGATTTTAAGCACAATGTTTCTAAACAGATGTTTGCTAGATGGCAAGCCTTATTGGCTCCTTTTGATTTTGAAATTGTTTATAAAAAAGGAATTGATAACAGTTTACCAGATTTTCTTACCCGAGAATATCTTACTAATGATTAATTTTCAGTTTTGTAGGATGAGGCCAAATTGGCCAAGACCTTCCTCTGGAAGGGGAAGAGGAGCAAATCAGAATAGATTTCAGATCCTAGGGCATATTCCAGCCCAGAAAAGATTTCTTGAAGAAGGATCATCTTCATCATCAAATATAAGACCTTCTTTTGCAGATTACCAGAAATATCTAGATTTTATTGCCAGCAATGCTGGAACTGCTGGGGGTAGCAATGCTTCTATTCAACCCACCTCTATTGAGGATCATAAAGATTTTGAGCCCCTTAATGAAGATTCTTATGCAGTTATAATTGGGAAAACTGACAATGAGATTTTTGATATAAATCCTATAAAAGAGATTATAATTTATGTTGATAACAAAGATTTTCAATGGAAACACAATCCTTGGATTGTTATGAAAAGGTATTTAAACAATGCATTATTTTCAATGCAAACTTACAAGAATAGATTGCACTATGAAATGGTTTTAACATCTACTGGATCAGTAGAAATTTCTCATAACAATACTAGTAATTCTAATAAATCATATTTTTCTTTTTCCAAAATGATTATTAAGAAAATTATTTTACCAGATGAATGGGGACTAAGTACTTTAAAAGATTGCCAGTATATACATCCAATTCAAAAGATGTTAATTAATTATAATTATTGGGATTATGTGGAGGCATTTTCAAAGACTTTATTTTATGAAAATGATTATCATAAGCACTCTTGGTTTATAAAAATTTGTGCTCAAGTTTTTAAAAGTACCCAGATTCCAAGTTGGTTCATTAAATGGTGGTCCTTTTTCGGGCCTTCCCAAGGAATACTACCAGTACAGTTTAAAGAGTTATATCATCAATGGATAGAGATTTCGCCAAGGATTATGGATTTGGACAAAGAGGACAGATTATACCCAAAGACTCCGATTATGAATTTTTTTATGGAATGTTCTGTTCCTTGGATTTACAAATGGACCATTGAATTAGGGAAAGATTCAGATGAAGTACCTTGTTTATTTAGAAGACATTATACAAAATTTTGGCCTAAACTAATCTCAAAAGGATCTGATGGAAAGATGGTTGGGCAAGAGCTATTGGATACTATTAAGACTACAATTACCAAATATGACAAAGAAATCCCAGATGATGCAGAAATGGAAGAAAGTCATTTTAGAAAAATTACTAAGAAGATTCAAATAAAGAAAGGAGGAACATTATCTAAAGAAGAGCTAATTGCAGCTTACATGGAGCAGATTAAAAAAGATATTCAGAAGCAGATTACTGATGATGATGTTTTAATGGGGGATAATTTTGAAGATTCTCAAAGTGTAAATAGTATAACTTCAGAAGATTTACCGGATCTACTCAAGAAAGCTGAAGAAGAGATTTTGAAAATCAAAAAAGCCACTTAAGTTTCTAGAAGGGGCTATTATGTAATTTTATTCAGTTTACTGTAGGATTATTGACTTTTATGTCGGTTACTGTGCACTTTTACTATGCACAACATTTTCTATAAATAAGGTAGATTTCATTTAGAGGAGGCAGGTTTTCCGGAACTCCTCTCTCTCTTTCTAAGATTTTCCTCTCCCTTCTCTCTAAAATTTCCTTTTGTAATACTACTTGTAATAGTTATTGTGAATAAATAAATCAAGAAGTTCTGGTAATCAGGTACTTTCCATTTCTTTAGTTATATTATATTTTCTATATTATAATTGTGTTTTATTTGTTTATTTGTCCAATGATGGGCTAAATTCATAAGTGTTAAATAATAACTGATATAGCTTAAGCATGATCGAAAAGGTAATGACTCTTAATGAATAGCTTGCCTTGAAGGGGTAAAGGTTGTGGTATATATATATATATATATATATATATATATATATATATATATATATATATATATATATATATATATATATATATATATGTATGTATACACACACACACACTATAATTTTACTAATTTCGTAAATATAATATATATCATGTCGTCTTCTTCTTCTTCTTCGAGTTTCAATATGAAACTCAGGCAAAATCAAGTTTAATCTTTACCAAAATATCCTCAATATTGAGATATATACTCCAAACCATATTTTCAATTGTTTGCAATAACACCCAATCCAACAAATAATGGGTTTTGAAAATCTAAATTTAAATTCAAAGCTTCAAAACTTTTTAATGGCTGTCAATGGTGGAATTGCTGCTCTTTTTTCCTTTGCTTTACATTACTGAAATTTTGAGAGATAAAGAGAGGTGTAGAGAAAATTCCAAATTCTTTGCAACAATACCCAATTCAAACAAATAATACTTTTTAAAAATCCAATCTCGAATTCAAAATTCCAAAGCTTTTTAATGGTGGTTAATAGTGGAATCGTGGGTGAGTGAAAGATACGTGGGGGAGGGGGCGGGAAGTGGAGAGAGAAACGTGGAGGAGGGGAAGATACGTTAGAGTTATTTTAGTACATCAATTATTATGATTAATTCTCTTAAAATGTACATAAATAGTAATTGGGTATATACAATATAATTGTAGTAAACTTGAGAAAGGAGGGTAATATAATTTCATATAGTGTATAGAAATATAATTTTTTTTATTATAATACAAGGTTTGGATAATTTTTGTGAGATCTTTGCACAAAAAGCCTTTCATATTCATTGTTTACTTTTTCTAATCATATACATAATTTATACATAATTATATACATATAATTCATAAATTATGTATGTATCATATCTCTATCAACTACTTTTAATTTAAGAGGTTGGGTGGATGATTGAGTTAATTCTTCATTTTTTGATTCATTATTGGTTTTTGGATCTGAGACACCATGAATTATAATGGGTAAAAATTGCACGGGGCCCTTTTTAATCGTCCACATTTAATCTATATTCATATTTTTAAAATTATATTACCTACACCTGAATTTTAACAATTTCAGATCCTGCGACGTATGCGCTCATTTCTTCCTCTTCTTCTTCTTTTCTCTCAAACGTGTTATCCTATAAGTTACACATGTTATCCTCTCAAAAATCAATACATCCCAATAAAAAGTACATAAATAATAAAATAAGAGTTTATATTCAAAATTCGAAGAAGCATCAACTGAAGTTTGGGACTGTAGGGCCAAACTTCAGACATTACCAGGTTAAATTTTGTCTGATGTTTGCAACTATCATGCCAGAAAAAATTATCTAAGTTCAAATATAACAAGATGATTTTGTCTGAAGTTTGTACTACAAATTAGTCTGAAATTTGCATTACAAACTAAAGAACTTCAGACAAATTTATCTGAAGTTTGCACTATGAACTGTCGTTTTTTGATTGGTTTTGCAAGTTAGGCCAAACTTCAGCCGAAAGTATCTGAAGTTTACTTTGATAAGGTCATATTTCAAACAAAAATCTAAAATTCAAACTTTAGACATAAATTCTTACTACTTCAGACCTCGTATGTATACAGTTACCTGAAAAGTGAATACACATGTATTTTTTTTTTTGTAAAACAAATATAAGTTAAATTGTGACCCAAAAACTTGGTACACATGCAAATCCCCCTTATAATGGCCTCTTCTACTCTTGAGCCGATCCCAATTATGCTTAATTGGAAGAATTTTTACATTCCTATACACTATATGAAACTATATTACCCTCCATACTCAAGTTTTATTATAATTACATTCATATACCCATTTACCATTTGTGTACATTTTAAGGGAATTAATGATAATAATTAATTTTCTAAAATTACTCTAACATATCTCCCACTTCGCCATGTCTCTCTCTCCACATCCCAGTGCCCCTCCCCACGTATCTTGCACAAGAGAGCAACAATTCTACTATTGACAACCATTAAAAAACTTTGAAGCTTTGAATTCGACTTTGGATTTTCAAAAAAGATTGTTTATTTGGATTGGATATTGTTGCAAAGAATTGAGAATTCTCTCTGCGTCTCTCTCTATCTCTCAATCCAAATTTCAGTATGTAAAGCAAAGGAAAAGAGATAAACAATTCCACCATTAACGATCATTAAAAAGCTTTGAAGTTTTGGATTCGAATTTGTGTTTTCAAAAATTATTATTTGTTTAGATTGGGTGTTGTCGCAAATAACTGATAATATGGTTTGGAGTTTATATCTCAACTTTGAGGGATTTTGGTGAAGATTAAATTTGATTTTCATTGAATTTCAGATTGAAACTCGAAGAAGAAGAAGATTACATGACATACATTATACTGCAGAAATTGTGATGAAATTGTAGAAAAATTATTTTTGTTGTTCATATTTTTTTATTTAACTATTGTATGAAAGTTGAACAACATTGAATAAAAAATATATTTAAGTTATATGATATTGTAGTTGTATATAATTGAATATAAATAATGTATGAAAATTATAGATAAATTGTATAATAAATAAATAGTTATATGAAATTTATTTTTACTATGTACAAATCAGATTTAAAATATACAAAAGACATATTATATAAAATTTATATTTAAGCTGTATATTATTTTAGTTGTATTTAATTTTATAAAAATAATATGTGAAAATTATAGATAAATTGTAGGTAAGTAGTTACACATCTAACACGCCGCATGAAAAGAAGAATTTAAAGACCAATTATCGTATTTTTCCTTTTCTTATTTATTTGTTTTTGCTTTTTAAAAAAAAAAATCTTTTTCACTAAACCATTAATTCTACCGTCAGAAAATATATCGGCGACCGATATTCGTTCGCGACAGATTTGTTCGGCCACTTAAATTCGTTCCCTTCAAGCTTTACTCGACAATTTCACAAGATAATATCTCTGGCACATACTTTTCTGCAGGGGAGTTTTATCTTCTGTGTAGATACACCAGAGTTAAACAACCAGACCGTATTCATTCTCTGTTTCTCTTCATAAATTCTCACTTTATACATTTCATCGTACACAAGCTATACCTATTAAGTAGGTTTAACCTCTACCAATTAGTCGTTTTTAGGTTGACAATTCTCTTTAATTGAAGACACTAATGATAAATTGAGGGCCTTTTAAGATGGAATGCATATATTTTGTAAACAAAACTTGTGTAGGTAAAGTAATTTATTAAATATGAACATTTAGAATAATAAATTTTTTAATAGTGTATAGGAATGAAAAAATTATTTACAAAAATACTTTTGAAATGATAACATATCATGACAGTTGCATGATTATACAGTAAAAAGAAAAAATTAAAAATTTTAAATAAAAAAGATGTCATTTTTTATATGAACTAAAAATAAATAGTACTATCATACTAAGTGAATCAGAAGATATACATATATTTTAGGAATTGAAATTGCACGTTGAACATTGCAATAAAGCTTTAATTTAACATGTTATAACATATTATTGTTTTAGATAACTCACTAATTCTATTATAAAAAAGTTATGTGTAGTTATTTTTTTGGCTGAATTTATTAAGTAAATTTTTTTACACCATTTTAATAAAACTTAAATCAGTGTTTTTTTTCCTTTTCTGGACTTGGTTAAAAAAAGAGAGAGTAAAATAAATGCTCTGCAATTAAGCTCCTTTCAAGAATGAAAGCTAAAAACAGCTTTCTTTCCTTGAAGCAGCAGCAGCAGTAGAAGACCTTTATCAGATCCGATATACCAACCCAAAAATAGCAAAACCCGGGTGCCAAGATTACAACCATGGATGCTTTAAGGAAGCAAGCTTTCAAGCTAAGAGAACAAGTCGCCAAACAGCAACAGGTCCCGTCATTTTTTGTTTCTTAATCTAATTTTCTTGTTTTTTGAGCTGCGAGAAAATGTTTAATTTCCTTGGAATTCTGGGTATCCTTTATGTGTTTCTTCTTGAAGGTAATCTTAATTTATAGTGATCATCGACTAGAACTATAAAATGGAAAAATTTCAGTTTTGGGTTGTGAGAGATATGAGCTAATTTTTACTGATTCATGTAGCGACGTTCAATTTTGATCTAATCATCTTTCTTCTTCATTCTCCAAATTGGTCTACTTTGAGCATAATTTCTATGCACTAATGTAGAAAATATTTACACAATCAGGTAATTTATTAGCCAATTACAAGTAAATCTCTCAATAAACTTTAATTGGTGATCTGGTAAAAATGGTAACTAACCTGGTATCAGAGGCTGAAATTCACTGTAAAAAGAAATTAAACTTTCAGTGCATATAACTTAAAATCCATAATGTGTGAATGGGTACTTGAATTCTGAGAATCCCCACATTTGCATTAGAACAGAAAAGGAAAAAAAAAACTATAATGAAGCCACCCACCTTTCACAAGTATTCAACTAAGTAATTGACTTGACGGTACAAGTTGTTTGTTTTAACAGTGAGTGTTGGTTTTGTATTGTCAATATTGATTCTTACTTGCTAGTTGTTTTGTTGCTTAAACTTCAGGCAGTCATCAAGCAGTTTAGTACAACTGGTTATGAAAGTTCAGATGTTATGGTCGTTGATGAGGTAGAGATGAGAGTGCATCACCAACTGGACAAGTTGTATAAGTCAACTCGTGAAAAAAGGGTAAGGATCTAATCACTGCAATGTAAATAAAGCCTGTTTGCTGTCTACAACTTTTTTTCCATGGCGTATTGGAACATTTGATGTTCAGTCATTTACTTAACTGTGAAATTAGCTACAATATATTCCAGAATGCAACTTACTTATGCAGAAAAGAACTGACAGATATACTGTTTTAGTCCTATCAAAGCCTTGATTTTGCTCTTTCTGCATCTTGCTAATAGTTGACAATGCTAAACAGTGAATGATTTTGCTCTTTTAGTTGGAGGAAGAGATTTATTTGTGCTTTGATTACACCTGACTTACAAGGGTGTGGCCTAGTCGTCAATAAAGTAGGTTGAGAATTATGAGGTCTAAGGTTCAAATCCAAAGAAAAATACTAGATGATTTCTTCTAATTTGTTCAAGCCTTGGTAGGCAGAGTGACCTGGTACCTGAAGTTAGTGGGAGGATGGCATTAGTCGAGGTATGCGCAAGCTGACCCGGACACCACAGTTATCAAAATAAAAGTTACATCTGACTTACAAAAGGAAGGTGCCAAAATTTGAAGTGAGATAAATATTTATGTGCATTTGAATTGGTAATATTTGGTGATATGTAACGCTCAATATAAATTAAAAAAAAAAAACTTAGTTGATTCTTTACTTTCTGTTATTTAATAAGTAGTTCAGGGAAGGAAGCTTCCTTTGATTTTGGATTTCGGAAGGGATGTAAAATGGGATGTGAAGATTCTTGAGTACGATTATAGATAGTTTTGGAGATATTTTTCATGCAGTGCATGTTTTTTTTGTGTTGAAAGTTTAGAGAGAATAATTACTGTAATCAGATTCACAACACGTCGAGATATATTAAATTTACTTGGGAGGACATTGGAGAATATTCATATTGTTCTCTAGTACAACAACAACAACAACAACAACTACCCAGTATATTCCCACCAGGTGGGGTCTGGGGAGGGTAATATGTAGATGAGCCTTACCCCTGCCCGAAAGGGCAGAGAGGCTGTTTCCAGTCGACCCTCGGCGTATAGGATAAAAAAGGGAAAGCTGCATTAAGAAACAAAGGTAAAATTAGAAACACAAGCAAGACAAAACAAAATAATAAAGCACAAGTACTCCCGCAGAAATAACGTAAATAATTATGGAAACATAAGCAACATAAATACAGTCGCATGCAATAATAACAAGCAGTAACTACCATACTAACAACCCTCTGGGGACATAAGCTAAAACACTAATCACCTATGGGTAACCCTACTATCCCACACCCAACCCCGGGAAAGGCGTACGGAGAACTCTATGAGCCCCTAGCCTACAATCCTGATTCTAGACCTCCAGACTCCCCTATCAAGGGTCATGTCCTCGGTATATTGTTCTCTAGTACATGGTAAAATATTTTGTATTTAATGGTAGAAATACATAATAGCGACTTATCAAAAAAAGAAATACAGAACAACTACTTACCATGCTCGACGTGTGGTTGGGGTCCAAGAATTTGTTTATTTGATATCCGCGCCAATGTTCCATGGTCTAAAGACGCTGAACTAAATGGTCGCTTCTGTTGTGATTCTTAGCTTGCCTACATGTTTGCCCACTAAGGCTGATTTAACCTAGCTGAGCTTATCATAATCTGCTTGGCTCATTGACATGCATTCACTTTTCTAAATCAGCATGAGCTTGACCTCGTTTGAGATATTTTTAGCAGGCTTGCTAGTCATTTTGTTACTTCTTCTCCGACTACTGTAATTTATTCTTGGCTTGTTAAGATGCATTCTATCTTTTTCTTAGACGTTGAGCATAATGATGGCAAGCTTAGCTTGTTGTATCAGCTCGAGCTGTTCAGCTTGGCTCGTTCCCATGTACTCATTTTTCTATTTCCTCTTGGCCTTGACCATTTTAAGATACTTTTATCCACACTTGGCTCGCCATTTGGGTCTTGCTTTTGTTATTATTGTCGTTGTTGAACAATGTATTGTTTACCTTTTGAGGTGCTTGTTATATGCACAGGACAATGTATATTGGACAGGATAAATGCCATGCCAATGGAGAGCATTACATTCCTATTTCTTGTCTTTTGTAGTTGTGGATCTAGGACTTGGCAAATTCGTTTCTTAATTTTGATTTGAAATCATTGTGTTTCCCTTTCTGTCTGAAGTTACGATATCTCTGTTTGTGTAACTTTGCAGGATTTTCAGAAAGAGATTGTTAAGGCTGCTGAAGCATTTACAGCTATAGGATACAAGCATATAGAAGCAGGTAAAACTTTTGGAGTCTATTTTGTATAAATAGATCTACCTGCAAATGGAACTTTCTTGTAGTCATATTCTCTGGCCATATTTGGGTTTGGGTAAAAATAATGACTTTGTTTTCTGCTACTTCCAAAAGATTCTGGTACTCCTCTATGCCTTCTTTAGGATAGGGCAAGATTATCCTTAACCTTGATGTTATCTTTCTTGTTTTCTGGATACTGCTGGATAGGCTAGAAATTGTGAAGTTCTTAAGCATGCGCCCACCACCCCATCCTTCTCTCTCCCATTTTCGTTGGAGGGGACATGCATTTTTTATTTTTTATTTTGGTTGTTCTTCAACTTATTCTATGGGAGTTTATGGTAGCCAGGAACTAAATTATCAGAAGATTGCTGCAAATATGGAGTTGAAAATCCCAATGACGAGGTGTTAGCTAAGGCTGCTTCTATTTACGGTGATGCTCGTAAACATGCAGAGAGGGAGGTTGAAGATCTAAACAAACTGTTCTTTAGTCAGGTTGGTAAAATATTTTTCCTCTAATATGCATATAATGTTGAAGTATGAAGGATTATCGGAAGTATGTCATAAAAAACTAATTACAAGAAAGATATAGGGTTATTATTTTGTTTACATGAGCTAGATAAAAGTTTTTCCTCTAGACCTGAAAGTCAATGTATTGCTGGATATCGATGCTGCAGTTTAGACTCAGCCTAGCCTAAGACCATTATATCCTTCGACGAATAGGCTTATAGAAAGACTGCTATGAAACTGTGAAGACAAAGAAATCAATGATTACAGTCTTAAGTTCTGGTGCTGGTAGCAAGTGACAAATGCATAAAGAAAATTCCTGAAACAGTTCCCTTGAAAAACCAAAAGATATTCTCATTTTCCTTTCCAGTTTTTTCCATATACGTGGCCAGAAAGATGTGACTTCTGTGTGCCCTTCTTGTGCGTGGAGCTGGTTTCTGGATGGTTTCCTGTAAGCATATGCTTATAACCACCTCATTTCCCAACCAAAAAGAAGGATAAATAACATATGTAAAGAATCATGGCTTGGTGCTGTATATGCTGAGCTATCCACTATCACAGGGATGGGAAAGTGGATGCATGAAGGTGCAAATACTTACTCGTATATGAACATATTGTGAAAAAAGAAACTGGATAAAATGAACTCATTAATCCCTGCCTCCTGTGATTACCAATGGTGTGATGGCCTTTGATTCTAGTGCAGTAAATGAATTCAATCTTTTCAATTCTTCCAACAACAACAACCCAGTATAATCCCACTTAGTGGGGTCTGGGGAGGATAGTGTGTACGCAGACCTTACCCCTACCCTTGGATAGAGAGGCTGTTTGCAAATAGACCCCCGGCATCCTTCCCTCCAAGAACTTCCCACCTTGCTTTTGGGAAGACTCGAACTCACAACCTATCGGTTGGAAGTGGGGGTTGCTTACCATCAATTCTTCCAAATTGATTAATTGTGTTATGCCTTGGTTGGTTTTGCTTCAGTAAAGAAATTTTTTCTCTTCAGTTCTTACAAAGTTGCAACTATTTTCTGGAAAGATCAACCAGTGTTCTCACCAACTTCTGTTTGTCATTTGTGGCATCAGTAATCAGGACTATGTAACAAACTGGGCCCTGATTCTACTGCAAGATTTATTTAATAGGAGGATGCTAGTGACCTTTTTGTCGTATGAACCATAATTCTCAAAGATATTTCGCTACCTTCTTTTTCACTTTCAATTTTGAGATGAATTTAGCTTTTATGAGGCGTTAAATCGGGTTGTGTCCTGAACCTACGTTTAGGGTTACTGCCTTATTCCTTGTTAAGATACTGCACATTTCTTGATACATGAAATTTGATACAGTAAGCGTTATTTTCAGTACTTCATAGTTCAGCCATACGTAGCAGACTGAAATGAGCTTTTGGATTTTCAGGTACTAGAACCATTGAGAGCTATGGTAGCTGGTTCTCCCTTAGAGGATGCTCGTCATCTTGCACAGCGTTACAGTAAAATGAGACAAGAGGCAGAGATACAGGTTATTGTAACGGTTATTCCTGTTCTTTAAGGCTGTTATGATAACTGTCTGTTGATATTGTCATATCATACTATTTGCACCGTCATCACATCCTTAGTATTGAACACAAAGTAAGCAGGCAGCCGAAGTTTCTAGAAGACAAGCTCGGGTGAGGGAAGCTCCCATTCCAGAGAATGTGGCAAAGCTGCACGCAGCAGAAACTAAAATGCAGGAACTCAAAGCCAACATGGCAGTACTTGGTAAAGAAGCAGCGGCAGCATTAGCTTCTGTAGAATCACAGCAGGAGAGGCTTACATATCAGAGGCTTGTTGCAATGGTATGTGTGCTGGTGCATATTTGCTTCTCATGGAGTTGATACTTAATTTTTCCCCATAAACAACCATTTTCAAACTGTGGTTAATGTGAGCATTATCATCTGCAGGTTGAAGCAGAAAGGCTTTATCATGAGAGAGTTGCTGTTATTCTGGGTAATATTGAAGCTGAGGTGAGTGTTAATTATTTCTCCGGAGGTATGCTTTACACCTAGGTAATTTTTTCTAACACGAGAATTTGACAATTTGTACAGATTGTTTCTGAAAAACAGCGAAAAGAGGCTGCTCCTCCTGTAGCCACACTTCCTGTAAACCCTCCAGCTCACAAACCTGAGAAAAATAAATACTTTTTGGCCGAGGTAACTTCTGCTTTAGCAACTGTTGTCTACGTTGTCATAATCTTAGACTGATTTTTTTTTAATTATACAATTTGAAAGAGATCTCTGAGGAAAAGCTGATTGAGAATCAGGATGTATTGCTGGTCTGAGCTCTATTAAACTGTGGTGCTCTAGAGTCACTCTTATCACTGTAGTATTTACTGTTTTAGTAATGAGTTAAGTATTTAATGAAGCATGGTCATAATTTTGTGCCTCTCTCAAACAGGCGGTTCATTCTTTTGAAGCTGAATCAGAAAAGGAGCTTAGCTTGGCAGTTGGTGATTATGTTGTTGTTCGTAAGGTTGTTTATTTCATTCTAAAATTCTGTCCATTCTTCGTTTGACCCCTCTTTCTTATGATATAAACATATTGTATCTAAAGTTTAGACATAAACCCGCTTATACGTCTACTGGAGCATCATCCTTTATAGTATCTTTAAAACCCTTTGAAATTCCTAAGCTTTTTCCTGTTTACCAGTAAAGATGATTGCTGTCACTAGTCTTCTGAAGTTCTATCTTCCAATTTATCTAAACCCAACTTCCCGCTTTAACCCACCCCCTCCTGCCTCCCTCTCTACCCCTCTCCCCCCCTCCCCTAAAAAGCAAACAAATGTAGAATACTTTATAAATGAAATAGGGAAATCACAAGCCCTTACACTCTCCTGTGCATTTTTATTCGACTTATCAAAATTTGTAGAGTTCAATCAATCAAACTGTTATTATTCTGAGATGTAATGAGACAATTTAGACTCCAAAAAAGAAACCATAGTTAATTCTTCTATCCCTTCACATCCATCTTGCATTGAAGAGTGTCTTACTTTTCTAGTTTCATACTATGTTCAGGTAACTCAATCAGGGTGGTCTGAAGGAGAATGCAAAGGCAAGGCAGGTTGGTTTCCATCCGAGTATGTGGAGAAACGACAAAGAGTACCTACAAATAATGGAGCGGCTGAAGTTTACTGAGACTTAGCGTCGTGCTGCTAGTACTTCTTGACCTGTTGCCAGTTAAAACCATTTTGTTCATGCAGAGCATAGAGTCGAGCGTGTCACATATTGCTTTCAATTCCTTCAGGCTTATACTGTGGATAGAAAAGATTACAAAAAATTGTTTTGGTCCTTCTCCTTTTCTCCCTTTGTTTTTCTCGTGTGCATAGAGGTGTCATTACTGGTGGGATGAAAGTGAGATACATCGAGTTAATTGTCTTCCTCTTCTCCCCGGGGATGAGGAGAGGGCTTGTGTAATTTTACCTTTGAAGAAGATTGTTATGGGAATTTGTGAATTATGAAAGAAATCACTGCTTGCTTATTAGTGAAGTCTGTCGAAAACTAACAATGATAAAGGTTGCATAGAAGAAATGCAGCAAATCATGCTACATTCATTAACATAGAACGTGATATAGGAGGCGCACATACAGAATTCAGATGCACATAGTTATTACTTCACGAATCACATTTAAGAAAGCGAATCATAATGAATTTAGTATCCAAGTATCTTTGTTAAGTTAGTTAGATGAAGGGGAGAAAACATAATTATTTCCATAATACTCATTGTATATAGTCGAGAACATAATGCAAGCCTAGTTAAACTATTCAACTGCAATACCAAATATACAGTGGAAAATTATCCAGAATCTGTTGCAGAGTTCATCCAGCACCTGGCTGTTTTGGAGTAGTTTTCCAAAACATATATAAATGGCGATCATAGAAATCTTTCATGTTTATTCTTGTTGTGTAAAAATAAAATTTGTATTCGAGTGCATTTAGACTTTTGACATTACCGTGTATAGACAGAAGAGAGCATATAAATTTGACATGAGCACGCAACTATATGGATGTAATGGCGGCAAAACAGGGAGCCCGCCGGAGGCGGATCCGAGATTTCAAGATGATAGGTGCACTATTGTGAAGAGGTAGATCTAGAATATATATTTGACGAGTTTAACTTTGGTCTCTTACTACGAATCCGCTATACTTTTAAAATTATAGGTTCAAAATTATATTCTTTTTGAAATTTTAGTTTCACATATATATCTATACTCCGTGCCACAAATAAGATCGTCCGAAGTGAAATTTGAACTGGCAATTTCATTGGTAGAGGTGCACCAATAATTATTACACTATAGTAGTCTTTAAACATTAGTGCATACACATATGTTTAAGTAATTTTTAAAAATATATATAATATTATTATACATGATTTAAAGAAAGGAGTATCAGTTCACGTGAACCAATATCCTTTAAGCTAGATATGCCCCTGGAGTCTGCATCTAAAATAGGATTCCTCATTTATACGAGGGGTATCATGACCCAAATTTCATTAAAGGTCGTGATGGCGCCGGATACCACTGTTAGGTAAGCCAACACTAAATACTCAATTTAATTCTTGTTTTAGTACTTTTGGAATCACGATTTTTTTTCTTCAATTTAATAGCAAAATGTGAACTTTACAGAATAAATAATAATATTTAACAATTTCAATGTTGAATAACCCATAATCCTCCCAAAATTCGGTGTCACAAGTGCATGAGCGTTTACTAAGGAATAAAATAAAATACAATAACTTTCCGAAATACAATTTGGACAGAAAGGGAAATACCAGTGCTCTGAAGGAGATCCTGCTGGCTACGGGTCGTCTCGAGAGATGCAGCTCACCTAAGTCTCTGTATCAACCATGCCTCTGCGCCTACTAGGCCACTAGACATGCATGTGTCTGTGCAATAAAAATGCATAGCAAGTGTAGTATGAGTACAAAAACAACGCGTACCCATTATGTATCCAGTCTAACCTCGAAAAAGTAGTGATGAGAGGTCGGCTTTGACACTTACTAGTGGTCCAATAATATCAGGTACAGTAAGGAAGTGAACAGATATGAAGTAGAGTAAATATATGAAATTAACATGTAAAAGATATGTGGTACAATTTCCCTTTTTACAATTTTATTCAATCTCTCAACTAGCAAGTTCCCCTTCGTAACCGGAGCATATATATTGGATATCATCAAGAGATTATCATAATTCAAATCAGGAAAAAAACCCCAGATACACTGGCTTCTAGCCAAAAGTCACACACGATTCCATGAGGAAGAATATATATATATATATATATATATATATATATATATATATATATATATATATATGTAAGTAATGCCGAGGCATACATCCCGATCCAACATAAAAGTAAACAGTTATTGCCGAGGGTCGAACTACGCGGACCATAGATGCATCTATTTTCTCGATCGTGAATCATACATGCGACGCGGTCCCTGCTCGTGAATCATACCTGTGACGCGGTCAAATATAAATTTAATATTTAAGTCATATCTCTTTCTTGATTCTTTTCAAAATAATGGACATTCATTTTGAAACGTTTTGACTAAATTATCCCGCTCGCAAAACAAACATGTGACGCGATTACCTACAGATTTGTTAAGTTATTACGATATTCCTCAATTCTTATCGAAATTATGTAGTTCAAATAAAACCTTTTAAATCTTAGATTCTTCAATATTTCATTCTTTCAAGACAATTATTGCTCAACCTAAATCATACTTCTTCTCAAGGCAAACAATAAACATAAATTGACGGTAATATCAAGAAGGCATGGTGTAATCCTAGACTACCCAGACATAGGCATAACTAGTAGCTATCTACGTACTCTCGTCACCTCGTCCGTATGTAGCCCCCATAATCAAAAGCACATATTAATTTATTTCACCTATGGGTTTAATTTCCTCTGACAAGGTTAGAAATGAGACTTACCTCGCTCCGAAGTTCCATAACTGGCTTTCTAGCCCTACGAATAACTCAAGTCGATACTCAATGCTCCAAAACTATCCAATAATTATGTAAACCCATTAATATATACTCAAATACCCATTTATAATCCAATTTATAATAATTCCTAAGCCCAATAGAAAAGTCGATAAAAATCACCCTTGGGTCCACGTGCCTGGATTTCAAATTTTTTTGAAGATAAACATTACCCATAACATTATGACCTCAAACATATAATTTATTCCCATTTCCATGCTCAAATTCATGGTCAAAGTCCAAATATATAATTTTTTAAGTTTTTCTTCAAAACCCAACTTTCTACTAATTTACATTCTTAAATCCTTATAAAATCTATGTATTTAACTTATAATGAGGTGGGAATAACTTACCCTGACTTGAATGATGAAAATCCCTACTTGAAGCTCTCCAAAAATCATCCCACCAAGAGAGAAATGAAGAAAAATGGGTCAATCCCTCGTTTTACAGAAACCACACTGCCTCTAGCCTTTTCGCACCTCCGGTGCATAGGCCGCTTATGCGGCTTGATCCACTTCTGCGATGGCTTCCTTCGCACATGCACCTTCATAGGTACAATATCTAGTCTGCTTCTGCGGTCACTGGCCTCCTCTTGCTAGTCCGCTTCTGCGACCCTTATGGCTGCTTCTGCGGCCTCGCACCTGCGGCCCAATCCTCGCAGGTGCAGTTACACCAGAAGGCAGCTGCTCTATCCTTTCCTTCCAAGTCCAAACTCGAGCCGATCACCATCCGGATCCCTCTTCAGGCTCTCGAACTTCAACCAATTATACCAGTACGTCCAAACACATTACACACTTATTCGAGCCTTCAAATAACATCAACCAACACCGAAATAATGAATCACAACTCCATTCAAGCTTAATGAGCTTTTGAACTTCAAATTTCTACATTCGAATGTCGAAACCTATCAAATCACGTCCGATTGACCTCAAATTTTGTATACAAGTCATATTTGACATTACGGACCTACTCCAACTTTCGAAATCAAAATCTGACACCGATATTAGAAGGTTCATTTCCGACCAAACTTCCCAAAACCTTCAAATTTTCCAACTTTAGCCAAACGAATTCAAAATGGCATACAGACATCCGAATTCACTTACAGACACGCTCCTTATACCAGGATCACCATACAGAGCTATAACATTATAATTCACTACAACCCAAATTTATGAAATTCTTTCGGAAATGCTAACTTTCACAATAGGTGCCGAAATGCTTCTGGGTCATCTAAAACCCGATCCGGACATACACCCAAGTCCAAAATTATCATACAAACCTGTTGGAACCTTCAATCCAAGTTTGAGGTCTTTTACTCAAAATCAACCCTTAGTCATATTCTTCCAACTTATCGCTTCCGACATGAATTTTCTTTCCAAACCAATTCTGTACTTTCCGAAATTCAATTTCGATCACGCGTACAAGTCATAATACCTGAAGTGAAGCTGCTCATAACTTCTAACTGTTGAACAAAATACTAGAACTCAAAACGGTCGATTGGATCGTTACAAGGGGGACCAAACCTTACCTCCAAAATACAACAAAAGATTGGCAGAGGTCAATCTTCAAAAGAAGGAGCTGAAATAGGGACTAGAAAAATTAAGTCATCCTATTTAGCTCAACCTATGCTACTCAACTTACAAATAAATTAGCTTTGTCAATAAATATATTCTAGGGAATTGGACGCCAATATCAATCAGCTTATTAACAAAAATAATTTCTATCTATACTATATTAATAATATGAAGATCTTTCGCAAAATGTCGTTCGCTTCATTACCTTTTAAAAAGCAAATTTTACATTTGATAAAGTTGTAAATTCTGAAAACTTTCCTAATCTATAGGAGTTCTAAATCAAATAAGTTTTCTCTAATGTCTTTCCTAATAAAGATACACAATATTAGGACAATAAATGAATAAAAAAGTAGGAGGAAAGATTTTTTTTTTGTTGGTTTCCAACCAGGAAACTTCAAGATTTTTGTGTAATATTTTTGTTTGATGATCCACACTTGTTGGTTCTCATAGAGACGGTACTACAGGGTGGTTCCACGGAGGGTACTATTGGTGAGGATGGTGTTTTGCAACTCCAGGGTTTTCTATGTCCTCCTAATAGTGATGGCATGAGGGGGAAGGTACTAGAGGAGGCACACAATTCTCGATATTCTATTCATCCAAATGCTACGAAGATGTACCGCGACCTGAAGCACCATTATTGGTGGCGGAAGATGAAGAAAGACATAGTTGTGTATGTCTCGAGGTGTCTAAATTGTCAGTAGGTTAAGTATGAGCATCAGAGACCGGGTGGCCTACTCCAGCAGATGGCTATACCTGAGTGGAAATGGTAGCACATTACTATGGACTTCATAGTTGGCTTGTTGTGGACCTTGTGGAAGTTTGATGCAGTTTAGGTCATTATCGACAGGTTGAACAAGTTGGCACAGTTCATTCCTATGGTGACCACATATGCTCAGAAAGATTGGCCCATATTCATATTAAGGAGATTGTTTGATTGCATGGAGTGTCTGTTTCCATCATATTAGATAAAGGCCCTTAGTTTACTTCACATTTCTAGAGAGTAGTACAGAGTGAGTTGGAGACCCGTATAGAGCTTAGCAAAACCTTTCATGCGGATGACCGACGGGCAGTTAGAGCCGACAGTTCAGATCTTGGAGGATATGCTCAAAGCATGTGTGATTGACTTCGGAGGGCAGTAGGATCAGTTCTTTCCTTTGATCGAGTTTGCTTACAATAACAGTTATCAGTCCAACATTGAGATGTCTCCATTTGAAGCTTTATATGGTCGACGATATCATTCTCCCATCGGATGGTTTGAGCTTGATGAGGCTAAGTTATAAGGTATTAATTAGGTGAAGGATGCCTTGAAAAAGGTAAAGTTGATTCAGGAGCAACTTCGCACAACACAGTCCAAACAAAAGAGTTACGCGGATCAGAAGGTGCGTGATTTATCATATATGGTAGGCGAGAAGGTTCTCTTGAAGGTGCCGATGAATGAAATCATGAGGTTAGTGAATAAGGTCAAGTTGAGCCCAAGGTTTATAGGTCCATTTGAGGTGTTGAGACGAGTGGGAGAGGTTATTTATGAGCTTGCTTTACCTCCCATTCTATTGGGAGTTCATTTAATTTTTTACGTGTCTATGCTCTGAAGGTATCATGCTGACAGGTCGCATGTGTTAGACTTCAGTACAATTTTGTTAGATGAGAGCCTGGGTCGTGAGGAGTAGCCAGTTGCCATTGTTGATAGGCAGGTTCGCCAGTTGAGGTCTAAGGATTTTTCTACGGTAAATGTTCAGTGGAGGGGCCAACCGATCAAGGAGACGACTTGGGAGGCCTAGGAGGACATGTAGAGCAGATATCCACACTTATTTAGCACTCCGGGTATGATTCTAGACTCGTTCAAGGACGAACATTTATTTAAGAGGTGGAGAATGTAACGACTCTATCGGTCGTTTTACTTTCTAGATCCATGTTCCCCTAAATAAGACTCATGTATGTGCTTTGACTACTTTTAACTTGTGACGATGGTTAGTTCGCGATTTGAAAGGGTTCTGGTTGAAATTGGAACACTTGGTTCCTTAATATTGGCTAAAAAGGGCTAAGTTTGACTGGAGTCAACATTTTGAGTAAACGACCTCAGAATCGGGATTTGATGGTTCCAATAGGTTTGTATGATGATTTTGGACTAGAGGCATATGTTCGGATAGGATTTTAGATGACCTGGGAGCATTTCGACGCTAAATATTGAAAGTTGGCAATGTACGTTTAATACATAGATTATGGGTAGATTTTAACATGTAAAATTGTAAAAATCATGGGTTTAGTTGAAAAATATAGATTTTGATAAAAATGGAATTCAACAGCGAAAATGGTTACGGAATTGAGTGAAAATTATATATTTGATTTCGTGAGGTTATGAGTAACAACTTTCTTTGAAAATTTCTGGAATCGAGGGCACGTGGGCCCGAGGATGAATTTTAGGGACCTTTCAATTGGGCTTGGGTAATCACTCTAATAGTTAGGATATGAACTTTTGAACATGTATGGATTAATTTATACAATATTTGACTAATTTCGAATTATTGGACGCCAAGAAAAGTCATTAGACTGAATTTGAGGCCGGAAAACGGGGTTTGAGACGATGTAAATCTTTTGTCTAATCTTGTAAGAGGGAATTCACCACATAAGTGATTTAATTAATATTTGCTTTTTATTGTGGGGTCTACATATGCATGAGGTGACGAGAGTCCATGTGTAGTTATTATATATGCTTATGTCCCGGTACTTTATGACCCAAATCATGAAAACTTGTAATGTTACAGCCTACTTGTTAATTTATGTGCCTAAATTATATTAGAAATTGTTAGAGAAATTTTGAAAGACTGAATTTCACTTTCTTGAATTTAGAGCGGATTACTTGACCGTTAATTAAAATTGTATTACATTGTGTATTATCCTTGTAATAACGTTTAAGTCAAATGCTTATAAAGTATCTTCATTTCTTGTGGAACGAGCTGAAAACCTCGGCAGTAGAATTGATGCATCTATGGATTGTGTCGCACGTCCCTCAGTAGTGTATATGTTATTCTGAATCGGACCGCATGACTTCGGCTTAAATTATGCTTAATAATAGTCGGATCCAAATTATGCTTGATATTATTTTATGGCTTGTGAGGTTTTTATAATTAATGACAAAAATTTTATTTGGAAATTATTAAATGTGAAAGAACTTTTAACCTCTGCTTGTTATTGAGTTGTTATTATTATTATTTGCATAACCCATGCTTATTTAGAATTTCTTTATTATTATTGTTTTCCCATAGCAAGTGTCAATGTAGATGCCTTATTACTACTTTTTCGAGGTTAGACTTGATATTCACTAGGTACATGTGATTATATACTCACGCTACACTTACAGTGCATGATTTGAGGCAGGTTCATCTCGCGATCACACCAGCCCACATCCCCGTTACTTGGAGGCCTAGTGGTGAGCTGCTTCCTAAGCCGTTCCGCAACACCTAGAGTCTCTCCTTTGCATTCATTTCTGTCTATTTTCATTTCAAACAATATCTAGAGTTTTGTATAATGTATTAGTGCTCATACACTTGTGACACTAGTGTCTTGGTACACACTAGCAGACTTGTGATTTTGGATTATCTGTATAAATTATGATTGCACTTAGCTGCTTTCGTTTTATTTATTTAAACGTATTATTTCTTAAATCTTTTAATTAATAAAAATTTAATTACTTGGAAATTTATTAAAAAGGGAAATCATGTGGTTAGTCACTGTTGGCTTGCCTAACGCGGCGCTGGGCGCCATAACGACCTATAAGAGAATTAGGTCGTGCCAACATAGTATCAACGCACTAGATTCATATTGGTCTTACAAGCGATGACTTTATGCACTAGTTAGTATTCAAAATCAAAGTTACCAAACTGAATAAACCAAAAGGAAAAAAATCGAACCATACAAATTTAATTAGGTATGGTATTGGTATAACATTTTAAGAAACCAAATATATATATATATATATATATATATATATATATATATACACACACACACACATATTGTACCGTACCGATGGACAAATACCCCTAATGTGATCGATTTTTATAATGCTTTAAGAGGTGGCTAAATTTTTTTTACAAGTGGGTGGATAAGGAGGGTTAAAGGAGGAAGTAATAAGAAGTATAAAGAGCAAGGTTGGGGAAGTAGGTGTAGATCAAGTAATGTGAAAAACTGTTCTTCAAACATATGCAGTTGCTTTAAGAAAAGACTCCATTATCTCGTAAAATCACTTTCTAAAAGAAGGTAAAGCTATGCTTTTGAATATGCGTACCCCGTCCTATGTTGGTAAATACCTTTGCCTTCCAATTACTAACCTTCAACCCCATAGCCGGGACTACCAATAAATCCACGACTAATGAACAATCGACTTCAAAGTCGAAAAACCAAAACCAGATCTCTCAACGTTGTAGGTAGTACGACTTTAATTAAATTTGTTTTGGCTTCTATACCCCCATATGCGATGCAATAGACTATAACTTTTTTCGAGATTACCAACCATATTGATAAAATCCAACGTAACTTCCTGTGAAAATCTACCATAACACACCAAAAAATTTATTGGGAGCTAGTTACTGTATCATATCCACATGGAGGACTGTACATTCAAAAATCAAAGGGCAAATATTTGTCCCTTATTGCTAGGTTGGCATGGCGTTTTTGTCGAAAGCCTAATTCTTTTTGGGCCAGAATTATCACCTCCAAATACAAATCGACCTCTCTCCTACCGCTACTCCCCTTCCAAGGCCATAAGATTTCACTACCTGAAAAATTCATTACAAATGCCATTCCTTTACTGCATTAGCACCAGAACTTCTATTAAAATCTGGAATAATATTTGGCTACCAATAACTCTGCACTTTGTAGCCTTATCCAATGTCCTTTAACTCACAATGAACAATCTCTTATACCGGTTTACCTTCTATCCAATGGTAATTAGGACACCAATGTCATTTTCTTTGAACTCCTTGAAGTTCTCTATTTTCTCATCCACGATATGTACTTCTCTATGGCCTGATAAATATTGTTGGCTTGCTAATTCTATAGGCTCCTTTACTGCTAAATCAATTTACCACTTTTATCTTGCCACATATTGTAATTTTTCTTCTAACCCGCCTAATATCAAATGGATTTAGACCCTTCATATCCCAATAAAATTAAAACTTTTCCTTGGCTACTCATTCTTAATCGACTACTGACTGCTTCATATTAGTGTTCTTCACCATCCTTAGTGCCACTCTTGTGCGAACATAACAGAATCCCTCCATCATCTTTTCTTCGACTGCATTAATTCACATACCATATGAAGCTTCTTTAATATTAACACTATTAAAGTTATTTTCTTCACTGCTTTGCTGAGACTGCGTACCAACACTCGCCAGTCTTTCACCCACCAAAGAATTGAAGTCCCAAAAACAATACTTACCTCTTTCATCTTTTGACATAGCTGGACCAACCGAATTCTTCAATAGCTTGCATGCACATGTCTCCATCAAAAACATACTCTTCAATGTGATCGAATTTCATTACCTCATCCATCTCCAACTCCCCATTTCATTTCCACCCTCGAATATATTAAATGGCACCCGCCCACAAATTTTTTTAAAAAAATTTTAATGTTGATGGCGCTTTTACACCATCACTAAGATATGTGGTGCTACTGTAGTATTTAGCGGATCTACTTGCTAAACATCGCATGATCTTAGCTCCTTGCGCAATTCATTAACGATGTCATCCTCCACACTATGAAAAACCTTCTCTTTATATTTTATTTGTTTTCAATTAATAATGACTGTTTCACAACTTGTATAACCAGAACAGCGCCCTCGTGTAACAACTCTAGTGCTTTTCTTTCTTAACCTTTAATAAATATTTGTATTAGCAAAAAAAATAAAAAGAAAAGAAAAAGATCTCCCGAAAAGCGATAGGATTTGGTTACCACCGAACAAGAAATTACTGTTGAAAGAGAATCTCTATTTATGCCTGATGTCGTGTAGTTGTAGAGTGTTACGTTTTTGGTAAGTTTGATAATGAAGATATTTATCAGAGTTGACTATATATATAATTATATTTATCTATTTATAATTTATTTATATTTATATTTATTTATATTTATACATATTTATCTTTATTTATTTATATCTATCTTTCTATATCTATCTATATTTATGTCTATCTATCTATATTTATATCTATCTATCTATATTATTATAAAAACAAGAATATTTTACGCTAAATATTGAATGATAAAAAAATCTCTAAAATATTAGTTACATGTTATGCCCTTCAATAATTAAATTATGTCTTAAACGTTAATGCCTAAAAATATAAAAGCAATTCAAATATTCCAGAGTCCAAAGTCAACATGACATTCTTAGAGTCAAATTTGTAAAGGAAACTTATTCGTTCATTCATTATTTGAATGGAAATCAAATTCTATACTTATTATCTATAGTTCTATACTATAATTATGATAAAATAGAAAAGTTAACTGTGGAACCAAAAAGCCAAATATTAGACATTTTTCAATTTTTGTCTGTAGAACTGAGTCTAAAAATCACCACAAAATATTAGTGTTTATGCCTCAGGTCATTAATGTTAATTTTCTTTTTTTGTCTTCGGGAAATTATGTACTACTTGAATCTTGATTAAACTGTATGTGGTCTAAGATGTCTTTAAATTTTTTATTTTTTATCTTTTAAATTTTTCTGGAATAAAGTAATTTGAATAAATATTTTAAATATTTTCTTCTTTTTTCTGGTATGTTCTTATTGAATATGTGTCTGTGTTGGTCACGATTAAATTTTGCCATTTTGGAGACATGAATTTTCTTGTGAAGTTTCTAATATATTAGATGTTTTACTATTTTATAGTTAAATGCTACTCCTTCCGGTCCAAAATAAGTAATTTTTTAGATGTTTTCACACAAATTAACAAATTCACCTTTTAGCATTAATTAGCAACAGAATTGACCATATTAACCTTTGCTATCTCACATAAATATTCCTAACACATATTCCAACACCATTTACTCCAAGGACAATGTAGAAACAAATAATTAATTCGTTCTTAAAATTTGAAAAAATCACTTATTTTGGACCATAAAAAATACCAAAAAATTACTTATTTTGGACCGGAGGGAGTAATTTTTTATTTTTCTGTTTTGTGTTAAAAGATTAGACGAACGTATTTAATTTAGATCACTTAGAGAGAAGTAGCAGTTATGGTAACTTCAAGCGTGGCAGATGTAATTATCAGACTCTAAAAAATTTTAATTGATGAGCCTACTATACTATTCTTGATTATTTTGATAGCAATATATACGAGTAGTCAGTATGTATAATGATTCCAGCACCAGTACATAATTACATATTTTGAGCAGTGGTACTCAACTACAACTACTAGACACTATTTTTATGTGAATAAAGATCACGAGCCACATGCCGATTAGAGTTAGAGTTGAAAGCTATGTTCCTGGGAATCAGGTGCGGTATTCAATTAGGGTGCAGATTTAGATGTAAATCCTTTATAATTCAAAGCTTACTATCTTATCTCTCCATTCTGTTATATATTTAAAGAAACCCTACATATATATAGAAGCAAAACAAAGATTTATTAAACAATAAGGGATAGCGAAAAAGGAAGAATAATAATCCTTTTTCTATATTCCCTTCTAGATTCAAGAAAATGGTCGATAATAGTGGAGAAAAATTAAAAAAAGGGTCGAAAAAAGGAGATCAAGATCAGAAAGTGCCTTTTTACAGGTTATTTTCGTTTGCAGATAGGCTGGATATTGCCCTAATGATAATTGGAACGATAGGAGCCATTGGCAATGGATTAACTCAACCTCTAATGACACTTATTTTTGGCCAACTTGTTAATTCTTTTGGTTCTTCTTCTGACAGTGATGTTGTTCACAAAATTTCAAAGGTACCCATTTTCTAGCAATCTTTTTTTTTCATTTATATGTATATTGTTTGTTTGTTCTTTACTGGAAATCAATCTTTTTGTTGAATCTTGATATTCATGAGTTATTTCATTTTGATGTTTTGAGAGAGTTTGATTTTATCCATTTAATTTGTTGCTTTCATGCAGTTAAATTTGTGACGTTCTAACCACAAGCATAAACCGTGCCTTCTAAGGTCTCATTCAACAACAATAAGAAACAGCATACATAAAAACCTTTTGTTTATATTCTTCTTTTAGGGGAAGGTATTTTGGGGGGGGGGGGGGGGTTGTTTTGAAGGCAACCCTTCATATATTCGTGTAGGCAACTGTGATTAGCATTTCAGGGAAAGTAGATAACTATATTCCACAAATGAGTTTTAATACTATAATCATATTGAAGAAAGTTAATAAATGCAAAATCAATTTAACATCACTCGATTCACTTTAAGTAATTTTTTGTTTCTTTCATACATATTAAGGAATTTTCACCTTTTAGTATTAGTTAACAATAAATTAATCATATTAACTTTAATTTGCTCATTGAAAATATAACAAACTACTTCTATGATCTTTAAAGAAGTTAATTTCTTCTTAATATTTGATAAAATTAAATATTATAGATTATAAAAAAATACCAAAAAATCACTTAAAATGGACCGAAGGGAGTAATTGGCATATTAATTAAATTGCATTTTGAAATTTATTATTCTTTGAAGTAGGGGAATAGTTTCATTGTTTGCTTACTCTACTTCACGTTATAGATTAAATACTTGGAATGCATTTGTAAGACCCTATTTTAAGTAATCATTAATTAGTCTGTTCTCATTTTTATTGAAGAAGTGACAAGTTCCACTCATCTGAGTAGAACTTAAGCTCTTTTGCAGAGGTAAAATGGGATGGTGTAAAAAAATTTGAATTATATACACTAATCACCTTTACACTGATAATGTAAAATAAACTATCAGCTAATCACCTTTACAAGAAAAATTAGGAAGTATCTTAGTCCTGCCCCACATCTATTTTTTGTTTTATTGACTTTTTATAGGACATGTCAATTTTTGGATTTACAAGAGAATAACAATTAGAATTCACTTTTTGCCTCGTGGCAAACATAATTATGATTTTCTCATGTAGATTTCCATTTGGTTTTTGCTATGTAACACAATCATAACTTATTTGCTTAACTTAATTTCAAAATCTTTCAATTTTTCCCTTGCGAATTCCCACTAGAAAGTGGGAAAGAACAAAAGCATATACCTATATGTGCACTCTAATGTTTTCTCTCACGTTCCAATCAACATTGTGAATATTAACCAAAGCTTTTGACCAAAATGTGTTACCTTTTCTCTACTTCTTTTTTATTTATTTTTTATTTCAGGTTTCCATTTACTATGTCTACCTCGCTATTGGGTCTGGCATTGCATCCCTTCTACGTAAGTGTACACAACTTGGTTTTTAGTGTCCGTAATACTCTTGGGTATACTAATACAGCACGTAGTATGTTTATAGTTATAACATGAGTATAAAGTGGATATTTTCTTTTCCACAAAACTATATTTCTAAAGGAGGCTAAACAACAACAACAACTACCCAGTATAGTCCCACAAAGTGGGGTCTGAGGAGGCTATATCAAAATACCAAAAGTTACTCTCTAAATAAATAATACATACAAATTCATCTAAAATATTACTAGTAATGTGTCAGATTAATGTAAATATAAAGGCAGACTTCTCTATACCAGTATCCCAATATAACAATAATTCGTTGTAAAAACCATGTTTTTCCGGAATCAAATTTCATATTATGTTATATATGCTCTCTATAACAGCACTTTACTATAATATCCAAAAATATTTGGAACAAACAAGACTGTTATAGAGAGGTTTGATTAGTCATAGTCACAGGTGGCCCACTCATTTCCGGTAATTTATTCAATGGATGTCATTAAGAATATCGGTGCTTTGCGTGCTTGTTTTATAAAGGCACAATAACAGTAAAAGGAAAAGTTCAATCAATTACGTGCTTAGAGAATTTTTTTGTCTTGGTTTAGATTATGGTATTTATATATCTTTTGGATCAGTAAACTCCCAAGAAAAGGTAATTTCCCAAGATTGTACAATCTAAGTACCAGGGAAGTGTAAAATGAACCAGAAAAGAAAACTAGTAAATTTGAGTTCTTGAACAAATATGTGATGGAGAGAACATGTGCACTCAATATTGAGAGCTTAAATGTCACTGTAACATTACAGAAATGTCATGTTGGATGGTTACTGGAGAGAGACAAGCTACTCGGATTCGGGGATTGTACTTGAAAACAATTTTAAGGCAAGACATTGCCTTCTTTGACACTGAAACAACAACTGGAGAAATCATTGGAAGAATGTCTGGAGATACTATTCTCATTCAAGATGCCTTGGGTGAAAAGGTGCAGTTCCTTATTAAAAACAAATGCTACTACTGACAACTGACTAATGTTTTAGTTTTCTTAATATCTTGGAAAAGAAAAAGAAATTACCAATAAAAAATAATCATAACAAACCTTATGTTATGATTCCAGGTTGGGAAGTTCATCCAATTCCTGTCAACATTCGTTGGAGGCTTCATAATTGCCTTCATAAAGGGATGGCTTCTATCAATAGTATTGGTTTCTTGCATACCTGCTCTTGTCATTGCTGGAGGAGCTATGGCATTGATCATGTCCAAAATGTCAAGTCGCGGACAAGTTGCCTATGCACAAGCTGGAAATGTAGTAGAGCAAACAATAGGAGCAATCAGAACAGTAAAGCCTCAAAATAATATACAAATCTTTCTACATGCTTTTGCATTAGACTTGCATATTTACTGGAACATCTTGTTAACTTTAGGTTGCAGCATTCACAGGAGAGAAGCTGGCGATAAGTACGTATGACAGCAAACTAAAAATTGCCTGTGCTGCTACTGTTCAACAAGGGCTTGTTTCAGGCATTGGACTTGGTACAGTCTTACTCGTCGTCTTCTCTACTTATGGATTAGCCGTTTGGTATGGTTCCAAACTGATAATTGAGAAAGATTATAATGGTGGAGATGTCATCAGTGTTATCATGGCTATAATGACTGGTGGAATGTAAGCATAAAATTTTCTGTCTAAAGCCTGTTGAATTTTTTGCATTCAAAAATTGCTGTAGGCTAAAGAGCACCAATCCTTTTGTTTGTTCTCTCACCAATTTGCAGGTCACTAGGCCAAACAACACCATCACTGAATGCATTTGCAGCAGGACAAGCTGCAGCCTACAAAATGTTCGAGGCAATAAACCGGAAACCTCTGATTGACACATCTGACACGAGCGGGATTGTGTTAGAAGACGTCAAGGGTGAAATTGAGCTTAAAGATGTGTATTTTAGGTATCCAGCCAGGCCAGATGTGCAAATCTTTAGCGGATTCTTGTTTGTAGTACCTAGTGGGAAAACTGCAGCTTTGGTTGGGCAAAGTGGAAGTGGGAAGTCCACAGTTATCAGTTTACTGGAGAGATTCTATGATCCTGAAGCCGGAGAGGTACTCATAGATGGTGTCAATTTGAAGAAATTTCAACTCAAATGGCTAAGGCAGCAGATGGGATTAGTAAGTCAGGAACCTATCCTGTTTGCAACAACCATAAAAGAGAATATCAGTTATGGTAAAGAAAATGCCAGCGAAGACGAGATTAAGACAGCTATTGAGCTTGCTAATGCTGCTAAGTTCCTCGGCAAACTCCCCCAGGTAATATATTCTCCCATTATTCCATGTTCACGCACCTACAATTAGCTGTTAAATAAGCAAAAGGACTACCAAAGTGTTCTATAACTTGAAATTCATTCTTTTTCATCGCGGAGATCTATAGGGGCTTGACACTATGGTAGGTGAGCACGGAACACAACTATCTGGTGGACAAAAACAAAGACTCGCAATAGCAAGGGCTATTCTCAAGAACCCAAAAATACTCCTCCTAGATGAAGCTACAAGTGCACTTGATGCTGAATCAGAGCGAATCGTGCAAGAAGCACTTGACAAAGTCATGGCGAATAGAACTACTGTGGTTGTTGCTCATCGTCTAACAACCATTAGAAATGCTGATCTTATAGCAGTGGTGAATGCTGGAAAACTACTAGAACAAGGTAATACTTCTAAAGAATGTTTATCGCTATGTTGCTCGGACTCTCTGAAAATATCGCCAGGTGTGTGTCGGATACTCCAAAAGTAGTGTATTTTTGGAGAATCCGACACGGGTGCGGCAACATTTTGGAGAGTCCGCGCAACATAGGTTGATCAGGCTTTACTTTTGTGTACAACTAAGCATTTTTTTTCTCTCATCACAAAAATAGGAACGCATGCTGAGTTGATACAAGATCCAAATGGGGCATATTCCCAGCTTGTGCGAATGCAGGGAGGGAATAGGGAAGAAGAGAACCTAAAAAATATGGACCTTGATAAGGCAGATTTAACCACGGATTTGGAGAATAACTTGAGCAGGTCATCAAGCCAGCAATTGTCAGCAAAACGATCAACAAGCCATGGATCATCTAGACATTCCTTCACACTCAGCTATCCTGTTCCAGGTCTAATTGATATTCATGAAGCAGAAATGGGAGATGAGGACAGGAAAAAAGAAGATAAGGGAAGCTTAGATAGACGAAAAAAAGTTTCCATTAGGCGACTTGCTGAACTAAACAAACCTGAGCTTCCATATTTGCTACTTGGATCTTTGGCTGCGATTATACATGGTCTGATTTTCCCCTTATTTGGACTCTTGCTATCAACAGCTATTAAAATATTCTTTTACCCACCACATAAGTTGCGAATTGAATCAAGATTCTGGTCACTCATGTACGTTGGCCTTGGTGTGGTGACTTTGCTAGTTGTACCTTTCCAGAACTACTTATTTGGAGTTGCAGGTGGGAAATTGATCGAGAGAATTCGTTCTTTAACGTTTAAGAAAGTAGTCCACCAAGAAATCAGCTGGTTTGATGACCCTGCAAATTCAAGGTATGTTACAAATCAATGTGTTGAATTCTTCCCCTCTTTCCCTCTAACTTATCATAGTATCATAGGCTAAATAACTGAAATTTTCTTGAGTGCAGCGGCGCAGTGGGTGCAAGGTTATCAACTGATGCTTCTACAGTCAGGACAATTATGGGTGACGCACTGGCACTTATTGTACAGAACATAGCAACTGTAGTAGCCGGCCTTGTGATAGCCTTCACTGCTAATTGGATTTTGGCAATCATAATCCTTCTTGTGTTGCCTTTAATTGGTTTGCAAGGATTCCTCCAGACCAAGTTGTACAAAGGCTTTAGTGCTGATGCCAAGGTTTTCCATTTTTCTCATCTTTATATAAATTTCATTAAAGGTGCTTGAATTAAATTAAAAGTGGAATCTCACTTTTCCAGGTGATGTATGAAGAAGCAAGCCAAATAGCAAATGATGCTGTAGGCAGTATTAGAACAGTGGCATCATTCTGTGCAGAAGAGAAAGTGATGGACATGTACCAAAAGAAATGTGAAGGTCCAATGAAGCAAGGAGTAAAGATAGGAGTTGTTAGTGGAGCTAGCTTAGGTTTTGGTTCTTTTATACTGTATTTTACAAATGCCTTCTGTTTCTACATAGGATCTGTCCTTATTCGTCATGGATTAGCAACATTTGGCCAAGTTTTTAAGGTAAAAAAACTTAGTTTTCTCCTTCTTTTCAGCCCTTGCGCATCTGTATTTAGTTTCTGAAAGAAATCATTATTATTGCAGGTCTTCTTTGCATTGACACTATCAGCTATTGGAGTTACTCAAAGCACTGGAATGGCTCCAGATGCTAACAAAGCCAAGGATTCTATTGCTTCTATATTTGACATTCTTGATAGAAAACCCAAGATTGACTCAAATTCTGATGTTGGCACTACACTAGCTGTTATTCGTGGAGATATTGAATTAAAACATGTGAGTTACAGATATGAAACTCGCCCGGATGTCCAAATCTTCAAGGACTTATGCCTAACCATCCCTTCTGGAAAGGTATTTCCTAGTACTCCCTCTACATTCGTACTTTATCTTTTATTCAACTGGCTTAAAAACTTTTTTTCGCCTCTGTTTGTAGACTGTTGCTCTAGTCGGAGAGAGTGGAAGCGGGAAATCAACTGTCATTAGCCTAATAGAAAGGTTCTATAATCCAGAATCAGGTGAGATATATTTGGATGGTGTGGAGATCAAACAATTCAAGCTAAGTTGGCTAAGGCAACAAATGGGCCTAGTGAGTCAAGAGCCAATACTGTTTAACGAAACAATTCGTGACAACATTGCCTACGGCAGACAAGGGAATGCAACAGAAGAAGAGATCATTCAAGCAGCAAAATCAGCAAATGCACACAACTTTATATCCTCGTTGCCTCAAGGATATGATACATCGGTTGGGGAAAGAGGGGTACAATTATCAGGCGGACAAAAGCAAAGAATAGCTATTGCAAGAGCAATTTTGAAGGATCCAAAGATCCTATTGCTAGATGAGGCAACAAGTGCGTTAGATGCAGAATCAGAACGGATAGTACAAGATGCATTGGATCGAGTAATGGTAAATAGGACAACCATGGTTGTAGCTCATCGCTTAACCACTATCAAAGGGGCTGATATCATTGCTGTTGTGAAGAATGGAGTAATTGCTGAGAAAGGTAGACATGATGTTCTTATGAACATAAAAGATGGAGTTTATGCATCCTTAGTAGCATTGCATATGACTTCAGCCTGATTACTGAAAACAAGATTATTTCTTTTATCTTACCAAGACTTAGATAAGGTCTCTTTTTGTCTTTCTTTTTCCCACGCATTTAGATTTCTCCCTCTTTTCTTTTTCACTTTTTTGCTCAAGTGTACAGTCAAATTGGGGGTTTTATGATTTGTATTTCAAAATATTGTCAAAGAACAATTTTACCGTTCGCGATAAAATTCTTTTATGATATTTTTTGTTGGATTATGACATCACACCCATGTATAGCAACAAAAGCATATCTACAGTCAAAAGCTGAATCCAGGAGTTATTGAAACTATTACCATATACATTTTCAACCAAAATGACCCCAATTGCATCAGGAAAACGTCTTTGACAGATAATGGTTGACTGGAAGGTCTAACTTAAGTAACAAAAACAATTACTAGAAGGAAATAGTCCAAAAGTATATTTATTCATTTAGGATAATAACTTAAACATAATACAAATATAGGGATATTGAGGAGTTTCAACTTGCTGGATTATCATAATTTTCAATTCTCAGAACATCCAAGTACGATTTCTTATCAAGCTTACGAGCAAATAAACCTCTGAAATAATCTGCAGCTCCAATATTTTTGAACTTTGCCGTATTTTCAGAGGAAATGATACTTGGAGCAGGACCAATTTGTCCATCAAGTTTCGGGTTGTAAAATGTTGCAATTGAGAGTCTCTCCTTTTTGTTGTTAACCGTTGCTCTATGCTCAATGCTACGGTAGGCTCCATTAGTCACTATCTGCAAATAAGTATATACACATATTAATATAGTCAGACCTCTCTATAATATCATCATTAACACTTCACTATAAAAGCCAATTTTCATGTTGTGTTATAATAATATTCTCTATTACAGCACTTCGCTATAAGATCCAAAAATTTTCGGAACAAACGAGGTTATTACAGAGAGGTTTGAGTGTATATAGTTTGATATAGTAAAATAAAAGAAAGAAGACAGTTTAAGCAGATTAATGACCTCTAAGATATCACCAATGTTGATAATGAAGGCATTAGGAAGAGGACTAATCGGAATCCATAGCCCATCTTTCTTAATCTGAAGTCCTTCCATTTGGTTAAGTTGAAGGAGAATTGTGAGGCCAACACCATCTGAATGAGGAGAAAGACCGATAACTTTCTCTGGCTCGGGACAGGGTGGATAGTAGTTCATCCTCATCGCTTGCATCCCTTCTCCAAATAATTCACTCATGTATTCTTCATCTATATTCAATGCTTTTGCTATAAAGTTAATTATCTGTAAAGCCAATGTTTTCAATTCAGCTGCATATAGTTCCACTGTTTCTCTGCTTCAACACAACAACTAATTAGCCATCTTGAATTTAGTTGGCATGAGATAACTGCATCTCAAATCAACTCGGATTCAACATATGCACACTTTGATAGTGCAAAGAATTTTAATATTTTAACGTAATTGCCTTATTTTCATGTTACTAATTCCAGTTTATATGAACACAAACTTTTGGTCAAGCTTCTTTTTAGCCAAAAAATACTTTTTTTTTTGTTTTTGTCAAAAGTATTTCTTTCCCCAAAGTTAAGGTGTTTGGCAAAACTTTTAGAATGGAAAAAAATGCTTTTAAGTAAAAGCATAAAGGGTTTTTGAGAAGCACAAAAATAAAAATTCTCCCAAAGAGAAAAGTTTTTTGAAAATTACTTTTGAGGAAAATACACTTAGGCCCTATTTGGCCATGAGTTTTGTCAAAATAAATTTGAAATTTATTTTCAAAACTCATTTTGGCCACAAATTTTGCCCACATTTTGACATAATTCCAAAATCACCCCAATTGCTGATTTTGGGCCAAAATCTCAAAACTTGGGAATTATATACATGTTTTTCCAAAATAAAGTTGGGAAAATTGTTTTATATGTATGTTCAAATACATTTTCATCTTCAAACCAAATCAGATTTTTCAAAACAAATTTCGAATCTATGGCTAGATGCTAACTTAAAAGCACTTTATAAAATTATGGTCAAACACTAATTGCTTTTCAAATTAATTAGCGAAACACAAATTGCTTCTCGCCAAAAATACATTTTCTAAAAGAACTTTTCATTTTTCAAAATACTCTGATTTTAGTTGTGGCATGAGACAACGGCAGCTCATATTAACTCTGATTTAACATATGCAGTGTGATAATGCAAAAAATATTAGCACTATATATGAACATATTTTAACGTGCTGTTTAACTTGGCTAGGAGATGATTTTACTTTATATGAATGCATACCTGAATGGTAGAGGAAGGTGGGGGAAGATATGTTGTTTTCTCAAAAAGGGAGGGAGGGTTGTCAAGAAGAAGAGATCAGCCCAGTCAAGTTTCTGCTCCTCAGAAACAACAAAAGCTTGTCCAAAACCATCCAAATCTCCATCCACTTGCTTCCACTTTTTCTTTTCCTCCATTGGCAGGTTGAAGAAATCTTGAGTATCATTCTTCACTTTCTCAACTAATGAACTACTCACTCCATGATTTATCAGCTGTGTAATCATAATGTGCAATTAAATTAAATTTTAATAATTCTAAATTACACACGTAAAATTATTCATATGCACTCTAACTACTAACTCCCTCTCCCTAATGGTGAAAAAAAAATATAGGATTCTAATAGTGAAATTAATAATTTCTGAATTATTTAGTACAAGTCGTTTTACTCATTGAAATAAAATTGTGATCATGGCGTATAAATATTCAAAACATGTGTTTCAATTCTAATGCTAGTGTCCATTCATTCTTTCTTTTTCAAGACTTCAACAAGCAAACAACTAGACATTTTGGAATCAAAATATTTTAAAAAAAATATGCATTTGGTTATTCAAAAATACAAAAGAATGAAAAGTTAAAAAGGAGCCTTGCCAAATTTTCAACAAACAATTAAAAATAAAGCTCCATATTAAACTCTTGCTTTAGGCCCATAATTATATATTCCAAAAAAGAACCTGGAAAAATCCCCAGTCTTTGCAAGCAGAATCAAGCTTCTTCAATTCGATTTCATCTCCAAGAAGCAAGCTTTCCATGCTGATGATTGGGATATTATCACAGAAACTAATATAAGGAGACGATTTGATCGGAGAAAAATCTTGATCATCTCTCACGTAACGCGCCGGGACTTTTTCCGGTGAGTCTTTGACCAGTTCTTGTACACTTGGCACAGCCAAAGTTCCACCTAGCGTCGTTGCCAAATTTTCCTCCATCATTATAACTACTAGCTTAATTATAATTTTGCTTCATACACACAAATTTATATATAGTATCTTCTTATGTGTGTGTATGGTGGGGGAAGAATTAAGCACACCTAACCTCATTTTTATAATATAGAAGAATAAGATTTGACATTAAATTATATAACGACATATCTAATATATTTTTATATTTATGATTTGACGAAAATAATGTATATGCAAATCTTATTCTTATATAATAAAAGTAAAAATATTATCTCTAATAATCCAAGGAGGGCGGAGAAGAAGTAAAGTTTACTTTGTTTCCAAAAAATTGCATGGATACGGTTGGAAAGAACATTGACGACAAAACAAAAAAGAAAATGTAATAAATGTGCATATTTGCTTACCTGGCAGTGCAGGGCAAATGATAAAATGTTTTCTAGAAGTGGTATACATAATCAATTTCTTATGTACCACTTACTTAATAGTATAGTCTAATAGTGTGAAGAGGCAAAAGATACATCCCACTCAACCAACAAAAATTAATGTGAGGATGTAGACGAGCCACTCTTTGTTAAAGAGTGTCAATTGATATCGTTTCACTATAATCAAATTTCTTTGTTAATAGCATTTGTGTGTATTCACGACTTCCCCTCTAAAGAAAAGTTAAAGAAAAAACAGGAGAGGCCAGGAATTGAACCCTCATCAACACGGCGAAAATTCGTGCAGCCAACTAATTAATTTATAGAGATTTTATAGTGACATATAATTTGGTGGTTGGGCCGGAGAAAACCATCTGAATATTATCTTTTTTTCCTATTGTTTGATTGCATAAATTGAGAAAGCACTGAATCCGCTCACTCGATCCCGCTATTATAATACTCTCTCTTTCATTCTATATGACTTTGTAACGATTATCTGATCGGTGAGTTTTGTACTTTGATTATCGGCTTTCGGGCATGACTTGCCCTGTGTTCTGTATTATAATTTATGTAAATCGTTGGTTTTGGATTTTCAGTTAATCAGAAAGAATTTGGAAGAACATTTATTAGTTTAAAGCTTAAAATTTGAAAGATTTGACTTATTAGTATATGATCTAGGATCGAAATTTTTATGATTTTGTTAGCTCCTTTAGGTGATTTGGGGCTTATGAGCGTGATCGGAATGCATTTTGGAAGTCTGTGGAAAGTTTAGGCTTGAACTAGCGAAATTGAGATTTCGGTGTTTCCGGTCGATAGGCGAGATTTTGATATAGAGATCTGAATGAAATTTCAAAAGTTGTAGTAGTTCCGTTGTATCATTTGGGATGTGCGTGTAAAATTTCATGTCATTCGGATGTGGTTTGGTTGGGTTTTCATCAAAAGCGTAATTTGGGAGTTCTTGAAATTTTTAGGTTTGAATTCGATGCAAATTTGATGTTTTAATGTTGTTTTGAGCGCTTCAAATATTGGAACACGTTTGAATGATGTACGGGATATGTTGGCATGTTTGGTTGAGGTCCCGAGGGCCTCGGGTGAGTTTTCGGTGGTCAATCGAATTGGAAAAATTGTAGGTTCAGTTGTTGCAGGATTTTGCCCTTCGCGATCCTGAAGGAAGTATCGGGATCGCTTAGAAGGATTTAAGGGGGCAGCCAGGTTTCTCTTCGTGTTCGCGTAGATAGGGCTGTGATCGCGTAAGTTTATGTTTTGTATCGCTGTCGCGTAGTCTCATTCGTGATCGCGTAATTGGAAGATTTTGAGCATCGTGTTCGCCTGAGGATATACGCGATCACATAGAGTAAATTATTGGGCCAGCGGTTTTGTGCTTTGCAAGCGTGCTGGGTTTTTCACGATCGTGACTAAATAAAAATTAGAGCTGGGCAGAATATTTTAAAAGCTCATTCCCACAAATTTGAGGCTAAGTTCCTCCATTGTTGGTCGATTTCGAAGATTTTTGAAGAGGATTGAAGACGGATTCAAGGGGAATCACCTTGATGTAAGATTTTTGAATTCAATGCTTGATTCTAATGTGAAATCTACCTAGTTAATCATGAAATCTAAGCCTAAAATGGAGAACCTAGAGCTTGAAATTGGAGACCAAACATTTGGGATTTGAAGGGTCATTTGTGAATGGATTTTGATGTTCTTGGTATGTATAGACTCGTGAGGGGATGAGAGTTCCATTGGTGTTAATTTTTTCAGATTCCGAAACGTGGATCCAGGGACCGGGTTTGAGCAATTTCGGCATTTTGATGGTAAATTGAATATTTTCGAGTGGGCTCCGTTGCCGTAGCATATTTTAATAATTATGCACTGATTGTGGCAAGATTTGGAGCATCCGGAGGTTGATTCGCATGGGTGAGGCACCGCGGACTAGATTTTGGATTGAATCAAGGTAAGTAATGATTGTAAGTACTGTCTTGAGGGTTTGAAACCCCGAATTACACATTGTTGTGTTAATGTGAGGTGATGCACATGCTAAACGGCGAGCGTTGAGTGATGCACCTTTAGGGATTGTGACTTGGTCCGTCCCATATGACTGTTAAGTCGCACATTTGATTTGAAATCTTATGATATTTCAAGTCCTAGAGATTGATATTATATTTTAGGCTGTATTCCATGTTTGGGGCCTTGTGCTGACCTGTTGAGACCCTTAGGATTTTTACTATTTTTCCTCACTCTATTTGTTTGAAAGCATATCCCCAGTTATATTTTACCTATTTACTGTTAAATCTTGCTTCATCACTATATTGTTAAAAATGTGAAAACTATTTGGGGTGAGTTCCTTGTTTTACTGATGGTCCGAGTGATCTTGAGTTGATGATTGAGATGGACTGAGGGTCTTATTGTGAGGTTTATGACAGAGATAGACTGGGAGTCTGATGGTGAGGTTTATGATTGAGATAGACTGAGAGTTTGATGGTGAGGTTAATGACTGAGAGAGGCCGAGGCCTGGTTGTGAGGATTATAATGGATCGGGCAACCCACCACAATATAAATATAAATATATATATATATATATATATATATATATATATATATATATATGGATCGGGATGCACGCTGCAGCGGTACTTATATGGATCGAGCTGCACGATACAGCAATATGTTGGATCAGGCTATACGCCGCAGCGATATAGCGCTTGGGCTGCAGGAGCCCCACCTGAGTCTGCACACCCCAGTGAGCGTAGTCGACTATATATATGGATCGGGCTGCACGCCCCAGCGATATATGGATCGGGTTGTGCGTCGCAACTGTTACTACATGGTACTTATTGAGTATGAGTGACCATATCTGGTCCTGAAGGCTGTCTTAAGAATATCTGAATCCCTGATCTTCAACTGGTGATAACCCCAACGGAGATCAATCTTGAAAAATACCCTCGCTCCCTGAAGCTGGTAGAATAAATCATCAATGCGAGGCAAAGAATACTTGTTGTTAATTGTTACTTTGTTCAATTGCCTATAATCAATGCACATTCTCATTGTGCCATCCTTCTTCTTCACAAATAGAACCGGTGCACCCCAAGGTGACACACTAGACCGAATGAACCCTTTTATCTAGGAGTTCTTCAAGCTGCTCCTTTAGCTCCTTCAACTCTGTTGGTGGCATATTATACGGCGGAATAGAAATGGGTTGAGAGTCCGGCACCAGGTCAATACCGAAATCAATATCCCTGTCTGGCGGCATGCCCGGCAGGTCTACGGAAATACATCAAGGAAGTCCCTCACAATCGGAATAAAATCAATTCTGGGAGCCTCAACTCTGACATCCCTCACCGACCTATGTAAATTTTGCATGAGATGTTTGAAGGCGTTTTGATCTACAACGCCCATGAAATACCTATGCTGCTCAAGTAAGGTCAACACCACATTGGTTTTCTAAAAGTTGCTCGCCCGAATTCTGGGTAGGACAATAGAACATGCATAGCCTGTTGGAAACACGTTCTCAATGCGATATACTAAACGTGTATTCTTTTGTAGGTTTTGATGAATGACAAACAAAGCACAAATTGATATATGACGGAGTTCAAGTACAAGAGCACAAATGTTGAGATTGAAGCTCAAGACGTTGTTTTTAATTGTTATTATTGATTTATTCTTAAATGTGATCTTGATCCTATAACTTGACTCCATAACATGGCTTCTCTCATAAAACTATTTTCCAAAATCATGCATACTTATTTCTGTATCAAATAATTTCAAATGATGCATATTTACATTAGACAAAATGTTTTCTAAACATGCCTAAAAAATCTGGGCTAAAATAATTGATTATGAACTTATGATAATCGATTGTTTCTGAGCCAAGACTGCATGACAATCGATTATGAATTAATGGTAATCGATTGTGAGTAAGACAGTGAACATCAGGTTTTTCCAAATCTGCATGATAATCGATTGTGATCAAATGCCAATCGATTGTTGTTGAGGTAAAGTTTTTCCAATACTCAAAATAATCGATTATGAACTAATGGTGATCGATTATGTTGAGACAATGTCTTCTAGTGATTTTAAATTTAATTAAGTAATCGATTATGTCTTTAGATAATCGATTATCACTGAGACAGTAAGTTTCATGATTTTCAGAAAATAACAAGTAATCGATTGTTGCAAAGGACAATCGATTGTTGAAGCTGACCGTTGTCAAATGATTTTCAAATACCTCAAAGTAATCGATTATTGGTTTTCATATAATCGATGTTTTGCTTAAAATCTGGAAATGATTTTTAGAACGTTGCTGAAGTAATCGATTATAGATTTTGTATAATCGATGTTGTGCTTAAAATCCGGAAATGATTTTTAGAACGTTGCCAATGTAATCGATTATGGATTTGGTATAATCGATTATCTGTTTTTGAATTTTGCCAGTAATCGATTATGGATTGTAAGTAATCGATTATGAAGCGTAAAATCTGGGATTGATTTTTGATCTGACTGGCAGATAATCGATTGTTCGGTCATGACAATCGATTGGCACTGAGTAAATTCAGCAATTCTTAATTGGCAATTAGACAACGGTAAGACCAAGTTTTGCACCTATAAATACAGCTTCAACTCAGTGTTTTAAACACAACAACATACACTAACTGATCATTACATTGCTTTAAGCTTTCATTCAATTGTTCATCATTTTCTACTCATTTCATAAAGCTTTTGAGAGCCATATTATTGTTCAAAGTTGTTGTGATCTTGAGCGTATTATTTTACTCATATCTACTCATCAAGGAGTACCTTTGTTAAGTGAGTGTTCAAGTATTTCAAATACTTGTAAGAGAATTTTGATTCTCTTGTGTTGAGGAACTTGTGCTTCCTCTGTTGAAGTCTTTGGGATTGTATCCCCGAGCAAGTGAAGTCTTTGGGATTGTATCCCCGAGCAAGTGAAGTCTTTGGGATTGTATCCCCGAGCAAGTGAAGTCTTTGAGGTGAGGAACCTCCGAGCAAGTGAAGTCTTTGAGATTGTATCTCAGAGCAACTGTAAAGGTTTGTTAAGCACCCGTAAGCTTAACAAGTTAGTAGAAAATCTCGAGAGAGTCTCTCGGGGACTGGACTAACCACTGTTGTGGCCAACCAGGATATATCCTTGTGTAAGTTATTTTTATTGCACTTATTTACTTCCTGTAAAATTTAAATTCCGCAAGAAAACGCTAAATTTCATTAAAGCGCTATTCACCCCCCCCTCTAGCGTTAAGTGTAGTTTCTAACAATTGGTATCAGAGCCCAACTCTCTGAAAAACTTAACAGTTTGAGAGAACCATCCATGGCTTCTACTCGTGATTTTTTTGCAGGAATAGGTGAAGGTGAATGCAACACGTCGCCTCCAAAATTGGGTGAAAACAACTACTCAGTTTGGAAAGATCGAATGAGGTTTTTACGATAGCAAACGACCTCTATCTATGGCAAATCATCAAGCATGGAAATCAAATGACTACAAAAGTTGGGAAAGCCAAGGTAAGTGAATACAACACTAATGCGATAAATATGTTGTATAAATCCTTGAACCAGGAAATCTGGCGAAAAATCTCCCACTACAAGACTGCTAAGGAAATGTGGGATAAGCTTGAAGAAATTCATGAAAGAACATCTCAAGTGGAAAAATGCTCAAATGATGAATCAAATATCAGGTGCCTGATGGCCGACGACAAAGAAAAAGAGGTAAGCACTTCTAACTCTCTCTCTCGTTTGAAGAACTTCAAAATGCCTATGAAGATATGTTTGGTAAATATGAAAATGCTGTTAAAATGATTAGAGATTTGAAGAAATCACTTTCCCAGCAAGAAATAGATTTCCAGAAAAATCTCTCTTTAAAAGAAAAGGATTTTGAAGAACGCTTTTTATTGAAAGAAAAAGATTTCGAAAATCAATTCTCGTTAAAACAAAAGGATTTTGAAAACCTGTCTCGTGATAACGAGAATCTTGTAAAAGAAAATCAATTTTTTCAAAATGATAGTGTAGAGCTTAGACAAGTCATTAAGACTATGCATGAAGCTTCTTATATTGATAAATGCTCTACTTGTACTTCCTGCGACTCTTTGAAGTTAGAAAACGCAGAACTTAGGAAAACCTTAGAATCACATAGTGTAAACGTCCCTAAGGTTATTGAAGAAAAGGAAACGTCTAAGAATAATCAATGGCATAAAAACAGAAATTACAATAGAAATCCTACTGCTCCACCTAGAAATAACTCTAGGGCTGTAAACGAGTCTAGGACAAATTCCTTTAGACCACCTAGACACTACGCTAGGATGTATGAAAACAAGTCTAGGGTTAATAATTCTAGAACACCTAGATACAATTCTAGAAATTGGTACAATGAGTCTAGAATTAACCACTTTAGATCACCTAGAAAGAATTCTAGGATGATTGTTAACGAATCTAGGATAAATCACCCTAGACAACCTAGAAATGATTCTAGAAATTTCAACGCATCTAGGAATGACTATAGATCACCCAGAACGTATTTTGCTCCACCTAGACACAGGCACAATCCGAACGCAACATGTCATTACTGCAATCGTATAGGTCACATTGCACCGATGTGTTTCGCAAAGCATAGAGACTTCTCGTATGACTATAATCATTATTTGTCTAACCCCCAAGGACCCAAGATGGCATGGGTACCTAAAGAATATTAAATTGTTTTGTAGGTGTGCTTGAAGGGATCAAGTGTACTATGGTACCTTGATAGTGGATGCTCCAAACATATGACGGGAGATGAATCCAAATTCCTTCAACTAGAGCACAAAGAAGGAGGAAACGTCATTTTCGGCGACAACAATAAAGGAAAAATAATCGGCATCGGATCGGTCGGTAAGGACGAAAACTCCTCTATTAAACATATATTGCTTGTGAAAGGGTTGAAGCATAATCTCTTGAGCATAAGCCAATTATGTGACAAGGGAAATCTTGCTCTATTTGATTCGGATGAATGTCTTGTGTTTAGACGTAGTGACTTCAAGATCATACTTCGTGGTTTTAGAATTGATAATATCTATATGGTTGATCTTGCAAACTCCTCTCCCGAATATGTTGATTGCTTAATGAGCAAAGAGGATAATACTTGGTTGTGGCATCGTAGATTAGCACACATGAACATGCATCTTTTAAATAAATTGCTTTCTCAAAACTTAGTAGTTGGTCTTCCCAATTTAAAGTTTGAAAATGATTCTATGTGTGATTCTTGTCAAAAAGGGAAGCAAACCAAAGCATATTTTAAATCCAAAAATATTGTTTCAACTTCTAGACCTTTACAATTACTTCATATGGATTTACTTGGACCTTCTCGTATTGAAAGTCTAGGTAGAAATAAATATGCTTTTGTAATTGTTGATGACTTTTCTAGATTTACATGGACGCTATTTCTTGCAAATAAAAGCGATGCTTTTCAAAATTTCAAGTATTTTCTTAAACGTGTTCAAAACGAAAAGGAATCTACCGTCACTTCAATTAGAAGTGATCATGGGGGAGAGTTTGATCACAATCTCTTTGCGGATTTTTGTGACGAACTCGGAATCGAGCATACTTTTTCTGCTCCACGTACACCACAACAAAATGGGGTGATGGAAAGGAAAAATAGGTGTCTCGAAGAGATGGCAAGAACCATGCTCGACGAAGCTAAGATTCCCAAACACTTTTGGGCGGACGCCGTGAGTACCGCTTGCTATGTTTTAAATAGAGTAGCAATTCGGCCGATACTCTTGAAAACCCCATATGAACTGTATAAGGGTAGAAAACCCAATATTTCCCACTTACGTGTTTTTGATTGTAAATGTTTTGTTCATAATAACGGCAAAGACCAATTAGGTAAATTTGATGCAAAATCGGATGAAGCTATTTTCATTGGTTATTCCTCACGTAGTAAAGCATATAGGGTCTTTAACAAAAGAACCCAAATTGTGGAGGAATCCCCACATGTTGTGTTTTCCGAAGATAATGCTCGCTTGGCGAGAAAGGATTGTGGTTTTGATCTTGCAGATATCTTGAGTAATTTGAAAAACAAAATACATGAAGAACCGCCAAAGGAAAACAATGATGAAATTATAGAACAATCAACGGAAGGAGCTCCACAATTGGAAAGTGAAACAAAAGAACAAAAGGAATGGAGGACGATCAAAGATCACCCTCTTGATCAAGTAATCGGCGATGTTGGAGGAAAGGTAAATACTCAAAACTCCCTTAAAAACACCTTAGAACTTACTGCTTTTGTTTCTCAAATTGAACCCAAAACCATCTCTGAAGCAATTGGGGATGAATTTTGGACCTTGGCAATGCAAGAGGAGCTTAACCAATTCGAACGAAATGACGTTTGGGATTTGGTGCCAAGACCCGAAGATCATACCATAGTTGGCACGAAATGGGTTTTTCGCAACAAACTAGATGAAAATGGTATAATCAATAGAAACAAAGCTAGGCTTGTGGCTCAAGGCTACAATCAAGAAGAAGGTATTGATTATGAGGAGACTTATGCTCCAGTAGCTAGATTAGAAGCTATTCGCTTATTGCTTGCTTTCGCTTCCTCTATGAATTTTGTCTTATATCAAATGGATGTGAAAAGTGCGTTTTTAAATGGTTTTATTGAAGAAGAAGTTTATGTCAAACAACCCCCTGATTTTGAAAACTTTTAAATATCCCGATCATGTTTTCAAACTCAAAAAGGCTCTCTATGGTTTAAAACAAGCTCCCCGAGCTTGGTATGATAGGTTGAGTAAATTTCTTTTGAAAAATGATTTCATTAGGGGAAAAGTTGACACAACTCTCTTTGTCAAACACAAAAACAATGATATTTTATTAGTTCAAATATATGTAGATGACATTATATTTGGTGCCACTAACAATGCTTTATGCAAGGAATTTTCCAATCTAATGACTAGCGAATTTGAGATGTCTATGATGGGCGAATTAACCTTCTTTTTGGGACTACAAGTAAAACAAATGAAGGAAGATACATTCATTTGCCAAGCCAAATATTGCAAAGAATTGCTTAAACGCTTTGATATGAACAATGCAAAAGAAATGGCAACTCCCATGAGCACATCCGATCATCTAGACAAAGATGAAAAAGGTAAGGAAGTCGACACCAAAAAGTATCGAGGTATGATTGGCTCTCTACTTTATCTTACTGCTAGTCGTCCGGACATCATGTTTAGCGTGTGCTTATGCGCTCGTTATCAATCATGTCCGAAGGAGTCTCACCTTTCGGCGGTAAAACGAATTTTACGGTATCTTGTTGGTACCTCAAATGTGGGTCTATGGTACCCCAAAGGCTCTTCATGCCAACTCATTGGCTATTCCGATTCTGATTTTGCTGGATGCAAATTGGACCGCAAGAGCACTAGTGGCACTTGCCATTTGCTCGGTAGCTCTCTCGTTTCTTGGTTTAGCAAGAAACAAGTAAGTGTTGCGTTGTCCACAACTAAGGCTGAATATGTAGCCGCGGGGAGTTGTTGCGCTCAAATCCTATGGATGAAACAACAACTCTTGGACTATGGCCTAAGACTTGATCACATTCCTCTTAGATGTGATAACACTAGTGCCATATGCTTGACGAAGAACCCCGTTCTTCATTCGCGAACAAAACACATTGAAGTTAGACATCATTTTATTAGAGATCAAGTTCTCAAAGGCGATGTCGAAATTGAATTTGTTGAAACTAAAAGCCAATTGGCAGACATCTTTACAAAGCCCTTGGATAAAGAGTCCTTCTTCCGAATTCGCAATGAACTCGGGATCCTTGACTCCACATTGATCTAAGTCATGCATTGCATTTCTTCTCCTACACATTTCTAACTTGAGCGTCGGAGGCGTCTAACTTCTTTTTGCAGGTATCGCCCTACAGAAAAAGAAAATTTTATTTGGGCAAACCGCAAATCATCGGACATATAATCGATTATCCCGTATCAATAATCGAATGTCACCTTTTTAATTTTCAATAAATAAACCTTGTTTTATTTCGTCTTTGTGTATCTTTCCTTACTATTTTTTTGCTAATGGCAAAAGGGGGAAGATAACGGGATAACGGGTATGCACCACCTCTAAATTGCTTAATTGCTTATAAGCTTAAATTGAGGGGGAATTCTTAAATTGAGGGGGAACAAGAACAAATATGCATACTTGTTACTTGTCTTGAATCGTCAATATTATTTGTCAAAATGGCATATCCCGCTTAATGTTTGCCATTATCAAAAAGGGGGAAATTGTTGGAAACACGTTCTCAATGCGATATACTAAACGTGTATTCTTTTGTAGGTTTTGATGAATGACAAACAAAGCACAAATTGATATATGACGGAGTTCAAGTACAAGAGCACAAATGTTGAGATTGAAGCTCAAGACGTTGTTTTAATTGTTATTATTGAGTTATTCTTAAATGTGATCTTGATCCTATAACTTGACTCCATAACATGGCTTCTCTCATAAAACTATTTTCCAAAATCATGCATACTTATTTCTGTATCAAATAATTTCAAATGATGCATATTTACATTAGACAAAATGTTTTCTAAACATGCCTAAAAAATCTGGGCTAAAATAATCGATTATGAACTTATGATAATCGATTGTTTCTGAGCCAAGACTGCATGACAATCGATTATGAATTAATGGTAATCGATTGTGAGTAAGACAGTGAACATCAGGTTTTTCCAAATCTGCATGATAATCGATTGTGATCAAATGCCAATCGATTGTTGTTGAGGTAAAGTTTTTTCAATACTCAAAATAATCGATTATGAACTAATGGTGATCGATTATGTTGAGACAATGTCTTCCAGTGATTTTAAATTTAATTAAGTAATCGATTATGTCTTTAGATAATCGATTATCACTGAGACAGTAAGTTTCATGATTTTCAGAAAATAACAAGTAATCGATTGTTGCAAAGGACAATCGATTGTTGAAGCTGACCGTTGTCAAATGATTTTCAAATACCTCAAAGTAATCGATTATTGGTTTTCATATAATCGATGTTTTGCTTAAAATCTGGAAATGATTTTTAGAACGTTGCTGAAGTAATCGATTATAGATTTTGTATAATCGATGTTGTGCTTAAAATCCGGAAATGATTTTTAGAACGTTGCCAATGTAATCGATTATGGATTTGGTATAATCGATTATCTGTTTTTGAATTTTGCCAGTAATCGATTATGGATTGTAAGTAATCGATTATGAAGCGTAAAATCTGGGATTGATTTTTGATCTGACTGGCAGATAATCGATTGTTCGGTCATGACAATCGATTGTCACTGAGTAAATTCAGCAATTCTTAATTGGCAATTAGACAACGGTAAGACCAAGTTTTGCATCTATAAATACAGCTTCAACTCAGTGTTTTAAACACAACAACATACACTAACTGATCATTACATTGCTTTAAGCTTTCATTCAATTGTTCATCATTTTCTACTCATTTCATAAAGCTTTTGAGAGCCATATTATTGTTCAAAGTTGTTGTGATCTTGAGCGTATTATTTTACTCATATCTACTCATCAAGGAGTACCTTTGTTAAGTGAGTGTTCAAGTATTTCAAATACTTGTAAGAGAATTTTGATTCTCTTGTGTTGAGGAACTTGTGTTTCCTCTGTTGAAGTCTTTGGGATTGTATCCCCGAGCAAGTGAAGTCTTTGGGATTGTATCCCCGAGCAAGTGAAGTCTTTGGGATTGTATCCCCGAGCAAGTGAAGTCTTTGAGGTGAGGAACCTCCGAGCAAGTGAAGTCTTTGAGATTGTATCTCAGAGCAACTGTAAAGGTTTGTTAAGCACCCGTAAGCTTAACAAGTTAGTAGAAAATCTCGAGAGAGTCTCTCGGGGACTGGACTAACCACTGTTGTGGCCAACCAGGATATATCCTTGTGTAAGTTATTTTTATTGCACTTATTTACTTCCTGTAAAATTTAAATTCCGCAAGAAAACGCTAAATTTCATTAAAACGCTATTCACCCCCCCCTCTAGCGTTAAGCGTAGTTTCTAACATAGCCTTGGTTTGGTAGCACTTGAGGAGCCGCTCTAAGAGGTGACGGAGGAGCGTGTGGGACATTTCCATTAGTATAGGCCCGGCGGCCTCGTTGTGGTCCAAAAGGTACAAGAGGCACCTCATCCTCTCCAATATCATCAACCTCCGCCCCGCATGAACGTGTTCAAGAGGGTCATTAGCAATTAAAGCCATTTTGTACCTGAATAAGTGACACAGAAAATTAGTAACAAAAGAAGGAAAGAAGAGCGACACATAAAACTAACTTAATAGATAGCCAAAACTATTAGCTCCCCGATAACGGTGCCAAAAAGTGATCACTGCCAACTCCGCACTACTAATAAGTAGTAAGAGAGGGTCACAAAATCTTTTACCTAATTTTAGGTCGAGATCGAATCCACAAAGAGCTAGAATTTGAATCGAGTATGTATTTAGTTTAGGATTGCGTGTGTGCTCTTAATTACACTTCTCATCATTTTTGGGGTTTTCGTTATAGTTCTAATTTTATCAAACTACAAATTATAAATTAAGCTAAGAGTTAAAATGCTACGAGTTGTTCAAATAAGTTTAAAAGGCACTAGGGTAGTGACTTCTGCCTAGGTGGTCAATGGACTGGTACTTGAGTCTAATGCATCTTTGACATATTTGGGGAATATGATATAATCGTTGCACTAATTTACCCACTCTACACCTCTCGCTAGTTCAAGTGATTTTTCCCTATTGGCTTTCTCAAAACCACTTGGGTATGCAAATTTGTACAAACAACTAAGGTTCAAGTCAGGTATTACTCTCTCGAGGTTTAACCCTTTAATTGGGACTATCTATCTCTTAATTACGCCCCAATTCCTTGTTGGATCAATTTCGGAGACTTAGGCTCTCTTTCTCAAGAAGAACCCTAGTTAACTAAGCAAAAACTAGTATTTGCAACCACTAATTCTACAATTGACCAAGAAATTGACTCAAATATCAAACACCCAAAATTAATTTAATCCTAAAATATAAGACCCATCAATTACCCACACTAGGGTTGAGCCACAGCCCTAGCTAAAGGGTCTAGCTACTCATATTCAAAGATGAAAAACAAGAAATAGATGAAGATAAACTCATACTAATTAATTACTAAGCTAATTACAAAGATTGAATGACGAAAAGTAAGAAAAAATGGCCAAAATATCTAAAAAATGTCGACCCACGAGCAAGGCTAAGGTATTACAATATCTGATACCCTTAAAATGGAAAACAAATCTTTTTATACTAAGCTGAAAAATCTAGACAAAACTGCCCTTGCAGGGTTAGTGGGGACCGCACAAAATGGACTACGGTCCACACTGGGCTCTTGACTTCTAAATATCACTCTCTCAACTTGGGCTGCGTGGACCGCACAGAATGGACTGTGGCCGCGGAGGCTTCTAGTGTTGTCCGCACAAACTCGACTGCGGACCGTATTAGCTTGGAAATTTCATTTTTCAGCTCACTGAATCTTGGCTCAACGGGCCGCACAAAATGGAAGTGCGTCCGTGTTGCCTTCAGTGTGGTGTGCACTGCTCTTTGCCTTGAATTTGACCTCTCTGAATCACCTAGTGCAGACCGCACATAGTGGTGTACGGCCGCACTGGGCCTGTTCTGCCTGAGCTTGACTTGTCTTTGGTACTTATGCAAGTTTCAGTCCTTTTGAGCCGATCTTTGATATTTTCTCACTTTGTTGCTCAAACATGCTAATCAAGCACAACTTGTGAGCCTTTACAGGACTACTTTTTATGAACATTGGATCAAAGCATAAGCAAGAAGCGGTATAAAATGCAACAAAATCCCTCATTATTAACATCGTTGTAATTATTTCTTTCAAACCTTTAATTATAGTATTCTTAGACCGTCTGTGAAACTGTGACACCGGTTCTGGGTAGTCGAGACTCAAAACAATTGTATTGGATTCATGTTCAGCTAGCTTATTGCTTTTTCTTCCGCTTATGTTAAATTCGTTGTTTAAATATTATCACTTCGCAATTGTTAATGAATATAAATTGGGTAAAAAGGTAAATTATTTTCATAAGTGGCTTGCCTAGCGCACACTTGTAGGCGCTATCCAGTGCCATCACGACTGTATATATATATATATATATATATATATATATATATATATATATATATATATATATATATATATATATATATATATATATATATATATATATATATATATATATGTATGTATGTATATATATGTATGTATGTATATAATAAATACAAAAGTGATTTTTAATTTTGACTAATATTGACCTGAAAGAGACCAACTTTGGTCGCTAATTATCTAGAAATTAAAATTAACAACCAAAGTTGGTCGCTAAATTTAAATCAGATTTATTTATATTTTATATAATATTTAAATAATAATATAATTGTTGAAAGTTAGAACTGGGTCCTAGATAAGCGACCGAAGTTGGTCTCTATCTGCATCCACTTTCGTAAGCAACCAATTTTTGTTGCTAACTTTGAATAATATTTATTTATATTTTATAATCTTTTAAAATAATAATATAATTATTAAAATTTTATAACTGGGTCCCATATTAGCGATCAAAGTTGGTCTATCTGCGTCCCCTTTCGTGAGCGACCAACTTTGGTTGGTAATTTTAATTTATATTTATTTATATTTTATATTTTTTAAAATATTAATATAATTATTAAAATTTAATAAGTGGACCCACTTTAGCGATCAAAGTTGGATGCTAATTTTAGTATTTCTTTGACCAAGCAAGTCCGACCAGTTCGGTCAATGTTTTGACCAAATTATCGATCAAAAAGTGACCAACCTTGGTTACTTATGTAATTAGAATAATTATTTAATTCTTTTCTCCAATTTAGCAATAAAATTTTTGCTTTTCTTAACAGATCAACGTTGGTCACCAAATTTTGGTCGTTTTTTCAGATTTCTAGTCGTATTTGAGATTGCCCCTTTATTTTTTGTATAATCCAGTGCTGCTATTCAGCCCATGATGTTGTAAACGATTGATGCACTTGTAGTCATTTCATGAGTGTGCACCATATATTTCTACCATATGTGCATTCTGCTAAGATGTGATCCGTTATATTTGGTGATTGTCTGCAAAAGCATCCTATATCATTCACTTGTATTCTCTAGTTCTTCAAGCTATTAGCAGTCACTACTAGAAATTCGGTAAATACCAACCAAAAAAACCGACAAACTTTGGTCAGTTATGGCCAATTACCGACCATGCAACCAAATATGCTTGGACAGTATTTTGATGGTCATTTTAATATACCGACCAAAGTTGTTCGGAAATTATCGACGAACATTAGTCGGTAAATTAAATTCAAAAAGAAAAATATTGCAAAAAAGCTACCAAAGTTGGTCGGTTTTTTTGATTAAATTTGGTCAGTATTTTAATTATGTAATCAAAAGATTCACCGTTTGAGAGTCGAACTGAGGTTTGTAATGTGGCAGGATACTATTCTACCAATTGAACGACGGAACTCTTTCACCGCGCTCTAATTCCTTAGGGGGATGAGAAGGACGGCCAGTTCTGTCTTTTTCGGACCCTTCTTTTTGATAAGCTAGACCATTGGTGCATTTTATTTTAAGATTGTATTTTTTAATATTCTTTAATTATATTTTCGCACGAAAATAACCGACAAAAGTTGTCGGTTTCGTATAAAAAATTAAAAATTAAAATATTTTGTAAAATCGACCAACTTTGGTCGGTTTTAGCTGGTTTTTTACCGACTAAAGTTGGTCAATTTTTCTTGGTCAATTTTTGCCAAATTTCTAGTGGTGAGTGAGTAATCTTCCTTCCAATTGTAGCCACATTATGAAAGGTGCTTTTGGTTGTGGTTGATTCTGATACACTAATGCATTCCATGTAACTTTGAGCAGCTCTCTTGAAAATTTCAGCTAAACTTGCTTGATTATAATTTATGTTTGAGAATTGAGATGGACGCCTCAACCTTGGGAGGCGCGACCGGCGCTCAATCGAATGGATCCAACTGAGAAAGCATTATCAAACATTTCCTAACCAGCTCAACATGAATAAGGAAACCATACTTTCATTCACTTATTTGGACGAGGAAAGTTAATACATTCTACATTGCTAATTCATATTAAATCACAACATTAAACCGTAGATAAGTTCAAAGATTTTCCTTCCATACAATTATGCTTTAGAGAAACGAGATTTATAATTACAACATAGTTCAAAGGCCCATCCAACACCCGTACACAACCCACGCATATGCCTATGGTGCCTCTAAAGATGTAAAATACAAGAATGATAATGCCGGCGACAAGGCCCCCGACTATACATCAAAATAGAAGTCTACAACAAAAAGATGTGCAATATAACCCCTTGAAGGAGAAAGGGGCTCACCAAGACTTTGAGATGAAGATATTCCCTACGCGTGATCGACTCTATCCGCAATGGAGCCGCCTACATGCATTTAAAAATGTAGCATCCCCGGCAAAAAGAACGTTGGTACAATGGAATACTACTAGTATGTATAACGATAAACCATTTAGATAGAAAGAACTTTCATACCAACATAAAGAAATCACAAGTATAACTCAGTAGCTTTAGACAATCACTGCATTATCAATGTAGAAGAATCATGCAATTTTTCACATTATGAAGCCTTTAGTTTGATATTTCATATTGTTCATCCTTGTTCTCTATACCACCACTAGATTGAGTGGAGTCCGATCTCGACCCGATCAGCTAGGTTGCCTCATTTGAGACATACACTTCAATCACAATCTCAGTTCCTTTTTCATCTAGGGTTCAATATCAACATATTATCGCCATGTGTGAGGCATGACGTCCGATCTCAGCACGATCGGCTAGGCCACCTTACCAAGGCATTTCCCTTTTTCCATCAATCATCACAATTCAATCTTTGTTTCACCTACATCATTCCATAAGCACTTGGGGCCACAACTATAACTTCATACATTTGGCACTAGGCTATATTTCATATTATTCCAATTTCAATGTTAGATTTGTAATTTAGGATCATAAGTGCACGCAAGAGAAATTAAAATTGAAGGCATAGAGGAGACTTCACATAGGTGTTACAACATATGCAGCTTCAATTTCAACTTAAGGTCCAAGCAATTCAATTCATGATTCATAGTCCTTGCACCTTTTCACGTTATCAAGAATAAAATTAACATATTGATCATATTGAGACACATTTTCCACACATATAAGGTTGCAACACTAATTCAAGTGAATTAACAATCAATAACAACAATTCAATTTTAATCTTACCATGTTCACACAACCACCGACAAAGTTCAATTTCTAACAGATGGGATTTCAGACATACATACCTCAACCGAGCTTTCCTTAATCCTATAACATTCTAGAATATCGCACTTCAATATATTTAAGCAATATAGCACAATTTAACCCATAATCAGGAAAAGATCATAATCTAAGATCTCTTGGGCATTTTATCAAGCATTTAGTGTTCATTTAGGCCTTATGATTCTTTTATGCAAGATTATACTAGCCCATACTCATGCCTCTTTATTTATAATTTTCCATATTTTTCAAGCACACATGCATGCAAGGGAAAAAGTTGTGGTCCTGTGTTTTTCCTTCACCTCCGCCACGAGCGACGATTTGGCTACATTGTGTATAGTTGTCCCTCCTTTACTAGAGTCCATAAGGCGGACACCCGAACTAGCTAACTGATGAACCTCCCGAACCAACAGCCTCAGATGCGCCTTTAAATGAGCCAAACTTCCATAGATTTTCGACTAAGAGCATCAGCCACAATGTTAGCCTTTCTCGAGTGATGGAGAATGTCAATGTCATAGTCCTTGAGTAACTCCGGCCATCGTCTATGCCTTATATTCAACTTCCTCCGTTTGAAAATATATTGAAGGCTCTTATGGTCCATGAAAACATCCACATGGACCCTGTAAAGATAATGTCGCCGAATCTTTAGCGCAAACATCACTGCTGCAAGCTCTAAGTCATGGGTCGGATAGTACTTTTCATGATTCTTGAGTTTCCTAGAAGCGTAGTCTATTACCTTGCCATGCTGCATTAACACACACTCGAGCCCGATCCTTTAGGTGTCGAAATACACCACAAACCCTTCCGTACCCTTTGGCAGGGTTAATACCGGTGCTGAAATCAATCTCAATTTCAATTCTTGGAAACTCCTCCCATAAGCATCGGACTATTGGAATTTAACTTCTTTTTACATCAATTTAGTCAATGGAGAGGCAAGAATAGAAAATCTCCCAACAAACCTCCTGTAGTACCCAGCCAAACCTAAGAAATTGCGAATCTCAGTTGGAGTCGTAGGTCTAGGCCAATACTTTATTGGTGCAATCTTTTGAGGATCAACCATTAATCCTTCCACGTAAACGACATGACCCAAGAATGCGACAGATTCAAGTTAAAATTCTCATTTTGAAGACTTTGCATAAAATTGATGTTGTTGAAGAGTTGCAAAACTACCCTGAGATGGTCAACGTGGTCCTTTCGACTTCGGGAATACACAAGGATATCGTCAATGAACATTATCACACAGGAGTCTAGAAAATGCTTAAAGACTCGATTCATAAAATCCATGAAAGTGTTCGGGGTGTTTGTTAGCCCAAAAGACATCACCATAAATTCAAAGTGCCCATATCAAGTTCTGAAAGTTGTCTTTGGAATATCCTGCTCCCTTATATTGAATTGGTGATACCCGGACCGCAAGTCAATCTTTGAGAAAGACGCAGCACCTTGCAATTGATCATACAAGTCATCTATTCTTGGTAGAGGGTATATATTTTTTGTTGTGACTTTGTTGAGTTGCCTGTACTCAACACACATCTGTAGCAATCTATGTTTCTTCCTTACAAACAAGACCGATGCACCCTACGGTGACACACTCAGCCAAATGAAACCCTTTTCTAGCAAATCTTTCTATTTTTCCTTCAGCTCTTTCAATTCTGTTGGTGCCATTCTGTAAGGTGGAATTGATATAGGTTGCGTACGTGGCATCACATCGATCCCAAAATCAATCTCCCTATCTGGTGGGATCCCGGGGAGCTTATCTGAAAAGACATCTGGAAATTCATTCACAACTGGTACAGACTCAAGGCTAAGTGCCTCGGCATTGGTGTCCATAACCCGAACTAAATGATAGATACACCCTTTTTTTATCATTTTCGCGGCCTTAAGGTAGATAAACCAGCCTCTAGGCACTATATTATCACCCTGCCATTCAACAACGGGCTAATTGGGAAATTCAAGCCTCATAGTTCTAGTGTGACAATCAAGTTCGGAAAATCAGGAATAAAGCCTATCCATTCCTATTACTACATCAAAGTCGACCATCCCTAACTCAATAAGATCGGTCGTGGTATACCTACCCCTTAGGGTAACCACACAACCTCTATAAACTCGAGTAGCCACAATAGACTCATCAACCGGGGTAGACACCAAAAATAGCTCATGAAGCTGATTTGGTTCTATCCCAAATCCCATAGCAAAAAATAGGGTAACATAGGACAAGGTGGAACCGGGGTCAATAAGTGCATACACATCACAAGATTGAACAGTAAAAATACATGTAACAATATATAGGGAAGCATCAGAAGTCTGGCATCCACTCATAGCATAGAACCGGTTGGGTCCTCTTAAACTCTACGCACCACGCCCTGCGGGTGTTGGGGTACCTCAAGCTGGGGAGGGGGCTGAAGATGTAGCAGCAGCTGGACTGGATGACTGAGCTATGCCCCTACACGCTCCCTAGAGGGATACACGACAATGTCTCTGAACATGACCCCTCATCCCACATCTATGGCATATAGGTAACTTCAAATAGCAAGTCCCTGAGTGCATCTTTCCGCACCTGCAGTACGGGGACATCTGTTTCTGCTGGAACCTCTCTCCTGACCTACCCCATTGATGGGATCCCGTGTTTCCCTGAGCGAGCCTAAAACGACTCCACCGTTGATGGCTAGGCGCTGATGGCAGTGTACTGGTTGAAGACTGTGCAACAGACTAGGAAGGCCCTGATGATCCCATCCCTCCCCCCTCCCCCTCCCCTGAAAGCTGATCTTCCCCCACCTAGTGACTCTCCATTCTATTCTTCAATTTACGGTTCTCTGTAGCCTAAGAAAATGCTACCATCATCCTATAATTCATTGCAGAATTCAATGCAGTCTTAGAAGCCTCACTAATAGTCAAGGAATTAAGGCCCTGAACAAACTGGCACACCCTAGCCTTCATTGTGGGCAACATATGAATGGCATACTTGGACAAGCGAGCAAACTCCATGTGGTACTCCTACACACTTCTGTTACCTTGCTTCAAATTTTCAAACTCTACCGTACAGGCTAATCTTGTCTCAGCGGGCAGGAAATGATCTATAAAGGCATCAACAAACTTGCTCCACCTCGACGGAGGGCGCCCCTCCTCTTGGGAATCTTCCCACAACTCAAACCATGAATAGGCCACCCTTTCAAACGGTAGGCAGCAAACTCTAATCTCTCTATCTCAGTCGCACGCATAACCCAGAGGGTTTTGTGTATATCATCAATGAAATCTTGAGGGTCTTCTTCTGGATTGGCACATGTGAACATCACAGGGTCTAATTGAAGAAATCTATTCACCCTAGAACTAGTAGAATCCCCTTGCTGGCTGGATGAACTGGGCGCAACATTTGACCTCTGAGACTGAGAGGCCACTAGCTAGGTCAACATCTAAATGGCTCCCCTTAGATCCCCATCAGAAATACCAGAACCGGAAACTAGGGCTGGAGGCGGGACAAAGGTATCAATAGGAGGGATAGTGGTACCCTCCACAGGTGTAGGAACTGGGATAGTCTGCTAGAGAATAGAAGAATCAGGCAGAGTGATAGCAGGGTGGTTACCCTCACCCACAGTCTCAAGTACTGAATCATCAGCCACTCCTGAAGTGGCATTAGCTTTGGCTTCCTAGCCAATTCTCATTTTCTTCTTATGTACCATTTACTGGAAGATAGAAAAATGCACTAATTAGAGGGAACAGTTTCACTGCACGATTAAGAATATTAAAGAAGGGTGTTATTCCTAAATTCCCAAGTAGCCTCTGATTTATAGATGTGGTCGATTACACACAGATAAGAAGAAATCCACTAGATACAGCTCCGAGACATCCTAGGACACTTCAAAACATTTGACTCTGGTACCAAGTTTGTTACGTCCCAACCTCGGGAGGCACGACCGATGCTCAATCGAATAGACCCAACTGAGCAAGCCTTATCAAACATTTCTTACCCAACTCAACATGAATAAGGAAACCATACTTTTATTCACTTATTTGGACGTGGAAAGTTAGTACATTCTACATTGTTAATTCATTATAAATCACAACATTAAACCGTAGATAAGTTCAAAGATTTCCATACAATATGCTTTAGAGAAACGAGATTTAGAATTACAACATTGTTCATAGGACCATCCAACACTCGTACACAACCCACGCATATGTCTATGGAGCCTCTAAAGATGTAAAATACAAGTATGATAATGCCGGTGACAAGGCCCCCGACTATACCTCAAAAGCAGAAGTATACAACAAAAAGATGTGCAATATAATCCCTTGAAGGAGAAAGGGGCTCACCACGACTTCGGGATGAAGATACTCCCTACGCGTGATCGACTCTATCCGCAATGGAGCTGCCTACATTTATTTAAAAATGTAGCGCCCCGGCAAAAACAGACGTTGTACAATGGAATAGTACTAGTACGTATAACGAAAGACCAATTAGATAGAAAGAACTTTCATACCAACATAAAGAAATCACAAGTATAACTCAGTAGCTTTAGACAATCACAACATTATCAATGTAGAAGAGTCATGCAATTTTTCACATTATGAAGCCTTTAGTTTGGATATTTCATAGTGTTCATTTCGCTATACCACCACTAGCTTGAGCGGAGTCCGATCTCGACCCGATCGGCTTGGTTGCCTCATTTGAGACATACACTTCAATCACAATCTCACTTCTTTTTTTATCTGGGGTTCAATATCAACATATTACTACCATGTGTACGGCATGGCATACGATCTTAGCTGGATCGGCTAGGCCGCCTTACCAAGCCATTTTCCTTTTTCCATCAATCATCTCAACTTAATTTTTGTTTCACCTACATCATTCCATAAGCACTTGGGGTCAAAAATATCACGTCATACATTTGGAACTAGGCTATATTTCATATTATTCCCAATTCTAATGTTAGATTTGTAATTTAGGATAATAAGTGCACGCAAGAGAAATTAAAATTGAAGGCATAGAGGATACTTCATATAGGTGGCACAACATATGCTGCCTCAATTTCAACATATGGTCCAAGCTATTCAATTCATGATTTATAGTCCTTGCACCTATTCTGGTTATCAAGAATAACATTAACATATTGATCATATTGCACGTTCCATGCATATAAGGTTGCAATACTAATTCAAGTGAAATAACAATCAATAACAACAATTCAATTTTAATCTTACCGTGTTCACACAATCACTGACAAAGCTCAATTTCTAACAGACGGTATTTTAGCTATACATACATCAACCGAGCTTTCCTTAATCCTATAACATTCTGGAATGTTCGCATTTCAATCTATTTAAGAAATATAGCACAATTTAACTCATAATTAGGAAAAGATCATAATTTAAGCTCTCTTGAGCATTTTATCAAGCATTTAGTGTTCATTAAGACCTTATGATTCTTTTATGCAAGATTATACTAGCCCATTACTCATGCCTCTTTATTTATAATTTTTCATATTTTTCAAGAACATATGCATGCAATGCAATCTCCTATATCCCTCTAAATTACCTCACTAATGATCCTTTGTAGCCATGTGTAAAAATAAGAGCTGATATGATGAAGTCTTACCTCTTGGGATGAAGGTTTAGGTCCCAACTTGATTATCTTTAATGATTTAACAAAGATTCATGGATCAATTTTGTTGGGAAGCACTTTCCCTCTCTTAGACCCTTCCTCTCACTCTAAAAGTGTCAGGAAATAGGCTCAAAATGAGCCACTGCACAGGATATAACGACAGGGGGTCGGGTTTAAAATTTAGAAAAATAGAGCCCTGACTCAGATCTGTGATCGCAAAAACTGACATGCGGTCCGCAGAATGGATCGCAAAGTACTCCCCAAAACCAGATGACACTGCTTGGATATGTGATAAAAATGCGGTCTGCATACTCGTTCTGTGGTCACATGATGCACCGCAGAACTACCCCTTACAAAATCCTAAGGGGATTATGCGACGACTATGCGGTCCGCATATCGATTATGCGATCGCATAACTGACCGCATAGCTAACCTCAAATTTGACCAACACAATGTTCCATTCTGCGGTGACTATGTTGTTCCCATAGCTATTACGTGACCGCATTTTCGACCGCATAAAGGCACTTTCTGGAAAACATTATTCCTTGCCTTTTTAATGTATAGACCATTCCAAAGGGTCCGAACAAAATTTTATCTATTTCTAATACATATTTTTAATTTGACACTACAAACTTTAGAATTTTGAATACAAATTTTCGCGGGAGGTCACGAGTCATTTTCACCTGTGATTCGCACGGTGTCCACAAACGATTTCCTGACAGCAGGCGATGTTGTATCAAATTAATAGCAATAAGTATTTTAGTACCTTATTGTACAATACATTGCATTTAAATTTCAAAGTAAATAATAAAAAATTTACTCTTTAAACTGTAGAAAACAATATAATACATTCAAATATTATTTCCATAAATTAAAAATACTACATTACGTAAAGAATCCTCTAAAATATTCATGGACATTTATATTTTTGAACATCGGTGGAGTATTATCAGTAATAAGGCTAGTTGCTGGACCTAATTCACCATCCAATCTTGGACTATGAAATGTTGCTACGGAGATCCTTTCTTTCACTGCGCTTACCACTGATCTATGCTCTACGCTTCTGTAAATTCCATTTGAGAATATCTGGAAAAAGAAAAGTTAAGAGCTTTAAATTTTGATATAGCAGAAAAAGGTTATTAGACAATTAAAACAAATAAACACATAATTTTGCAATTTTTGTTCAAAACCAGTCCAAATCTCCAATAGCTTCAAATTTTTTATACAAACTTCTTATACTATTTCTAACGAGTCCAAATAACACTCACTTCAAATTTCTCACAAAATTAAATTCAAAATTTAAACCCACATATTTAAGCTTGTTAAAAATCTAATTTTCACTATCCTAATGAATTTGGTTTGTTGAATTAATATTTGAGTCATAATTACTTATTTGAAAGTTATTTAAAAGGTTGAAGAATCTTTTTTAAAAATTAAATAGTAATTTTGAGAACATATTGAAGTGAATATTGAATTTTGAGAACATATTGAAGTGAATATTGAATTTTAGCATTTTATTTTTGGATTGGTTAATTATAAACTGAAATATATGTTATAAAATTAAAAAAATGTGAAGCCTAATTGTTCCAATGTGATACAAAACTAAAAAGTTTTGTTTTTTAAAGAAAAGAATTCAGTGCCTAGTCAAACTAAATGATTGAACAGAGGGAGTAAAATAAATTGAAGTGTAACATTTTTTATTATAGATTTTAATTAGTAAGTTGAAGATTTCTTGTGAATGTAAGATCGCCATATATATTGTGGGGTCATGTTGTACCCAAAATAATTGACGTTTTACCTTTTTCTTTTTATTTTTTTGAACCTGTCGTTTGTTTTGTTGAAAGATACGTTTACAAAGCCTTGTCGACTCCTAAAAATGTAGCACTATTGCGTACATATGCAGGTAATTGTTATAAAATAATATAAAGACAAGAACAATAACTCAAGAACAAGAGCAAATAGAGAGAGAATAAGGAGAGAGAGAAGTATTCTTATTAATACTTGGGGTGATTTACAATGGGGTAAGACCCCTCTATTTATAGGAAGAGGAATGACTTAGCTTCAAGCTAAAACTCTTAGACATTCACTCTAAATAGACTTCTATTTTATAACACTCCCCCTTGAATGTCTATTCAATAATGTGCCTCATAAAACCTTAAAACCAAAACCCAATGGGAAAAATTAAAGTAAAGGAAAAAGAGTACACATGTTTGAATATGCGCCTATTGGTTGCCTCGTTAAAAACCTCGCAAGGAAAACCCAGTGGGACAAAACCTTGTAAGGGAAAAAGAGTGCAACGCGCATTAACTCCCCCTAATGAGTACATCAATTTATATCCTTGAGCATTTGCATTCCAATCTTGTGCATCATCTTCAAAACGATCTTTGGTAGACGTTTGACAAATCAACCATATTGACTTGAATAAATATTCCGCACCTTGAAATCATCATTCTTGATAGATATGAACATCTTCATATAATGTCGCGGAATGACTCTTCAATATCTTCATAAATGCATTCTCAATGCCATCATGCTTATAGTTATAGCAAGATACATATGTACACAAATTGTACTAAGGATGTGATACTTCAGGACCAAGAATTGCATATGCTTCAAGCAACTTAAATCTTTCAAGTTAAGTCATATAAGCCATATAATAGACTTTAGATGCATATCAAGTTTTCCATGTCATGCTAGACAAATAAGATATCGAAAACTGACTATACATACCTTTGACTTTATACTTTCAAGCATTTGAACTATAGGTTCAAAACTACATGTCTTTCATATGGAATCAATTCTTCTTGAATTGAATCTCTTCCATTTAGTTACTTTCTTTGGGTCAGCAAATGCGTATAGCATGCTTTGCAATATGTTGCAATTGAATTATCCCTTTTTATGAACTTCAGGTTCATATCATGATATTCGGGGATATACATATACAAATGATAATTCATCCCATGTAACCTTTTCTCAAGTGTTTATCATGTCTCCCCCTCATGTTAGTAAAGCTAACTTGTTTCCTCAACTTTGGGAAATCATCTTTGTGCATTATCATGTCAATATACACAGCACATTAATAATAAGATGAAATTATTTGGTTCCTGACCCTGAACCACTTGTGAGGGGAGAATATAATATACTCTCGTATACAACGTATGTCATACTGATATATATAACTTTGTTCTCATAAGAAACAGTTTAGCTATTAAGTGGAAGCACTCAATAATTATCTTGCTAAACCCAACTTTGATATAAACCAACTTATCAAGATGAACTGTCTTGAGTAGAGAATCTGGAAATTATGCTCGAAGTTAGATTACTGAGCGATTTACCTCGCAAGCACCGGCCAGGCTGCGGGTTAATAACAATTGCGCATGTAACCATATCATAGATGCATCATATGTGGTATATATGGCAGGTGAATGGGCCCATATTCACCTTTGATATTTCCAGAATTTATGGGCTTCAACCCGAACTCTTTAGTTGGTCAGTTCATTAATGAGAACAAGTGATACAAGAGAATTCGTAAAGAACTTTCTAGTTCTTTGATATTCACCTATGTGAATTTGCACATCATACTTAAAATGAGATGGCTAACACGAATGCCAACTGAACAAATTATCAATATTGGTAAACTTCAAATTTACACCATGACATGTGCACTTATCAATAAACTTCAGGTTTATTATGACATGGGTTTTTATACCAATAGATATCCACTTTATTGTGGCATTCTTTCTTTTGTGTACTACAAACTGGAGAACAAAGCGGGTAGCTTTTCATATGCAAATTTCCCCGCTACAAGTTGTAGTAATAGGAGATATCAAAGCCTTCCTTTATTTATAATCTCAATATAATCAATCGCTTTCGCGTGTACTTTGGAAACTGAATAAGTTTCTTTGAGACTTACTACAGCACAATACTCAATTGTGTTTCTCCAACATAGTAATAATTGGCTCTTCTAGAGCTCTCAATTAATTTTGTACTACCACAGATTCATCAACATCCATGTGGTGAATATATTTCTTAAAGAGAAAGTTTATACCATTATGGTCATGTCAAACTTATATGCAAGATATGTTTCTTGCATTATCGTTGTCCTTTAATAGTCATATTTCCAAAATACTTTGGCGTACAATAGGTACGTGACCAACGATCATTCATGCCATATATCATCTCAAACCTCCTTCTAGGGGTGAGTGTGGTATCATCTCAAACCTCCATCTAGGGGTGAGTGTGGTATATTTAATACCAATTTCATCTTCATATTCTTCCAATAATGAATATGTATTCGTGAATCAGATGTTGTCACATTCACTTCGAGGATATGTGATTTTGTTATCCTTTTCAAATCTATAAATGCGTCAGGCATTTGATTTGCTATTCTTTGCAAATGGATAATCTTTTGTGCATCTTTCTCACAAATAAAGGTACGTGGATCAAGATGAGATAATGATGCATTTTTCCACAAAATTTCCCGTTTGGTTTCACCAACTTCTCCCCCTAATTTTGGGAAAAGTGTCTCATCAAATCGACAGTCTGCAAATCGTGCAGTAAACAAGTCGCCTGTCAATGTTTCGAGGTAGCGAATAATGGAGGGCGATTCAAACCCAACATATATTCCTAACCTTCTTTGCAGACCCATTTTGGTGCGGGATGGCGGTGCTAAAGGCACATATACTGCGCATCCAAAAATTCTTAAATGGGATATATTGGGTCCATGACCCAAAACCAATTGCAACGGGGAATATTTGTGTCAATTCGTCAGTCAGAGACGAAGTAGCATTGCTGTATGCAAAATGGCGTGACCCCAAACCGAAGTGGGCAGCCGACAAACTAAAATGCTGCATGCAAAATGGCATGAACCCAAACCAAAGTGGGCAGCCGACGAACTAGCATTGCTGCATGCAAAATGGCGTGAACCCAAACCGAAATGGGCAGCCTCGTTTTCATGAAGAATTCAAGATTATTCTCATCTATTGTCTCAATATGATATTTTTAAAACTCAACAAGTTCTTCTTAGACTTGGAGGAGAATATTGCATTCTCTAAGATAAACGTCATGCCTTTGGGCAGAGATACAGTTGCTCTTCCGGAGCCTTCAATCAATTTACTTCCCATGGTTTGACATATAAAAGAAAATATACGAACATGAGAATAAACAAGTTCAATTCGTTTGTGTCACATAATATTTTCAAAATCTGCTGCTAACAGTTGACTAACAAAATCAGATATGTTATCCATAATTGATTACTTTGCAGTTTGAAAATTTCAGTTTAAGCATTTTCATAAAACAATCGATTGTTAAACACACACAATCGATTGTTGAACATTGACAATCGATTGTTAAACATAGACAATCGATTATTTACTATTTTTGAAAAACTTCAGATCAGTCTTAAGACAATCGATTGTTAGACATAGACAATCGATTGTTGGTTATTTTTGAAAAATTCCAGACCTCACTGTATAACGACAATCGATTGTGGATGATTTTTGAAAAATTCTAGATTACACTGTCTAATGACAATCGATTGTTAGACATAGACAATCGATTGTGGATGATTTTTGAAAAATTCCAGATTACACTGTTTTAAAGACAATCGATTGTTAAACATAGACAATCGATTGTTGACTGTTTTTGAAAAATTCCAGATCACAGTTTTAAAGACAATCGATTGTTGATCATTGACAATCGATTGTTTTGCAGTTTTTATGCGAAATATGAGATAACCGACTAGTTTTTCAGGTTAGTCGATTACCTCTACTGGAAAGTAAAAATATTATTGATATTTGAGCATATTGATACATTCTAAAGAACTAATACTAACATTATATCATGAACTAACTAATACGAGCTAATACTAATGGCTATTAGTTTATTCATTCACTAATACAAATAAGTAGATCAAAATCAAATAACTCCATCTTCTTTCATCACGGATCCATCGCCGATTAGGTGGTCTATTTTCCCATCGGGTTGCTCAAAGAAGTCTGCCACATCCAGGTGGGTGATGTCCTCATTGTCGTCATAGACAAAATTTGTTTCAGGGCCTTTTCTCTTTCGAGATGCTTGATAAAGGTCAACCAAGTGTCTTGGTATACGGCAAGTCTTTGACCAGTGCCCTTTCCCACCGCAACGATAACATATCGTTTCTGAACCATTTTCCTTAGGATCTTCATGACCCCGTTTCTACTTTCGGTGGTTATCTCTCTTCGGGGGTTGACGGACTTCATTGGAATTTCTTCCTTGTCTACGTCTCTGGCTATGACCCCGTTTACGACCATGACCATGGTCCTTTTCATGTTTGGCATAATGAGAGTGCACCTTATCTGCTTCAGGCAGTGGTGTAGACCCAGTGGGTCGATTTTCATGATTTCTCATGAGCAGGTCATTATTTCGCTCAGCCACTAGTAGAAGAGAAATCAGTTCAGAGTACTTTGTAAAGCCTTTCTCTCTGTACTGTTGTTGCAGTACTATATTGGAGGCATGAAACGTTGTAAACGTTTTCTCAAGCATATCATAATCGGAGATATTATCCCCGCATAGCTTCAATTTAGAAGTAATTCTGAACATAGCAGAATTATATTCAGAAACGGACTTAAAGTCCTGGAGCCTCAGATGAGCCCAATCATATCGTGCTTGTGGCAGAGTGACCAACTTCAGCTTGTCATATCTCTCCTTTAAGCCGTTCCACAAGACGAGTGGATCCTTGACGGTGAGATATTCAATCTTCAAACCTTCATCAAGGTGGTGGCGCAAGAAAATCAAGGCCTTCGCACATTCTTGGGTGGATGCTTTTTCTCTATCTTTGATGGTGTCTCCGAGACCCATAGCATCTAAGTGGATTTCAGCATCCAACACCCAAGTCATATAGTTCTTGCCCGAAATTTCAAGGGCAACGAACTTTCTTTTCGTAATGTCAGACATAATCGAAAATTAAATTAGGAAGAGGGAAATACCTTAGATTTCTCGAGAATGGTTCTTGAGACGGTAGAGACTCGTGCTGATAAGGTGTTATGAAATAATATAAAGACAAGAACAATAACTCAAGAACAAGAGCAAATAGAGAGAGAATAGGGAGAGAGAGAAGTATTCTTATTAATACTTGGGGTGATTTACAATGGGGTAAGACCCCTCTATTTATAGGAAGAGGAATGACTTAGCTTCAAGCTAAAACTCTTAGACATTCACTCTAAATAGACTTCTATTTTATAACAGTAATAATTTATTCCAAATTTCATTCGATAATTACAAGACTGAAATAAAGTAAATATGCTATGAACATTTGGATTAGGGTGTTATAATCAACTAGAGAAGATTAGCTTAATAAGAGTCATTGAACTTATCCACGATAAGAATTCGATTAGGGTATAAAAAATTGTACATGGAGAATGTATCTTTAATATTTTTGAGGTGAAATTTATAGTGGCAAAGTACCTGACGCCATAAATTTGATCTTTCGATCATTAATACAGAGCAATTCATATATAGTTTATGTTGGGCGTGCGAACAAGTCTCATATTGATAGTTGAATTTGGGACCTTACATATATGGTGTAGGGATCTCTTAATGGTGTGAGATCTTTTGAGAAAAATTTTGCAGGTTTGGTCCATCGAATAATATCACACCATGTATTTGGGCTAATTTAGTCCTACAACTAGTATCAAAGCCCAGGTTTGGCAGAACGAGTACGGAGATGGAAAAGTGATGGTACAGGGCGGCACGCACACAAGAAGAAGCTAGTTGCAGGCTTCGCTTGCCATACTATTCTAACAATGTGGGTGACGCACTGTGAATCTTGGAAGATTGAGGCAATGGGCCACATGGAGCCACGGGGAACTTAGTTCGAGAGGGAGATTGTTTGTACGAAAGAAGTCTCACATTGGTAGTTGAAAAGTTTGGGAGTCTAAATGTAAGGTGTAGGGATCTCTTAATGTGCGAGCCTTTAAGGAAAAAATCGTGCAGGTTTGGTCCAAAGCAGACAATATCAAACCATGTATTTGTGTTAGTTTAACCCAAAAGTTTAATTTTTTTATGATACTTTATTGTAGTAATTTTACAAATTTAGTTACTTTAATTTTGTTTACACTCAAAATCAGATAACAATTGAATTTGTATGTGATTTTAAGGATATATGGATTAACTTTAACACAAAGCGATAATTAAGTTGCAATTGAAATAAACAATGATAAAGTAAATTCAAAAAGCATGAATTGAATAGTTACAGTCTTGGGATGTTAGTCATACTCGAACTTGATGCACTTCGGTTGATCTCAAGAAGAAAGAAATAATACTGTAATGCTTTGGAATGCGTATTACAACGTCTTAAATAAATTATCATACCCTTTTTATATGGTAGAGGAGCCCTACTTTAGGTACAATTTTATAAAAGGTAAAAGATCTCTTGATTTGCTGATTCTGGGTCCCTTATCGATAAATACCGAGATTTCCATTGTAATATCCAACCGGTCACCGATATTTGGTCTTCCATTAGCTATGTTAACAATGTTGCTTCGAGCTGGTTCAGGTCTAGGATCGATTCCGAGATCAGGGTCTCGATATTCTTGAAGGCAGGCGTTCAGACCCGGGGTTCTAGTCCGGTGGAACATGAGGTCGATCTTTTGTCCTTTATTGCCATATTCTGAGCTTGACCTACCATTTCGTAGGCGAGCTCGATTTCGGCTGTATCTAGATAGTCCCCTCATTTTTCGTAGAGTAGACGACAAAAAACAATATAAGCTTCTAATTCTTATTTTGATACCCCGTGACAGAAATGACAAAATAAACGAAACGTCTCGTTAGTCAAGTTTTAATCAAATTAAGTGCTTGTCAGCTAACGGTCGGCCAGTCTTGGATGCGAATCGTCATTGAAAAACTATAAATACATCTTCCTTTGTTCATTCCAACTTTATATCCAAGCCTTCTAGCCCTCGTACCATAGAAATCTCAATACTTTCTGGCATATATATCATGGTATTGTAAGAACTTTTGTTCGTTTCCATCTCAAGTCAACAAGTGTACTCCTGCAACTTCCTTGTTTCCTCTATTTCTCCTTCATTTTTTATAGAAATGGCAAAGATCTTAAACATCGTTCCCAAAAAAAGAAAAACCTTGTACTTTGCGGCCGGCTATTGAGATTGAATAAACTATTTTGTGTACTGCCGTTGATAAACCAGTATAGGAACCTCCTTTGAAAATGTTCATCCCTGGAGGATGCTCGGTAAATAATGATGTAAAGGTTGAAAAAACTTCTTCCATGTCGGGCTAGTGCAAAGATTTCTCGAGATACATCTGTTCGATTACCGAAGATATCCTCTCTATGGTTTGGGTAGATTACAGTAGGGCTAATAAAACTGTAGTGGTCCCTGACACCGAGGAGGCTATTTCCACCGATGCCGAGGAATACGTAAGTGTTTACACCTATCCCTTCATATTGGGACCGGTGGACCCAGTCATTATAGACTTCTACAAGAGGTACGAGAAGTTCCTTGGTCAGATCTATCCTTCGATATGGAGGATCTTGATCCTCCTCCTCTTTTTCATGAGCAAAATTGACGATTGTCAGTTCGTCATGGATCACCTGCTTCATTTGTACAGTCCCCGACTATTCCGAAGAGGGTTGATAAAACCCTGTACGCCGGGCGAGCAAAGACCCATTCTCTAGTCGATGAGGACCGGTATCAAGGCTGGCAAGGCCGTTTTATCCAGGTGAGGACTTCGTACCTAATTCCAGTGGAATGCATACCATTCCCCGAGAAGTGGAATACAAAACGTAAGTGGAACTTCCTTTTGAATGTTGATTTTTATGTTTACTTCCTCTTTTCTTATTCTTGTTCGTGATGGTGCAGCCGTTGCTCAGGTTCCAAATGCTTGCAAGTGTTAGTTCGAAATGCAAAAAAAGTAAAAAGAATGAATAGGGTCGTACCTTAGCGATAGTATCACTTCAAATAATTTTCGTTACAGCTGTTCTACAGTCATTCACCAATCATTGCTCTAAGTTTGTACGATCCCTCTCCGGTGATATCAATAATTTGATATGGTCCTTCCCAGTTCAGCCCCAGCTTCCCTACATTCGAGTTCTGGGTGCTTAGTGTGACCTTCCTTAACACTAAGTCCTTGATATTGAAGTGTCGAAGGTTGGCCCTTCCATTATAATATGTCTCAATACGCTATTTTCGGGCGGCCAATCGGGAAAGGGACACTTCGCACCTTTCATTTAATAGTTGTAGGCTTGTATCCATGGCCTTATCATTTGATTCCTTGGTTGCATATCGGAATCTGAGACTTGGTTCTCTGACTTCAATTGGTATTAGAGCTTTGACTCTGTAAGCTAGCGATAACAAGGTAGCCCCGGTACTGGACTTTGAGGTTGTATGGTACACCCATAGGACTTCGGACAAAATTTCTTTCCGTTTTTCTTTGGCATAAATTAACCTCTTTTTGAGGTTTTAGAGTGTGGTTTTTTGGGTCGATTCTGCTTGTTTGTTCCCACTAGGGTGATAGGTGTAGACATGATCCTTTTGGTCTTCAAGAAACTTGCTTTCTTTGCTGCCGATGAATTGTTTCTTGTTGTTGCACACGATCTCATCTGGCATTCAAAACTGGCATATGATTTGGTAATAGATGAAATCGATGAATTCCCTCTCCCTGACCTTCTCGTATGACTAGGATTCCACCCATTTAGAAAAATAATCATCCATAAACAATCTAAATTGAGACTTACCTGGTGCCTGCGGAAGGGGGCCAACGGGTTCATTCCCCACTTCATGAGCGACCAATGTGACAAAACCGAATGCAGTAGCTCCCCGAGTTAATGAATCATTGGAGCATGTTGTTGGCATTCATCAAACTTTCATACGAACTCTTTCGTATCCTTTTCCATGTAGAACTAGTAGTAGCTGGCTTTGATTACCTTTCGAATTAATGACTCTGTGACTGAATGATTTTTGCAAGTGCCCTCGTGAACTTTTCTCAGAACATGATTAGTATCTCCTAATCCCAAACATATTTCTAGTGGGCCATTGAACGTTCTTCTGAACAGGGTTCCATCTTCGGACAAGCTAAATTGTGTTGCCTACGTATGCATGGCCCTTAATTTCTTTTAGGTTCGGGGGCAGTTTTTCGGTCTTCAGATATTCTATTTATTTGTTTCTCTAGTCCTAATTCAGTCTTGTAGAGTTTATCTCAACGCGGCCTTCTTCCACCACCGATCACATGAGTTGTACGACTACCCTCGAGTTGAACTCATCGTCCTCGACCGCCGACCCTAGGTTAGCAAAGGCGTCGCCTCACTGTTTTGATCCCAAAGTATGTGTTGTAGGGTCTGCTCCTACAATCGATGTAATTTTACCTGCAACTTATCCAGTTACCTTTGCATTCATTCCTCTCTAACCTTGAACATCCCATTAACCTGTTTTACCACAAGGAAGGAGTCGTACTTAGCTTCGATTACCTTCACCCCCAAGCTTTTGGCTAAATCGAGGCCTCCAATTATGGCCTCATATTCATCCTCATTGTTATTTAGTTTCACAGTCCTAATAGATTGTCTAACTACATTTAATGTTGGTTGCTTCAATATGTTGCCAAGTCTAGACCCTTTTGCATTTGAGGCGCCATCCGTAAAGAGGATCCAGATCCCTGAAGACATCCCCAAGTTCACCAACAACTCTCTTTCAACCTCGGGTATTAGGGCTGGCGTAAAGTCAGCCATCAAATCTGCCAAAATTTGAGATTTTATGGCGGTCCAGGGTCGATATTCAATATTGTACTCACTTTGAGATTCACAGTCCTAATAGATTGTCTAACTACATTTAATGTTGGTGGCTTCAATATGATGCCAAGTCTAGATCCTTTTGCATTTGAGGCGCCATTCGTAAAGAGGGTCCAGATCCCTGAAGACATCCCCAAGTTCACCAACAACTCTCTTTCAACCTCGGGTATTAGGGCTGGCGTAAAGTCGGCCACCAAATCTCCCAAAATTTGAGATTTAATGGCGGTCCAGGGTCGATATTCAATATCGTACTCGCTTTGAGATTCACAGTCCTAATAGATTGTCTAACTACATTTACTGTTGGTGGCTTCAATATGATGCCAAGTCTAGACCCTTTTGCATTTGAGGCGCCATCCGTAAAGAGGGTCCAGATCCCTGAAGACATCCCCAAGTTCACCAACAACTCTCATTCAACCTCGGGTATTAGGGCTAGCGTAAAGTCGGCCACCAAATCTACCAAAATTTGAGATTTAATGGCGGTCCAGGGTTAATATTCAATATCGTACTCGTTGATCTCCAAGACCCATCTGACCAATCGTCTTGAGAGATCAGGTTTATGCGTTATATTTTGCAACGTGTAAGTAATCACAACACATATAGGATGACATTGAAAATATGGTTTCAGCTTCCTAGAAGCCCTTAGTAAAGCGAGCGCCAATTTTTCTAGGTGAGGGTACCTAGTTTCAGCCTTACCTAGAGTCCTGCTAACATAGTAAATTGGAAATTTCATCCCTTGCTCTTCCTGGATGAACCGCTATCTCCGATACTGCCAAGTACAAGTATAGTTGTTCGTTTGTCTCCGGCATGTGAAGCAGCGGTAGGCTCGATAGATACCACTTTTGTTCCTCCAAGGCATATTAACACTCTGGGGTCCATGGGAAGTTATTCTTCTTCTTCAGTAGTGAGAAGAACCGGTGGCTCTTATCGGAGGACCTCGAGATGAATCGCCCTAGGGCGGATATACGTCCAATTAATCTTTGCATAGCTTTCACATTGTCCATAATTGTGATATCTTCGATGGCTTTAATCTTGTCGAGGTTGATCTTGATTTCCCGGTTAGATACCATGAATACGAGAAATTTACCTGATCCGACCCTGAACACATATTTCTCTAGGTTCAGCTTATCTGAAAGTTTCATGCAAATGTTTTAAATGATCCTCTGCTCGCATGGATTTAAACAACATATAAACCTCTATTGATTTCCCTATTTGTTCCTTGAACATCCGATTTACTAGGCGTTGATAAATGGCACCACCATCTTTTAATCAGAATGGAATCACGTTATAGCAGTATGTACCGTACTTAATTGCATCATATAATAGCATTATGTCTCATACTTAGTGATGAATGAGGTTTTTTCCTGATCATCCAAGTTCATCCGTATTTGGTATTACTCGGGGTATGCATCGAGAAAATTGAGGATCTCGTGGTCGGCCGTGGAATCGATCTTGCAATCGATGTTGGGCAAAGGAAAAGAATCCTTCGGACATGCCTTATTCAAATCCTTATAGTCTACACACATTCTAAATTTATTCCCTTCTTTATGTACTACCACTACGTTTGCTAACCAATTCGGGTATTTAACCTCCCGAATGGACCATATTTTAAGGAGTTTAGATATCTCGTGCTTGATGAAAACATGTTTGACATCAGGGGTCTCCTCTTCTTCTTGACTAGGTGGAACATCAGGTTCAGGTTTAACTTGTGAGTGGTTATCTCCGGCGGGATCCCTGTCATATCAAGGAGGGACCAGGCGCATCAATCTTCATTAACTATAAGAAATTGAATGAGCTTTTTCCTGAGCTCGGGGCTTAACCTCGTGCCCATATATACCTTTCAATTGGGCAAGTGTTCGGTTAGTACGACTTGTTCCAGTTCCTCGACCGTTGATTTTGTAGCATTGAAATCATCGTGATCTATGAAAGAATTAAGTACTCCGTAGTCGACGTCCTTCTCTACCCCTCGTTCCTCCGATCCTGTCGAGGCTGGTATCGATGATTGCTATTTGGCCCTATATTTGACCATCTAATTATGATCCACCGATGTTGAGAGTGTGGATGTCGCGATCACTTCAGCTACCACGAATGTATCTTGGCGGTCGTTTGTTCCTTATAGTCTATTTTGACTTCTCTGGATGTTGGGAATTTCAGTACGTGGTGCAGCGCCGAGGGCGTCGCTCTCATGTTGTAAATCTATGGCCTCCCGAACAGACAATTATATCTCATATTCCCTTCGATTACATAGAACATAGCTTCTTGTACGGTTCCAGCGACATTCTTCGGTAATGTTATATCCCTTTAGTAGTCTCACATGCCATGTTGAAACCGTTTAGGACTCAGACCGCTAGTACGATCAGATCTTGTAGGCCGAGTTGTTTCACGACCCTTGATCTGTTGATGCTGGCTTAGCTACCTGGATCAATTAACACACACTTAATTCGAGATTTATTTATGAGTACCGATATAACTAGTGCATCATTGTGGGGTTGCACAATCCCATCACCGTCTTTATAGTGAAAGACAAGGTTCCTTTCAATATGTAATCCCGAGTCTGTTTTTCCCTTGTGATCAATTCTTTGGTACGTTTCAGCATCGTACCCTGTAAATGTCGATTCCACCGATGATCATGCTGATGACATGTTGAGGCTCTTCCTGCTCGGTTTGCTTATTAAAGTCCCTGCTCCTGAAATGGTTTTTGGCTCGATCACTCAAGAATTCTTGAAGATGTGCATTGTTGAACAGCCGAGCCACATCTTCTCTTAAGTATCGACAATCTTCAGTTCATGTGGACATGAGTGCCATGATATCTGCACATTAGGTTGGGATCCCTTTGGGCTGGATCGGGCTATAAGGACCTAGGCCATTTTGTATCTTTAATGCATCCGATGGCAGATACGATAACATCGACGTTGAAGTTGTACTCCAATAATCTTGGAGCTTCTATAGGCCTGACGGGCCTGTCGAAGTTGTTTTTGCTCATGATTCCCCGGTTGCTCTGACCTTGATCACTTCTCTTTTCGTTTCTCAAGGGTTTGCCAAGACCCATTGCCTCTTCGGTCTCCAATGTATGGTTGATATCGATCCCTATCCGATCCTGGTTCACGATCAATACCTATCTTGACTCTGTCTACAACTCTGACTAGATAAACGGGCCCGGAAGGGGCCCCAAGTTGATTATCTTAAACCATGATTTTAGATTGGTACTAGTTATGCACGTCGGCCCAAGTAATAGCCAGATATCCCACCAAATTTTATTTCAACTACTATGAAGCCACCGAGCTTCGAACATTGAGCCCCTGGGTGAAGGTCTGAGCGGCCCAACCATCAGCCACTGGTGGCAGGTCCATCTGTTCCATCTGAAACCGAGACACGAACTCTCTGAGCATCTTTTTATCCTTCTGTTTACTTTGAAAATGCCTGACTTCCTGGTCTCGACCTTGATAGTCTCGGCGTGTGCTTTCACGAAAGAATCTGCAAGCATAGAAAATGATTCAATAGAATTAGTAGGCAAGTTGTGATACTATATCGTAGCTCCTTTTGACAAGGACTCTATGAACTTATTCAACAAGACGGACTCGATCTCATCTCATCCTCCAAGTCGTTCCCTTTGATGGCACATGTGTAGGAGGTTACATGCTCATTTAGGTCGGTGTTCCATTGTACTTAGGAATCTCAGGCATGCAGAACTTCTTAGGGATCAACTTTGGAGCCACCCTCGGAGGAAAAGGTTTTTTCACGATTTTTTTTGAATCTAGGCTTTTAATATCAGTGGTGCTCCTCGAATTTGGTCGACCCTATAATTGTAGGTTTTCACCTTTTTGTCATTAGCTTTAATTTCCTTCTCCCCTGATTCTATCCGTTTTGTTAGTTCCTCGAGCATCTTTATGATCTCTGGGTTAGTCCCCGATTCATTTTTATTTGACCTTTCTGCGACCGATTCATCTCCGGGGGTGACTTCTCGGGACGTATAGGGTTCAATTCTACTCGATGCGCGGATTTAGTTCTGTAACTGAGCTATCACCGAGTGTTGAGCCTATTGCATTTTGAATATCATCCGTTAATTAATCATTTATCCTACAATCGGGCTCCACCACATATGCTAATCTCAGGGTCGGTAGGTAGATTTGTGTCGATAGCCACATGTGAGTTAGCATCATTCAGGTCCGCGACCAGAATTTCTATGGAATCGACTGGCGGTACCCCATCACTAGGCACTATGTTGTTGTTTTCACCGTGATGACTGGATTCGTTGTCAATATGGGTGTTGATTGTGAGTTTGATATTTTGAGCTTTTAACTTGAAATTAGAGGCACTTCAAAGAAGAAGTGTAAAGTGGGGTGTGTTATGGAAATTTGTAGCAAATAACCACTATTATCCTTTATCCCACGATAGGTGCCTAACTGTTTACCTTCAAAATCATATAATAATTGAATTTGTAAGTGATTTTAAGAATATGCGGATTAACTTGACACAAAGCGATAAATTAAGTTGCAATTGAAATACACAATGATAAAGTAAACTCAAACCACAAGAATTGAACAGTTACAGTCTTGGGACGTTAGTCACACTCGGACTGGATGCACTTCGCTTGATCTCAAGATACGAAAGAATAAGAGCTTAAAGAGAAATAATAATGCAATGCTTTGGAATGTGTGTTATAATGTTTTAAATGAACTATAAGATGTCCTTTGTATAGTAGATGAGTCCTACTTTAGTACAATTTTATAAAAGGTAAAAAATCTTTTTGATTTGCTAATTGCGGGTCCCTTATTGATAAATGATATCCGACTGGCCACGGGTATTTTGGTCTTTTGTTGGCTATCTTAACAATATTGCTTCAGGCTCATTCGGGCATATGATCGATTCTGGGATCACGGTCCAGTTCTAATCCCGAGCTTTAGTTCTAATCCCGAGCTTTAGGCCGGTGGAACTTGGGTTCGATCTTCAGTCCTTTATTGTCATATTCCGAACCTAACACCATTCAACGGCTAACTGTCATTCCTCTCTTACTCTGAAACAAATTCAAGGAAACCAAACTCCCACTCAATGCCTGAATCCTAACAAACTTAATTTTTTTTCTTTTAAAGTGAAAGCAGAAACTTCTTTTCCCCTCTGACTATAAAGGAAGCAGTGGAAAGTTGGAGTTTCGGGAAAATTGATAGAACTATCAAGAAGATTTGGCAGATGATTCCAGCTTGAATTTTCTGGTGTATTTGGACCGAAAGAAACCACATATGTTTTAATGGCATTTCAACTCCTAGCTGTTCACTGAAATTCAAGTATTTTATGAATCTTTTCAGTTGTAGTAATTTAAATACTGTAAATGATGCAATATCCCTAGAAGATTTCATTACTTCTCTTACTTCAGTTTAACAATCAAATTGTTTGATCTTTGGATTTAGCTCCCTGCTTCAATCGTTGTTTTTGTATTCAGGAGCTAGTCCAAAGTTTTTTTAAAAAATTTCTGCATCTTTTTTATGTCGTCAATATAACACTTTACTTCATAAAAATAAGAAGAAATAATTTATTTTTTATTGGGTCATCCTTGTTATTGTTGTTTCTAATTTCGTTCTAATTCTCCATTTGCATTGAGGTTTGGTAAATCAGTATATAAGATTTGTGGGACACGAAAATAGATCTTACCATCAAGTTTTGTTTTTATATAAAAGTAGAAGTAGGTAACCCAGAAAAATGGATATAATAATTGGTGGGACAAGAAAAGGCTACCTAGGATGAGAAATATTTCTACAAACCCATGAAACGAGTATTAAAAGATTGTCGAATTTTGTTGTTATATGTAAAGTGGAGAATATTAAGATAGTAGGATTGGTCTCCGATTCCTCTAATTTTTTCGAAGCTGATTTGACCCCGTGTACAACTTCTTGGAATAGCTCGAGTTCGACCCTGCTTGGCTTATGATTCTGATCTTGGAGCTGAGCTATGGCTGCCTAATGGGCTTGCAACATTTCAAAGATTACTCGCAGACTGATCTTGCCATCTTCACCGCCATGTGCATTCTGAGTAGCTGATCGGGTACCCCCACAAATGCCACTTTCGAGATCGACGGCCAAATTCTATTGATGGCTATACACGAACTGACGTTGATTGGGTCTACAACCGGAACTCCATCGAGGCTAGCAGGGTACAACGTTCTCTGATGCAATGTTTTCTCGCCTTGGTGGCCGAGACTATTGTCAACGTGTTGAGTTGTTGACAGAGAGTTTGACATTTTCAAATCTTGTAATCAAAGACACCTTAAAGAACAAGAATAAAATTATGTGTGTTACGAAAATTTGTACTAGTCAATCACTATTATCCTTAGCCCCATCGTGGGGGCCAAACTATTTATCCTAAAACGAATATCAATTAACTTCATACTATGATTTTAAGGATACGTGATTTTACTTGGCACAAACTACGCAAAATGTAGATTGATAATGAAATTGACAGTATATAGAAATTAAAGCAAACTAAATGAATTAAGCAGTCTTAGCCCTCGAGTTTTATCAACCTAGAACCAAGTGGGATTCAGTTAATACAAGAACAAAGTCACCGAATATTGAGAGCTTAGGAGAAAATAGTGCATTGTTTTATGTAACGTGAATATAATGTGTTTTACAAATGATCGGACCCCCTATATATAATAGGAGAGTCCTATTCTTAATATAATTTTAAATACAGTAAGAAATCTCGTGATTAGCTGATAAATTAGAATCTTCTTGATACGTGCCGATATTTCCGTCGTGATCCTCACCCGATCGCGGATATCTCGGCTTTTCGTTATTTAACTCGGTAGGCTCCCCTCGATCTTTACTCTACTCGGTCTCGATCTCGATTGGCCCCTGAGTCACGATATCGGCCATCTACTTCGTGTCTTGGTCCGGTATGGCATAGGATCGAACCCTAATCTGTCACTCCCTGGTCTCGATTAATCATAAAAATAGGCAAATTCAATTTTTACGGTATACAAAAAGGTAGCGAGAAAACAACTAAAAATTAAAGGTGGAGTTAAACAGAAAAAGAGTAAATAGAGAAGTGTGATTATAAAATAATATGTAATAAGTAAGTGCGTAACATGATAGGGAAATGATATAACAATCCATCATATCAAATTGATTGTTATATAAAATTAATTTTTTTGTTATTACATCATAATGGGTTTAATAATGCAGTATAATAACAATACAAAATAATTCAATACAATACAAAATAATAGGGGTGTTCAAAATCGATCCGAAACCGAAAACTGATCCAAACCGAAGCTTAACGGCTTAACGGCTTAACGGACGGGGAACGGATTGCATTTTTTTTATTAACGGCTTATCGGTTTGGGGATGGATTATTCAATTTTCCTAACGGCTAATCCGTTAACCCGTTAAGAATATAAATATTTATATATATATATCTATATATATATATATATATATATATATATATATATATATATATATATATATATATATATATATATATATATATATATATATATATATATATATATATATAATTTATTTTTATTTATATATATTAAATATAAAAAACTAAAATCCTTGAAAATGATTAACAAAAGTTTATTTCTACTTCTAAGCATTTTTATTCTTGGGATCTAGAAATTTTTTTGTTCTATTTTTAATTTATTTTTGGTTGTAATCCTTCTGTTTGGCAACATGCCGGAGATGGTAAAGCTAATTTCCTAATCACGAAAATCAAATTGAGTGACTCTGGCAAAGAAAATTGAATGCATCATATTGCCTCTAGAATATTATTTTTTATGGCAATTCATTATTTCTAAGACGAAGAGAATAAGAAATATTTAGTGAACATGTATGTTAGGCCGATAAACCGTCCATTAACCGCCCTATAAGAGCTAACCCGATACCAATCCCGCCCGATATCTTATCGGGTGGCTAACGAATTAATACATTTAAAAGCCGATAACCGTTAAGAGAAAAAGTCGCCCAATCCGCCCGATAAATACCCCAACAAAATAATACAATACAATACAAAATAATATAATATAATATAATGGATAAGAACTATCCAAGCAAGCTGGAAGAGTAACTTACAAATGCTTCACGTCATATCGATAAGTTAATAAACCAAAGTAGAGTATCAAATGTGACCTAGGATTCGTCATCCTTTGTCTCCAACTTCATGCAATCAATGAACGATTTCCATCAAGTGTTCGTGCAAAAAAATTTCTCACTTCGGAATTTTGTAGGATTATGTGGTCCAATGAGGTTGTGTGCGGGACCTAACTCAGAGTCGAGATTAAGGATATAGAATGTTGCCTCTCTTTGTTTGAGTTTACAACTGCTCTGTGCTCAATGCCCCTATAAACACCATTGCTCACTATCTGCCAAATTAATTTACACATGAATTAAATCCCCTTTCAAGAACCTTTAGATGTTTGAATAACTGAAGTAAGATACAACAATGTATTCAATATGATCTGGGAAGGTAGAGAGGTTGATGACACGAAAAATAAAGCAAGACTTAATATATAACAAGGAAAACCATATTTACCTCCATCACATCGCCAACATTAACAATCAAAGCATTTGGGAGGGGTTTTATAGGACCCAAATACCGTCTTTTCGAATTTGGAGACCATCAGTTTCATTAATCTGGAGAAGGATGGTGAGGGCATCAGCATCAGCATCAGGTTTTGTCTGGCTCAGGGCAAGGAGGATAACAATTCATCCTTATTAATTGCATGCTATCTGTGAACAGATCTTTCATTTCCTTTTCATCCATCTTTAAAGCCTTTGCCAATTGACATAGAATGCTTATTGTTAGGCTCTTGAATTCTCGGCAGTGTGCTTCCATGATGTCCCTAAAGAATCCAATCATATCGTACAAACATTAAATTAGGAAGTGAACGAAGATCAAGGCAAGCTTAATATACACATGTTAGAAGATCAAGGCACATAAATATATAGATATATATTTGATGTAATAATTTAATTTATATATGGATTCAAATCCAAACATCTTAATCTTAATATAATAACTTAATTTATATATATACTCAAATCCAAACATCTTAATCTTAAACAGGGCCTTACTATATAGCGGCTTGCTGTTAACAAAATTTTATTTTCCAAAAGAATTAAATGGTCATTGGAGAAACAAAATAGGACTAGCAAATAGCCAAATACTAGTATACCTAGTGTATCTTTTCATGTTTCCTTTTTCTTTTCATTTAATATTCTCTTATAACTCAGAATTATTTTTTTGTGTGAGAGAGAGAGGGAGAGAGAGGTACCTAAGTGAGAGAGGAAGCTTTGGGAATAAGTGAGGTTTTCTCAAACGGGTAGGGAAAGTGGTCATATAAAACAAGTCTGCCCAGTCTAACTTTTGCTCTTCAGAGAAAACAATGGCTTGCCCATATCCTTCAACATCTCCTTCTTCCTGCTCAAACTTCTTCTTCTCCTCCAATGGTAGATCGAAAAATGCTCGGATTTCTGACTTCACTTTCTCCACTAATGATGAACTCACTCCATGATTCACCAACTGGAAGAAACCAGTATTAAAAAGATTGTTAAATTTTGTTGCAAAATAAACATATTCTTTGGGTGGTGGTTGTTGATGACTATAAGTCATCACTAGCAAGGGTGGATATGTCGTCGAAGTTACGGAATTGGCCGAACTCAGTAGATTAAAGTCAAACCTTACATTTATATCAATAAATCTACTTAATATGTATAAATAATTTATCCAGATAACAAACCAAGATTATGGATCCAGAATTCGGAAACTTGAAATCATGGATCCAAATCCATTTTAGGTTCTATTAATTTTATAACAGCTATCTTCATTTCCCTGCATTGACAAGCCTTGACACGATGGATCTAAAGAAGAAAAGAGGCTAGACTATATTAGTAAGAAACAAACCTTGCAACCATTTCTCCACAACTTAAAATCTTAAAACGAACAACATTTGATCATTGAAATATACATATACCTGGAAAAATCCCCAGTCTATGCAAGCAAAATGAGGCCTCTCAAGCTCTGAACCATCATTTCCAATTGCCAGCAGTTTTTCCATGTCAATGACCGGAACTTGAGGAAATATGGAAGAGGAATTGGATGTCAAAACAGGCGTTTCGATATCATCACGAATATATCGCGGTGGAACGGCTACTTGTTGCTTTACCAGTTCTTGAACGCTAGGAACTTTCAAAGTGCTACCTATCTTTCTCGAGCTTGCAGCTTCTTCCGTCGAGTAATGAGGTTTTTTCTAAGAGAACTTGTTTTAGATAGCAAACCTCTTGAGATCTGAAATTATTGGTGTGCGTGTAAAATATATAAAAACGTGGGTGTGTATATATATATAGATATGTATATGATGTTCAACGTCAGTTTTTGCCAGCATTAATCGACACTCCATTGACGTTCTATTTTTTAGGAGGTAACAAATATTATTATATGCAGTACAAAGTTGTGCTAGGCCATTTCTAAAGTTGACAAAGAACTAGAAGTCATTACTTGCTTGGCCATCTTTACAATTGACAAAGAACCAAAAGCTATAGATTTCTCCTAACTCTTACTACAAGGATTCTCTAGATTAGATAAATATATGAAATCAGAGATTTTCCAACGATAATTTTCGAATTAATATAATTGACACGCCACTGACTCGCTCAGCCTTGTTGAGTTCTTTTTTTCTCTGGGAATGACAATAATACTTTATCTGTGTAGCTGGCACAAAAGCTTGTGCTAGGACATCTTTACAGTTGACAAAAAATCAAAATGTCATAACTTTCTCCTAGCTCAAGTACACAGATTTTCTAGATTATATATATATATATATATATATATATATATATATATATATATATATGAGAGATTTTCCAATACAGAAATAAACAATACAATATAATATAGTACAGTATAATTAGAGGCGGAGCTAGAATTTTAACCTTACATTATAGATTTAGTATAGGACTTTAAAGTGTTAGTTATCGAGTTCTAATTTAAAAGCTCTACATATTTGATGAATTTTAAACATCAAATATATTGTTATCAAAAGATAGTGGATTCAGCAGAACCTATAATTCGACTTGTGCCTCCGCCCCCAAGTATAATCTATACTTAAAGGTGTTAAACGGGTGGATCGAGCCTGGCTGGGTTGATATTTTTTGGACCCGTGCTGGTTACGGTCCGAGCCGATTACGGGTTGGGAATTAACGGGTTTAACGGGTTTAGGTTCGGGTTCATCCAAGTAAAAATTGAATCGTAAAGGTTATAGGTAGAGGGGGCGGGTCAGGCCATGTTTAGTGTAATTTTAATTTTTTTTAATTTTAACTATTGTAAGTTATATTAATACAAAGTATTAATATATTTGTATTAATATAAAGATTACAAAGAAGATGGGAAAAATTGCACTTATAAATTGCAAGTGCTACATTTATTTCAAAAATCAAACTTACAAATTGAAAGGTTTACATTTAACAACAAGTAAATTAACCAAAAAAGAGTAAATTCAAAGGTTTTGCATTGCCCATGCAAGTTTTTCATAATCAATATGAATTGATTGTCCTTCTTCTGGAGTGCTAAATTCATATGGGTTACCATGTGTTAATATATCTCCAAGTTCCTCGTCTTCTGGGCTATCAACATCTTCACATTCTTGATTTCTTCGTTCTGATCTAATCCAATATCTGAAACATACTAAAACTTTCATAGCATTGCTTCCCAATGAGTGATGGGTGTCTCCAAGTTGTTGTCTTGCTTGGCTAAATGCACTCTCTGATGCAACAATTGAAATTAGCACATGCAGCACGTCCCGAGCCATAGCGAAAAGAATAAAAAATTGATTTTCATTCTCATGCCACCATCCCAATGGTGAAAATTCTTTTGTGTGAGGCTCTTTTTGCTTCTACAAGTAGAATTGAAGTTCATCAATGTTCTTGCTACTAGTTTAAGTGTTAGAAAATGTAGAAAAAATATTAAAACTATCAAGGCCTTCATCATCATCCGCGGCAGAAGTGGTATAGTGCATAGAGGGATTAACATTGCCTACTCATCAATTACATTTGCATAATAATCAAATAATTGTTGTAAATATTCATTTAGCTTGTTCATACAATTATATAAATCCGAAGTTTCAGTTGGTCCAATCTCCATATAAGTATATAAAGCATTTATTAATTGGTGACAATCAAATTTCTTAATTGGAGGATTTAAAACATCACCAATTAAGTAAATCGTAGGAATTTGAAAGAAATATTTTTTGAAATTTGCTTGTATTTTTCCCACAACATTCTTATATTTTTCTTTCTTCTTAAATTCAAAGAGTAGAAAAGAAATTTCAGCTATATGTACTAAAGCTATAGCAATAGTAGGATAATATGCTCCAGAAAACTCAACAGTAGCTGTATAAAATTTATGTAAAAATTTAACTACATCATTAATGACCTCCCAAGTAGTAGTTGTTAACATACGATTTGGATCAGTACAATGCGCATTAGAAACTTCAGTTATTGGAATCTATATTTGTAGCAATATTTTAATAATATATATGTATAATTCTATCTAGTAACAATTTCGTCTGGTATGAATCTGGGTTAAATGTTATACGCGACACACTTATTCTTAAATTCCTTTATTCTAGATATTATTTCTTTGAATAACACCAACTGCTCTTCTAACATGAGTAATCTCAGTTAAAAATAAATCAAGGCTACTTTTAACAATTAAATTGTAAATATGACATGTACACTTAACATGAAAATTTTCATCAAGAGGTGGTTGCAAATGCTGCTTTAATATTGAAATTGTGGCATTATTATTAGAAGCATTATCAAAAGACATACGCAGTACTTTTTGCTTGAGATTATAAAATTTAACAACTTCACAAATAGTATTACTTATAAACGCAGCAGTGTGACTCTGATCTTCATCATATCTAAAAGCGATAATATGTTTTTGCATACAAGTAGTATCATCTATCCAATGACATGTAATTGTCAAATGCTCATTTCTATTAACAGCATGGCTGATATCAGAAGTTAGAGAAACTCTACAAGGAAGGTGGATAAACAAATAACATATGTATGTTTGATATTGTTCATGAAGTCTAAAAATATCAGCTTTATAAGTACTTGTAGGGATACCTTTAAATAAAGGATGTAAATCCTTTGAATTTACATAATAAGATATGATGAAAAAGAAAAAAAAAAGGTAGACAACTCAAAGCAATCATTTTTGCTAACTCCTCATGATCCTTCATTTTATCATATTTCACTAGACCTCCAATAGTAGGGTTAAGAGTTATTTGATTTCCATCACCATTAGCGCCCTATTCTATGGGATGCTCAATTTTCATATGTCTACTAAGTGTCCTGGTCCCCCCTAAATTTTCTCCAGTCAAATGTTTAAAATCACCTTTACAAAATTTGTATCTAACTCTATCAGTACCTTCTATTATTTTAAAAAAGAGCCACAGGTGGTCTACTACTAGTTACACAACCACCATCCCTTGTAGCAACTCTAACATTACCGGTTCCAGACTAGTAGGTATAGCTGGTATCTAATTTTCCGTTCCTAATCATTATCTTCTATTCCACAATCTTCTTATAATTGTTCATAATCTATATTATCATTAGGCGATATTTCGGAAACATGTGTAAATACTAATGGGGTACTATTACTACCAGATGCTGAAGGACTACCTCTGTTTTTATTTTCCCTACTAGTAACTTTTATACACGCTCTTTTAGCAGCATTAAATATATTATAAAAATTAAAGTATAAGCTAAAATTAAATATGCAATAAAAATAGTAAATAAGAGAAAGAGTTGGAGGGAGTGCATCGAATCCAACAATAAATTGAGCACTTGATTACGCAATTCCGATGTTACCACGAACAAACGTCAAGCAAGTATTTCAATTTTGAAGTTCAGTTGTTCAAACTTCAAAATTTGAATGATAAAACACGATAAATTAAATTCAAGAAAAGCGAACCAAATAAAATTAGAAAGATGAATTGAAGACTAGAAGTCCTGAAAATTGGAGAATGATAGAATGAGAGAAATGAGAATTGGGTGAAAAAATTAATAAGGGGGAGGGTATTCATAGTTTTAGAGAAGGGTAATTTTGTAAATTGAAAAAGGGTTAAAAAAAATTTTAAAAAGGCTATTTATGCAATTCTCCCGTTGGCCAATGGATCAATTCCAGGTTTGACAGTTGCCAACGGTCAGTGGGCCCCACATAATTTGAAGATTAAAAAATCTAGCTGTTATACCGGGCCGGTCCGGGCCTATTAACTCGATAAGGGCTACTATTCACGTGGATCCGGTTTGATCGGTCTGGTTAACCGTTTAAAAAATGTAAACGGACCAACCCCCTCTACCTCACCTACCCAGCCCCACCCGACCCCCTTTGTACATGTGTTGCTAAGGAGAATATGCACAAGGCTGAGCAAGATAGAAGGTTAATACAATTTCTTATGGACTTAATGAGGTCTACACTGTTGTGCGACGCAGCATCCTTACTGTTGGAAACACGTTCTCAAGGCTTTATACTAAAACGTGTGTTCTTATGTGTAGGTTTTGATGAATGACAAACAAGCGCAAATTGATATATGACGAAGTTCAAGTACAAGCGCACAATTGGTGGATAACAAGATTCAAGCAATACAAAGTTTTATAGTTTAAATGAGTCGTTCTTAATTGTGATCTTGATCCGACAACTTGACTCATGACATGGCTTCTCTCGTAAAACTATTTTTACAAAATCATGCATATTTAATTTAATGCTAAATGATTTTAAATCATGCATATTTACTTTAGTCAAAATGATTTTTAAACATGCCTCTAAAAAATCTGGACTAAGATAATCGATTATGTACTTATGATAATCGATTATGTTAAGCCAAGACTGCATGACAATCGATTGTGAACTAATGACAATCGATTGTGTTAAGGCAGTGAGCATCAGGTTTTTCAAACCTGCATGACAATCGATTGTGAACCTTATGAAAATCGATTGTGATGAGGCAGTGTACATCAAAGTTTTTCAAAACTCAGAATAATCGATTGTGAAGCTAATGACAATCGATTGTGAAGAGACAGTGTCCATCAGACTTTTCAAAGTCACAAAATAATCGATTGTGAACATATGACAATCGATTGTGTTGAGGCAGTGTCTTCCAGACTTTTTCAAAGTTATTAAATAATCGATTGTGAGTATATAACAATCGATTGTCACGAGGCAGTGTCTAAAATGATTTTCAAAGTCTGATAAATAATCGATTGTTAACATTGCACAATCGATTGTGAAGCTGACTGTTGTCGTAAAGTTTTCAAATACTGTCAGGTAATCGATTGTTGATTTTGTACAATCGATTGTTGAAATTAAAATCTGGAAAAGATTTTTTGAACATTGCTGAATAATCGATTGTCGATTTTGTATAATCGATTGTTGAAATTAAAATCTGGAAAGGATTTTTTGAACGTTGCTGAATAATCGATTATTGATTTTGTATAATCGATTGTTTTGCGTAAAATCTGAAAATGATTTTTTGAATGTTACCAATAATCGATTGTTGATCTTGGACAATCGATTGTTAAGCGTAAAACCTGGGATTGATTTCTGGAACGATTGGCAAACAATCGATTGTGACTTCTTGACAATCGATTGTCACACAGTAAAATCAGCAACTCTTAATTGGTAATTAGGCAACGGTAATGCCAAGTTTTTCAACTATAAATACAGCTTCATTTCAGTGTTTTAAACACAATAACATACAACAACTGATCATTCTATTGCTATAAGCTTGCATACTATTGTTTATCATTTTACATTCATTTCATAAAGCTTTTGAGAGCCAAAGTCTTGTCCATAGTTGTTGTGATCTTGAGCTTACTTCTTTTACTCATATCTACTCATTAAGGAGTTTATTGTTTGAGTGCTTAGTGTTTTGTACATTTGTAAGAGAATTGTGATTCTCTTGTTGTAAGGAACTTGTGTTTTCTTGGTTGAAGTCTTGGAGTGTTGTATCTCCGAGCAAAGGTGTTAAGGCGTGTGTCCTTAAGTTGTAAAGGTTTGTTGAGCACCCGTAAGCTTGACAAGTTAGTGGAAAATCTCGAGAGAGTCTCTCGGGGACTGGACTAGCCACGTGTTGTGGTGAACCAGAATACATCGGTGCGTACTTTATTATTTATTGCACTTATTTACTTCCTGCAATTTTTAAATTCCGCAAGTTTACGCTAATTTCTATTATAACGCTATTCACCCCCCCTCTAGCGTTAAGCGTATTATCTAACAATTGGTATCAGAGCCCAACTCTCTGAAGACTTAACAGTTTGAGAGAACCATCCATGGCTTCTACTCGTGACTCTTTTGCAGGAATTGATGAAGGACAATGCTCCACACGACCACCTCTATTCAACGGTACAAACTATACGTACTGGAAGGAGAGGATGAAAATCTTCGTTCAAGCAAACAATTTTCTTCTTTGGAAGGTGATAACGAAGGGAAATCAAATTCCAACCAAAAAGGTTGAAACCGAATGGGTTCCCAAGTCCGAAGAAGAATATGACGCGGATGATATCCGAAAGGTGCAAAATAATGCTAAGGCAATTAATTTATTATATTGTGCTGTAAATGCTGACGATTACAGGAAAATATCGTGTTGCACAACGGCGAAGGAAATGTAGGACAAGCTAGAAATTACGTACGAAGGTACGGACCAGGTAAGGGAAGCCAAAATTGATTTCCTAACCCATGCTTATGAATTATTTCACATGAAGGAAGGTGAAAAGATGGATGAAATGTTTGAACGATTTTCAATAATCGTAAATGATCTACATGCTCTCAAGAAGACATTCACGGATAGAGAACTTGTTCGAAAAATTCTTAGAAGTCTCACTCCGGCATGGCGATCAAAGGCCGACGCAATCCAAGAATCCATTGGCGTCTCAAATGTCATCATCGACGCATTAAGAGGTAACCTTAAGACTTATGAGTCTACTATACTTAACCCTCTTGTTGATGATCAAAGGAGGCAAAGAATAGGGCTTAAGGCAAGCACAAGCCAACCTCAAGTTGATGAGGACGGAGACAACGAGTTTGGACTCGTTATCAAAAGATTTCAAAAGTTCATGCGAAAGGAGTATGAACGAAAGGGCAAAAAGCAAGGCGAACAAATAAAGTGCTATGAATGCGGTGAAATCGGGCACATCAAATCAAATTGCCCAAACATCAAAAAGGAGAAGAAACCTTTTAAGAAGCAACGTGCATACATTTCTTGGGGAGGAGACTCCGGAGATGAATCAAGTGAAGAAGAAGAAGACGAAGCCGCAAACCTTTGTCTTATGGCGCAAGAAGACAAGCAAGATGAGGTATGTCAAATCTCTTCTAAAAACTTCTTTACTCTTGAAGAAATGCGAACTGCTTTTGATGAGCTATATACTGAATTTATTAAGGCTTCAAAAACTGTCAAGAGCATAAAAGAAAATGCTTCTCTAAAAGAAAAAGATTTACAAAAACAGCTTTCTTTGAAAGAAAAGGATTTAGAAAAACTGGTTTTAGAAAATGAGAAGCTGAAAGAGGAAAACAAGTTTTTCGGAAAAAGAAGCTCCGACAAGCCCGAAAGTTCTATTAAAAATTGTTCTTCTTGCATGCATCTCGAAAATGAGGTAGATAGACTTAAAGGGACCTTAGATAAGTTTAATTCTTCCCACAAAAATTTGAATAAGGTCCTTGTTAATTTGAAATCAACCAAGCATGGCATAGGCTTTAAGAATGAGCCTAAAGAAAAGGTTGAAGCCAAACCCCAACCACCTAAGGCTCAACCTAGGATTAATAAAACAAATGCTTATCCTAGAAATAGCAATCCTAGAACAAATATGCATGCTAGACCAAATGTTGAACATTTTAGAAGACCTAGAAATAACTTACACCTAGAAATGACTACCCTAGAAATGATGCATATTCTAGGCCAAACACTAGAAGGAGTTTTGAGTCTTTTAGAACATCTAGACATAACCATTACTCCAGAAATGCCGCTCATTTTAGAACTAATAGTAGGAGAAATGGTTCTCATGAAATGCGCAATAGTCATAATGAAAATAGAGTAAATCATTTTCGTCCATCAAGTTACTATGAACCTAGAAGGATGCATAACCCCAACGTGACTTGTCATTATTGTAGACGCATTGGTCATATTGCTCCTGCATGTTTTACACGACATAGACATATCACTCAATCGCATCATTATAATATGCCTAACCCTCAAGGACCCAAAATGGCATGGGTACCTAAGACGCATTAATTTGTTTTGTAGATATGTTTGAAGGGATCAAGCGTACTATGGTACCTTGATAGTGGATGCTCCAAACATATGACGGGAGACGAATCCAAATTCCTTCAACTAGAACACAAAGAAGGAGGAAGTGTGATTTTTGGGGATAACAATAAAGGAAAGATTATTGGCATCGGATCGGTCGGTAAGGATGAAAATTCCTCTATTAAGCATATATTACTTGTGAAAGGTTTAAAGCATAATCTCTTGAGCATAAGTCAATTATGTGACAAGGGAAATCTTGCCCTATTTGATTCGGATGAATGCTTAGTGTTTAGACGTAGTGATTTTAAAATTATCCTTCGTGGTTTTAGAGTGGATAATATTTATATGGTTGATCTTGCTAATTCCTCACCCGAATATGTTGATTGTCTTATGAGTAAAGAGGATGATACTTGGTTATGGCATCGTAGAGTAGCACATATCAACATGCATCTTTTGAACAAATTGATTTCTCAAAACTTAGTTATTGGTCTTCCCAATTTAAAATTTGAAAATGACTCTATTTGTGATTCATGTCAAAAAGGGTAGCAAACAAAAGCATCTTTCAAATCCAAAAATATTGTTTCAACTTCTAGACCATTGCAATTGCTTCACATGGATTTATTTGGACCATCTCGCATTGAAAGTCTAGGAAGAAATCGTTATGCTTTTGTGATTGTTGATGATTATTCTAGATTTACTTGGACTTTATTTCTTGCCAATAAAAGTGATGCTTTTCAGAATTTTAAATATTTTCTTAAGCGTTTTCAAAACGAAAAGGAAACAACTGTCACTTCAATTAGAAGTGATCATGGGGGAGAGTTTGATCACAATCTCTTTGCGGACTTTTGTGACGAACTCGGTATCGAGCATACCTTTTCCGCTCCACGTACACCACAACAAAATGGGGTGGTAGAAAGGAAAAATAGGTGTCTCGAAGAGATGGCTAGAACCATGCTCGAAGAGGCCAAGATTCCCAAACATTTTTGGGCGGATGCCATGAGTACCGCATGCTACGTCTTAAATAGAGTAGTCATAAGGCCTATACTCATGAAAACTCCCTATGAACTCTATAAGGGAAGGAAACCAAATATCTCCCATTTTAGAGTATTCGACTGTAAATGTTTTATTCATAACAATGGCAAAGATCAATTGGGAAAATTTGATGCTAAGTCCGATGAGGGAATTTTCATTGGTTATTCCTCACGTAGCAAAGCATATAGGGTTTTTAATAAAAGAACCGAAACTGCGGAGGAATCCCCTCATGTTGTATTTTCTGAAAATAATGCTCGCTTGGCGAGAAAGGATTCCGGTTTTGATCTTGCAGGTATTTTAGATAGCTTGAAAGACAAAATACAAGAGGAAACGCCTAAGGAAAATCAAGACGAAATTTTGAAACAACCAACGGAGGAAGCGCCACAATTGGAGAATGAAACGAAAATGCCTAACGAGTGGAGGACAATCAAAGATCACCCTCTCGAACAGGTAATTGACGACATCGGAGAAAAGGTAAGTACCCGAAACTCCCTTAAGAACACCTTAGGACATACTGCTTTTGTGTCTCAAATTGAACCAACAACCATCTCCGAAGCAATTGGGGATGAATTTTGGACCTTGGCAATGCAAGAGGAGCTTAACCAATTCAAACGGAATGACGTTTGGGATTTGGTGCCAAGACCCGAAAATCATACCATAATTGGTACGAAATGGGTTTTTCGAAACAAACTAGATGAAAATGGTGTAATCGCTAGAAACAAAGCTAGGCTTGTAGCAAAAGGCTATAATCAAGAAGAGGGTATTGACTATGAAGAAACATATGCTCCCGTAGCTAGATTAGAAGCTATTCGTCGATTGCTCGCTTTTGTCTCTTCTATGAATTTCAATTTATATCAAATGGATGTGAAAAGTGCTTTTCTAAATGGCGTAATTCAAGAAGAAGTTTATGTTGAACAACCCCCCGGTTTTGAAGATTTTAAATCTCCCGATCATGTTTTCAAACTCAAAAAGGCTCTATATGGTTTAAAACAAGCTCCCCGAGCTTGGTATGAAAGATTGAGTAAATTTCTATTGGAAAATGATTTCATTAGGGGAAAAGTTGACACCATCCTTTTTGTTAAGCATAAAAACAATGATATTTTATTAGTTCAAATATATGTGGATGATATCATATTTGGTGCTACTAACAATGTCTTATGCAAGGAATTTTCCGATTTAATGACAAGCGAATTTGAGATGTCTATGATGGGTGAGTTAACATTCTTTTTGGGATTACAAGTAAAGCAAATGAAAGAAGGTACGTTCATTTGCCAAGCCAAATATTGCAAAGAATTGCTGAAACGATTTGAAATGAACAATGCAAAAGCAATGGCGACCCCCATGAGCACATCCGATCATCTAGACAAAGATGAGAATGGTAAGGAAGTCGACACTAAGAAGTATCGAGGTATGATTGGCTCTCTTCTCTATCTTACTGCTAGTCGTCCGGACATCATGTTTAGCGTGTGCTTATGCGCCCGTTATCAATCGTGTCCGAAGGAGTCTCACCTTACTGCGGTAAAAGATTTTGAAGTACCTTGTTGGTACTACAAATGTGGGTCTATGGTACCCCAAAGGTTCTTCATGCCAACTCGTTGGCTATTCTGACTCCGATTTTGCTGGATGCAAATTGGACCGCAAGAGCACTAGTGGCACTTGCCATTTGCTCGGTAGCTCTCTCGTTTCTTGGTTTAGCAAGAAACAAGTAAGTGTTGTGTTGTCCACAACCGAGGCTGAATATGTAGCCGCGGGGAGTTGTTGCGCTCAAATCCTCTGGATGAAACAACAACTCTTGGACTATGGCCTAAGTCTTGATCATATCCCTCTTAGATGTGATAATACTAGTGCCATATGCTTGACGAAGAACCCCGTTCTTCATTCGCGAACAAAACACAGTGAAATTAGACATCATTTCATAAGAGATCACGTTCTCAAGGGCGATGTCGAAATCGAATTTGTTGAAACCAAAGATCAATTGGCCGACATCTTTACAAAGCCCTTAGAGAAAGAGTCCTTCTTCCGAATTCGTAGTGAACTCAGGATTCTTGACTCCACGTTGATTTAAGTCATGCATTCTATCTTTTTATTTTACATGATTTCTAACTTGAGCGTCGGAGACGTCTAACGAATTTTTGCAGGTATCGCCCTAAAGGTAGGGGGAATTATAAAGCATGACGCGCAATAATCGAGTCTTCTTCAGAAAAATCGGTTTCTGTCGTCTAATAATCGATTATCTCGTATCAATAATCGGTTGTTCTGCTATTACTTGAGTTATATACTCTCTTTAAGTAATCACGTTTTATTTTCAATGAATAAACAAGTTTTTTTTCCAATCCTTGCCATCTTATTACATTTTTTTTGCTAATGGCAAAAGGGGGAAGATAACGGGTATGCACTCTCAATATTTATAACCTTAAATTGAGGGGGAATACATATATTGAGGAGGAACAAATTGCGTACTTGTTGCATGTCTTGAATCGTCATTATAAATTGTTTAAGTTGCATATCCCGCTTAAAGTTTGCCATTATCAAAAAGGGGGAAATTGTTGGAAACACGTTCTCAAGGCTTTATACTAAAACGTGTGTTCTTATGTGTAGGTTTTGATGAATGACAAACAAGCGCAAATTGATATATGACGAAGTTCAAGTACAAGCGCACAATTGGTGGATAACAAGATTCAAGCAATACAAAGTTTTATAGTTTAAATGAGTCGTTCTTAATTGTGATCTTGATCCGAAAACTTGACTCATGACATGGCTTCTCTCGTAAAACTATTTTAACAAAATCATGCATATTTAATTTAATGCTAAATGATTTTAAATCATGCATATTTACTTTAGTCAAAATGATTTTTATACATGCCTCTAAAAAATCTGGACTAAGATAATCGATTATGTACTTATGATAATCGATTATGTTAAGCCAAGACTGCATGACAATCGATTGTGAACTAATGACAATCGATTGTGTTAAGGCAGTGAGCATCAGGTTTTTCAAACTAATGACATAGTTGTTGTGATCTTGAGCTTACTTCTTTTACTCATATCTACTCATTAAGGAGTGTATTGTTTGAGTGCTTAGTGTTTTGTACACTTGTAAGAGAATTGTGATTCTCTTATTGTAAGGAACTTGTGTTTCCTTGGTTGAAGTCTTGGAGTGTTGTATCTCCGAGCAAAGGTGTTAAGGCGTGTGTCCTTAAGTTGTAAAGGTTTGTTGAGCACCCGTAAGCTTGACAAGTTAGTGGAAAATCTCGAGAGAGTCTCTCGGGGACTGGACTAGCCACGTGTTGTGGTGAACCAGAATACATCGGTGCGTACTTTATTATTTATCGCACTTATTTACTTCCTGCAATTTTTAAATTTCGCAAGTTTACGCTAATTTCTATTATAACGCTATTCACCCCCCCTCTAGCGTTAAGCGTATTATCTAACACTTACGATGAATCCACTGTTAGAAATAACGCTCTACGCTAGAGGGGGGGTGAATAGCGTATTAATAAAATTTGGCGTTTTCTTGCGGAATTTAAACTTTGCAGGAAATAAACAAATGCAGTAAAAATAAATTACACCACGATATATACTGGTTGGCCACACTTTGTGGTTAGTCCAGTCCCCGAGATACTCTCTCGAGATTTCCACTAACAACCTTGTCAAGCTTAAGGTGCCCAACAAACCTTTACACTTGAGACTTGAATCACACAAATCTCAAACACTTGCTCGGAGGTTCCTCACCTCAAAGACTTCAACTTGCTCGGAGGTTCCTCACCTCAAAGACTTCAACTTGTTAAGCTTCCGGGTGCCTAACGAACCTTTACAACTTGAGAACTTGATACAACACAAGCCTTAAACAACCCGCTTAAGGAAACCTATCCCTAAGACTTTACAAGAAGAAATATAACACTCCTTCTTACTACAAGTGTTTAACAAGAACACTCTTTTACTCACTTTACAAGAACTCTCTCAAAGAGTGGATTATGAGTACAAAATATATGGCTCAAGAACACAACAACTCAATCAATAATCTTGGCTCTCAAAAATAATGTAAGATATGAAATTTGAATCACAAGAATGTAATGTATGCTTTGTAATTTTTCTGCAGTGTTGTTGTGTTGTAAAATGATTTTCAGAGAGTGTTTTATATAGAAAATGGAGTATTAGACCGTTGCATTTAGTTCCAGAAAACGCTCCTGAAAATCTGCCTGACAATCGATTGTTGATTTTCGACAATCGATTGTTGGAACACTTTCAACAGACAAGATCCTTAAAATCCGGTTAAAAAGATTTCTGTTGAATTTTAAAAAAAATGACAATCGATTGTTAACTTTAGACAATCGATTGTTGTTCAAATATTCAAAATATTTCTGGCAACTTTTTGACTAAAAGATTGTGTAATGATTACACCATAAATAGATAAGCCGTTGGAAAAAGTCCGTTTGGAAAAATCACTAAGCACAATCGATTGTTAAATAGTGACAATCGATTGTTCTTCATTTTTGAAGATTTTGAAAACATTTTGTAAGTTGTCCAAAACTTTGAGACTTAAGTATAAAATCTGACAATCGATTGTTGAACAGTGACAATCGATTGTTGCTTCAAAAATGATTTCAAACGAAGTTTCTGTCTCAAGACAACATTTTAAAAATACTAAGTATAGAACTTGACAATCGATTGTTTCTTCAAGACAATCGATTGTTAAACCCAATTTTCACAAAACGAGTTTAAAAATCATTTTGACAAATATGCAACTTATTTCTTTAAAAACTTATGATGCATGATTTTATGAAAATCATTTTAGGTGAGAGCCAATATTAGAAATAAGTCGTTGAGTCAAGATTACAAATTGAGACCTACTCAACAGTTGATTGCATCTTCTATTCTTGAACGCGTACTATCCATCTTGTACTTGGACTGTTATTGTTCCATCACCGATGCTTGTCTCAATGTTTGGCATTTATCAAAACCTACATGAATCAATACACGTTAGTTCGAGAACGTGTTTCTTACAATTTCCCCCTTTTTGATAATGGCAAACATGTATCAGGATATGCATAATGATAACAGTTCAAGATAATTCAATATGCATCATAGACATGTTCATGTTGCATAAGATATTCCCCCTCAAATGATGATTCCCCCTAAATGTATGCAGTTATATCAAAGTGCATGGGAAATATATTATGCATGCATAGCCCGTTTATCTTCCCCCTTTTGACATTAACAAAAAAAGAGCTAGTTCAACAAACGTCAACATAATCGAATATTGATACGGGATAATCGAGTAGTTGCACTGGAAAGAAAAAAAAATTCCCCCTAAATATAAGATTCCCCCTGAATTTATGCAACACATTCAAAGAAAGCATGTAAGTATGCATAAACTCTAGTCTTGCATATAGCCTTTCTTTTCTTCCTTTTAAAAAAGTATGTACTTCCCCCTTTTGAAAAAATCAAATAATTCATATAATGGAAATAGGAGAGATATTGCAAATGAAAATCAACTTTCATTAAATAGATAAAATATTACATAGGCCATTAAATAAATAAAAATACAAGAAAATATTTAATCCTCGTTATCATCATCTTCGTCCATGTTTTGCGGCGGTGCCTCAAATGGGACAACAGCACCATATTGATAGTTGACATGGTCAAAGTATCCTTGGACATAGCGGGTTAAGTTATCAACTTTTGTCTCAATGCGGGTAAGATGATTTAAAATATCCGAATTTGGATCTTGATTTGGAGGAGGATTTTGAGTAGGATGTGGAGGAGGGTGATTGTCATGATCGCCACCACTGTGAAATGAAGATTCAGAAATTTCCCAGTGTTTGGTCCGATTTTTAAGTGGACCATTTGCCGTGATAATGCCGGCGGATTCAAGAAAATGCATGACAAGAAGTGCATAAGGAAGATGTTTGTCTTCGGCGAGAGCATCACGCATCTGAAGCTTGATTAATTTACAATAATTTAATCGAGCTCCGGAAGAAATGGCATGCATGAGTTTACAATCTTCTTGGGAGATAGTGGTGTGACTGCTTTTTCGGGGCTTGAGAACTCGGGTGATGAAATAGAATATCAACCAATAGTTCGGATCCATTCCCGTGATCGTAGGACAACGAGAAGTGAGACGTGGATCATAGTGAGTGAGTCCAATTTGACGAAGAAAAGAGGTTTCATCAAATAAGGCTCCCTCTTGTCCAACATATTGGTGAATGTCTTCACCATCATTTGGAAGTTTGATAATGGCGTTAAGATATTCGTCGGAGACAACTATTTTGACACTATTTACAAAAGAGAGAAGATCGCCATCGCCTTTGTCAGTTGGACGGAGGTTTGAATAAAAGGCCCGAATGAGTGTAGTATTGATGAAATCATATGAAAGGAGAAGGAAGTCAAGAAGTTGACTTTCTCGGAGTAAGTTTACAGCAAGACCATAGTTTTGGAGATATCGCATAGTAGAAAAACGAGGAGGATGAATATCACGTTTTTCAAACTTAGTAAGAAAGCGATTTAATTTATTTTCGCTTTTGAAGACCAAAACATCACCATCTTGATATGGATGATATCCGGAGGGAGGAAGAGCAGAGGTGGAAGCACCTTCCCTATTTGAACGGGTTCTTCTCGACATATTGATAGAAGAAAGAAGGCTTGAATTTTGCAAAAAGAGCTTTTTAGAGAGGATTTGAGGCTTTGAGCTTGAATATTTGGTGATGAGAATGAAGACACCATCTCCTATTTATAGAGGGGAGAATAGGAGAAAAACAATATGCCTGAAGTTAACTCAAAAAACTGTCGAGTTTTGGAATTGACCGTTGAGACAATCGATTGTGTATTTGAGACAATCGATTGTTGAACAGTGTTATGCCAGTTGGATTGACTGATAAAAGCTGATAATCGATTAAAGAGAGCTGCAGGACTCAGAACGGTAAGAATTTTTGAATTAATACCGTTGGACAATCGATTTTGTGATAGAGACAATCGATTGTGTCAAGTTTGACACTTAGATTCTGAGAATTTGGCTTGAAACAGAATGTTTTTGAAATTTCAAAAAATCACTGACAATCGATTGTGTAATGTGACAATCGATTGTGTTCTGGGCAAAAATGGTCTAAGTCCTGAAAATTGATTTTGGAAGTATGGTAATCAATTTTGAATATGTTATAATCAATTTTGGAATTATGACAATTGATTATGAATGGAACAACGTCATCAACACATGGTGGAAGATAATGATTCTTCGGATGAAAACGTTTTTATGAAAATAGATTTTCCATCATGAATACATATAATCAACACCAATTGTTATAAATACCAATTTAGAAAATCAAAACTCAATACAATTTATGCACTTAATCAATTATGCAATTTATCAAAATAACGTTCATATCAATACTTGTGACATATAATACCAATTCAACTAGCTAAAGAGTAGAGTAAGGAACGATCATACCCGGTTTGTCTTGATGTCATCCTCCATCGTTGACATCTCAATTTGCTAGAAATTGAATTGAATGCTTCATGCTAGCACATTTGCATTTCCAACATTTAATCAAGTGAAGCCATTTCCGATATATATATATAAACAATTTATCACCATAATAACAATTCAAAAACCAAACAGATATTTGTTAAGAAAATATCATCAATAAAATTTATGCAATCAATTCTTTCAAAGCACAAGTTCCCTCTTAAGTAAGACAAAATGGAATGTAATGACATTCCTCTTACTTGTAACAAATTGCCTAAAACATTTCTTCTTTTGATAAGAAGATTGTATTAAGGCTAATTACTTTTACCATATTCACAAAAGAATATGAAGGATATTGAGGAATATACAATATGACGATTTCTATAAATTTATCAATTATATCAACCAAAAAAATACCTATTGTTATTTTGAAAGGCATTTGTCAAAACATATATTGCATGCTGTTTCAAATAGATAGTCAAATCATGAATCAACCATCTTATCACCTGTTTAAGCAAAACACATCAATTTGACATTTTACAGGAAATACCGATTGTTACAAAAGCAATGAAAAATCCATTTGACGGAGAGCATAACAAATGCATCAAATGTTATTTTATTAACAGTGATACACAAGGTTATTTTCAGCAATCCATATTGCAACAAATGTCAAATATTTCAATTAAGCGCATTTGCAATAATGAGAACCAAAACAAAGCATGATTCAAGGAGAATTGATACGAATGGTTTAACAAAGACATATCAACACATACAATTGGGCATGATAAAGATGAAAGCCTAGTTTTTTTAAAAAAAATTTAAGAATGTTTATGCCTATTTGGAACTGACAAGATGATAAATGACAACTGTCAAGTTTAGAATTCAGAATGGTAACACATCTTGAGATTTTTACTGACTGACAATCGATTGTTAAAAAGGGACAATCGATTGTTGAACTACTTGACTGAAATTTGCAAGAGTTTTCGAAAACTTAGAAAAACACTGACAATCGATTGTGCCTGTGAACAATCGATTGTGGACTAAGCCAAAAAGGTTTTAAGTCCTGAAAAACGATTATGAGAGTATGCTAATATAAAAAGCATATATCAAAACATGATTTTAAAAGCACTTTGCTGCTTGAAAAGATTACCAAGATATAATTCAACTAAACATGATTCTAGTAGGTACTCATTCAATGCAAGAATCAACATTTGTCAAAACATGGATCAAGCATTTAATAGATGATGCTAGTAACCAAAGATAGATTTTCAGCATGTTAATCAACAAGTATAGTCAACAGGAAATCTCACAAATTGATTCTTACAATTAACGCATGTCAACGTTTTTCAGGGTGAGAATCAAATTAACAACTTATAAGTTAATAACATCAGCTGCCATATAACAACAAATCTGTCAACATTAATAACTTGCACATATTCGGTTTTATCAAAAAAGAATAGCTAACCGAAATTCCTCTCGATGCCTTTGGGTGTCGTGCTTGGCGCATCTACTACAATTTTGTAGTCTTCAAGCACACCTGCAAAAATACCTACGGAGAGGTTTTTGGTACCCATATATTTTTGGGTCCTTTGGGGTTAGGCAAATAATAATTATAACCAAAAGATAAACCCTATGTTTAGCAAAACACACGGGTGCAATGTGACCTATCCGATTGCAATAATGGCATACTACGTTCGGATTGTGCCAATGCCTAGGTTGCGCCAAATACATTCTAGGTGATCTAGAGTCATTCCTAGAGGCGTTGAGAATCCTAGAGTCATTTCTAGGTTGTCTAACGTAGTTCGTTCTAGGCTTATCAACAATAGTCCTAGTATTGATTCTAGGCGATGTAAAGTGATTAACTCTAGATTCATTATTCCAATTTCTAGAGTTGTATCTAGGTGATCTAAAGGCGTTAGTTTTAGACTTGTTTTCATACATCCTAGCGTAATGTCTAGGTGGTCTAAAGGAATTTGTCCTAGACTCATTTACACCCCTAGAATTATTTCTAGGTGGAGCAGTAAAATTTCTAATGTGATTTTTGCTTTTATGCCGTTGATTATTCTTAGACGTTTCCTTTTCTTCAACAGTCTTAGGAACGTTTACACTAAGTGATTCTAAAGTTTTCCTAAGTTCTGCGTTTTCTAACTTCAAAGAGTCGCAGGAAGCACAAGTAGAGCATTTATCAATATAAGAAGCTTCATGCATAGTCTTTTTGACTTGTCTAAGTTGTACACTATCATTTTGCAAAAACTGATTTTCTTTTACAAGATTCTCGTTATCACGAGTCAATTTTTCAAAATCTTTTTGTTTCAAAGAAAGTTGATTTTTGAAATCTTTTTCTTTCAATAAGAGACGTTCTTCAAAATCCTTTTCTTTTAAAGAGAGATTTTTCTGAAAATCTAATTCTTGCTGGGAAAGTGATTTCTTCAAATCTCTAATCATTTTGACAGCATTACCATATTCACCATACAAATCTTCATATGCATTTTGTAATTCTTTGAACGAGTGAGAATTAGAGATACTTACCTCTTCTTCGTCGTCTCCTTTGTCGGCCATTAGACATCGGGTAGTTGATTCATCATTTGAGCATTTTTCCACTTGAGATGTTCTTTCATGAATTTCTTCAAGCTTATCCCACATTTCCTTAGCAGTTTTGTAGTGGGAGATTTTTCGCCAGATTTCCTGGTTCAAGGATTTATACAACATATTTATCGCATTAGTGTTGTATTCACTTACCTTGGCTTTCCCAACTTTTGTCGTCATTTGATTTCCATGCTTGATGATTTGCCATAGATAGAGGTCGTTTGCTATCGTAAAAACTCTCATTCGATCTTTCCAAACTGAGTAGTTGTTTTCACCCAATTTTGGAGGCGGCGTGTTGCATTCACCTTCACCTATTCCTGCAAAAAAGTCACGAGTAGAAGCCATGGATGGTTCTCTCAAACTGTTAAGTTTTTCAGAGAGTTGGGCTCTGATACCAATTGTTAGAAATAACGCTCTACGCTAGAGGGGGGGTGAATAGCGTATTAATAAAATTTGGCATTTTCTTGCGGAATTTAAACTTTGCGGGAAATAAACAAATGCAGTAAAAATAAATTACACCACGATATATACTGGTTGGCCACACTTTGTGGTTAGTCCAGTCCCCGAGAGACTCTCTCGAGATTTCCACTAACAACCTTGTCAAGCTTAAGGTGCCCAACAAACCTTTACACTTGAGACTTGAATCACACAAATCTCAAACACTTGCTCGGAGGTTCCTCACCTCAAAGACTTCAACTTGCTCGGAGGTTCCTCACCTCAAAGACTTCAACTTGTTAAGCTTCCGGGTGCCTAACGAACCTTTACAACTTGAGAACTTGATACAACACAAGCCTTAAACAACCCGCTTAAGGAAACCTATCCCTAAGACTTTACAAGAAGAAATATAACACTCCTTCTTACTACAAGTGTTTAACAAGAACACTCTTTTACTCACTTTACAAGAACTCTCTCAAAGAGTGGATTATGAGTACAAAATATATGGCTCAAGAACACAACAACTCAATCAATAATCTTGGCTCTCAAAAATAATGTAAGATATGAAATTTGAATCACAAGAATGTAATGTATGCTTTGTAATTTTTCTGCAGTGTTGTTGTGTTGTAAAATGATTTTCAGAGAGTGTTTTATATAGAAAATGGAGTATTAGACCGTTGCATTTAGTTCCAGAAAACGCTCCTGAAAATCTGCCTGACAATCGATTGTTGATTTTCGACAATCGATTGTTGGAACACTTTCAACAGACAAGATCCTTAAAATCCGGTTAAAAAGATTTCTGTTGAATTTTAAAAAAAATGACAATCGATTGTTAACTTTAGACAATCGATTGTTGTTCAAATATTCAAAATATTTCTGGCAACTTTTTGACTAAAAGATTGTGTAATGATTACACCATAAATAGATAAGCCGTTGGAAAAAGTCCGTTTGGAAAAATCACTAAGCACAATCGATTGTTAAATAGTGACAATCGATTGTTCTTCATTTTTGAAGATTTTGAAAACATTTTGTAAGTTGTCCAAAACTTTGAGACTTAAGTATAAAATCTGACAATCGATTGTTGAACAGTGACAATCGATTGTTGCTTCAAAAATGATTTCAAACGAAGTTTCTGTCTCAAGACAACATTTTAAAAATACTAAGTATAGAACTTGACAATCGATTGTTTCTTCAAGACAATCGATTGTTAAACCCAATTTTCACAAAACGAGTTTAAAAATCATTTTGACAAATATGCAACTTATTTCTTTAAAAACTTATGATGCATGATTTTATGAAAATCATTTTAGGTGAGAGCCAATATTAGAAATAAGTCGTTGAGTCAAGATTACAAATTGAGACCTACTCAACAGTTGATTGCATCTTCTATTCTTGAACGCGTACTATCCATCTTGTACTTGGACTGTTATTGTTCCATCACCGATGCTTGTCTCAATGTTTGGCATTTATCAAAACCTACATGAATCAATACACGTTAGTTCGAGAACGTGTTTCTTACATCCACTGCCAAATCTTGCACAAGCCTTCTCATTATTAGTTCAGGATGAAAAACAAAGAGAAATTGAACCAAGCAACCAAATGCTACTTGAATCTGCCTCCCTCCATGTCAATACATCAAGACCTGGCTCTTATAAGACCAATTATGCTGCTAATAATAATTCAACATGAGGCAATAGGCCTCGTCCTTTCTACGACTATTGCAAAAGGTTGGGACATATCAAGGACAAGTATTACAAGTTACATAGGTACCCACAGAATTTTGGAAATTCATACACTCAAAATTCAAATAAAGGACAGAATTTGAATCAAACTGAGAGGTTCAACAAGGGAAGAGGAATAGTGGCTAGTGTGCAAGGCAATCCCTCTGAAGCAATGCCAACAGGAAAAGATGAATCAGAAGATGGAAATGAAGGGGGAAAATGAATCTATATAAGGAATAGTATGGACATATCATGAGCTTGCTACAACACTTTCAAATTGGAGCAGAAGGAGAAAGTTCCAGTTGTACAAGTCATGCAAATGGTGCTGTGAACTTTGCAGGTATGATAGTCTGCATCTTCTCTATTGATTTTAGCAAATTGTCCTGTGAGTGCTTCAGAAATAAGGCAAACTCCTGGATATTAGATTCAGGAGCATCCAACGACTGGCCTTTAACTTGTCCCTCTTAACTAATATTGTGACCTTACCATATCCCTTATTAGTAGTCCTTCCAAATGAATATAAAGTAAAAGTAACACAAATTGGAAGTGTGACATTGTTTCCTAAGATCATTTTGCATAAAGTCATTTATATACCTTCCTTCAAATACAATCTCATATCAATTTACTCATTAACCAATACAACTTCTAAAGGCATAGTTGCATTTACTGATAATTTATGTATTCTGCAGGCCCCTTCAATGAAGAGGCCTCTGCAAATTGATAAAGTCTGTGATGGACTCTATCTCCTCTATCCAAGGTGTCTCAAAAACAACTATTCAAGGTCATCTGTATATAATCCAAATGCTAGCTCTGTTTCTTCTGCTTGTTGCACAAATACTCCACATTGTCTTCATCATTCTACTGTAAATAGATCATTGTCTAGAGGTATCTGCACATCTCATTCCATTGTAAGCACTTGTTTCCCAAATAATAAAGTGCAGCCTTTCACTATAAGTGGTTCTAATTCTCTTATGTCCTCAAGTAGTGACATAAATGTGTTGTGGCACAACAAACTGGGCCATGTACCCTTTATCAAGATGAAAGGAATATCTAGTATCCTTGTAACCTTATCCACAAAATAGCCTTTCACTTGCTCAGTCTCCTTCATGGCAAGACATGGGAGATTACCATTCCCAGAAAAATCCACTGATTCTACCAAAATATTCAGCTCCTTCATGTTGATCTATGGGGTCCTTATCACATACCAACCCATGATAATTTCAGATATTTTATCACCATGGTAGATTATTACAGTGGGTCTACTTGGACTTACCTACTGACTAGTAAAAGTAATTCTCTTCAAGTCATCAAAAACTTTGTGTCAATGGTTGAAAACTAATTCATTACCACTATCCAATTTATAAGGTCAGATAATGGCCTAGAATTTAACAATACAGAAGCCATTCAGTTTTTCCTCTCCAAAGGAATTATCCACCAAAAGACATGTCCTTATATACCACAACAAAATGGGATAGTGGAAAGGAAGCACAGGCATTTGCTAGAGCCCCGTTATTCCAATCAAAATTGCCCTTGAAATATTAGGGTGAATGTATCATATGTGCAACCTATATAATAAATAGGCTACCCTCTTCTCATTCTAAATGCAAGTCACCATATGAAATACTGTATGAGAAAAAGCCTACTTACTCCCACATGAGGAGTTTTGGATGCTTATGTTACCCTACAAAGTACCCAAAATCCACAGAGATAAGTTTGAACATAGAACCACACCTCATGTTTTCATTGGGTACCCTTTTAGGGTCAAGGGATACAAAGTGCTCAGTCTGGCCACTAAGAAAATACATGTATCTAGGGATGTCACCTTTAATAGAGATGTCTTCCCTTTCTGCATATCTAAGGATATTGTTTCATTCCCTCATATTGTTCAATCTATTCCTTTCATTCATCCTGTGTCTAGTGATGATGAGCAAAGGCAAACCAGTGTGCAAAATGATCAAAAGATTTCAAATGTCACACATCCAGATTTGTCTGCTATACCTTCACCCTTTTCTCTTAATGATATAGATTTGCCTTCTACAGAATGTTCACCGAATGACTCACCAATAAGATCTACAAGAACACCTGAACATGTCCTAATACCTAGACACAGGATGAATGAAATGAGTATATTGAACAATATAAGGGAATGAAACAATATCCTTAGATATGCAGAAAGGGAAGACATCTTTATTAAAAGTGACATCCCTAGATACATGTGTTTTCTTAGTGGCCAGACTGAGCACTTTGTATCCCTTGACCCTAAAAGGGTATCCAATGAAAACATGAGGTGTGGTTCTATGTTCAAACTTATCTCTGTGGATTTTGGGTACTGTAGGGTAACATAAGCATCCAAAACTCCTCATGTGGGAGTAAGTAGGCTTTTTCTCATCCAGATTTGTCTGCTATACCTTCACCCTTTTCTCCTAATGATATAGATTTGCCTTCTACAGAATGTTCACCGAATGACTCACCAATAAGATCTACAAGCACACCTGAACATGTCCTAATACCTAGACAATCTCATAGAACACACAAAGTCCTTGCATACCTGAAAGATTACATCCACACACTACCTCAACTCAAACCAAACATCAACACCAATACTGCATCCCCTTCTGTCAATGCCTTATCTTCTCCTCACATTTATGCATCTACTGAGTATCCAAGTCAAAACAACCTGCTCTGCCTAGTGAGAAGCACTTTTCAGTGACAAGGAACCTGATTCATATGAGGAAGAAATTATATATCCTGCTTGGCAAACAGCAACGATACAAGAGTTTAAGGCATTGATGCTAATAATACTTAGGAACTTATACCATTACCAGTGGAAAAACAAGCCATAGGATGTAAGTAGGTGTACAAGGTGAAACATAGGGCAGATGGTAGTGTGGAAAGGTACAAAGCCAGGTTGGTAGTCAAGGGGTATACAGTAAGCTGGTATTGACTACACAGAAACATTCAGTCCAGTAGTGAAAATCACAACAGTAAGATCTCTCATAGCATCAACAGTGAAGAAAGGTTGGGACATTTTCCAATTAGATGTAAATAATGCCTTTCTCCATGGGGATCTCTATGAAGAAGTGTACATGGAAGTGCCACAAGGATTAGTGGTAAAAGATAAACAGTTAGTATGCAGACTTAAGAAATCTCTATATGGCCTCAATCAGGCAAGCAGACAGTGGTATGCAAAACTGAGTGAGGCACTATGCTGCAAGAGCTATGCTCACTCTATGCATGACTACTCACTTTTCTACAATAAAACAATCGAATCCACAATATATGTGGCAGTATACATTGATGATGTAGTGCTGACAGGCACTAACAAGGAAGAGATAGAAGAACTGAAGACATTCCTACATGAAAGCTTCAAGATCAAGGACTTGGGCAGACTCCACTATTTTCTAGGGTTGGAGATTTGTATGAGGGTGATGGAATTGTAATCACACAAAGAAAATTTGTACTTGATTTGCTGAAAGAGTATAACTGCATGGACTATAGCAGTCTTGCCTCCCCCCTTGCTCCATCAGTGAAGTTAAGAGCCAAAGAGGGCATAGCATTACTTGATCCCACATGCTATAGAAAATTGGTTGGAAAATTAAACTTTCTCACCAACACAAGGATAGACATAGCCTATAGTGTGCAACACCTCAGCCAATTCATGCAAGATCCAAGAGAACCTTACCTGAAGGCAGCATTTCACTTACTTAGATATTTGAAGTGTGATCCCTCAATGGGGATATTCATGTCACAGGATCCAACATTTAAGGTTAGAGCTTATTGTGACTCTGATTGGGTTGCTTGCCCAGACTCAAGAAGATCAGTGAGTGGGTACTTAGTTTTGCTAGGAAATAGCCCTATATGCTGGCAGTCTAAGAAGCAAAGGATAATCATTGTCTTCAGCATAGGCAGAGTACAGGGCACTTAGAAAGGTAGTAGGAGAGCTGGTGTGGTTGGGCAGCTTGTTTGAAGAGCTCACTATGCCTTTCCACAAACCAGTAGAAATCTTTTGTGACAGTCAATCAGCTCTACATATAGCACGAAATCCTATGTTTCATGAACGAATAAAACATATTGAGGTGGACTGTCACTTTGTAAGGAGCAAACTACAAGAGGGGTTAATCTCACTTCAGCATGTAACAACTGATAACCAATTGGCCGATGTGCTCGCCAAGGTTCTAACATGGGTGAAACATTCAGCTGTATAGAGCAAGTTTGCAGTGTATATGACACCTCCAACTTGAGGGGGATGTTGAGAGTTGTATAATTATATTGTTTATATATATATTGTTATATGTTAGTTGTTAGAGTAGTGTTAGTTGAGTAGTTAGTGGTGGTTAGTTGTCAGCTCAGCATATGTATGTACACATATACTCGACACTGTAATGAAATGAATAAGACTTTCCACTCTTCTCCATTTTCTTATTCTATCTTCCAATGAAGTCTCTCCTCAGAACATTCTAGAAGGATTCCATTGAAGCTCAAGCTTGAGCTTCGAGCACACACTCAGATCACATCTTAACATCCTCCACCAACGATGAACTCACTCCATGATTCACCAAATTGAAACGATTATTAAAAAGATCGTTAAATTTTGTTGTAACATAAATATATTCTTTGGGTGGTAGTTGTTGATGACTAATAAATATCACTAACAAGGGTGGATATGCAGTTGAAGTTACGAATTTAGCAGAATTCAAGAGATTTAGCTCAAATCTTATATATTAATATAAATAAATATACTTAATAAGTATAAATAATTTATCCAGATAACCAAACAAAATTATGAGTCCAGAACCCAAAAACTTTAAATCTTTAATCTCATTTCTGATTACTAACCATTTAGACCATTTCTTAAAATCTTAAAATGAGAAAGCATTTGATCATTGAAATATATGTACCCGGAAAAATCCCATTCTTTGCAAGCAAAATGAAGCCTCTGAAGCTCTGAATCATCATTTCCAATGGCCAGCAGTTTTTCCATGTCAATGACTAGAACTTGAGGCAATATGGATGGGGAGTTGGATGTCAAAACAGGCGTTTCGATATCATCACGAATATATCGCGGCGGAACGGCTAGTAGTTGCTTTGCCAGCTCTTGAACGCTAGGAACTTTCAATGTGCTACCTATCTTTCTCAAGCTTGCTTCTCCCATCGATTAATGAGGTTTTTTTCTAAGTGAACTTGTTTTAGATAGTAAACGTATAGTGTTTGATCTGAAATTGTAAGTGTGCTCAACCCTGTTGAGTTCCTTCTTTTTTAAGAATGGTAACAATATTATATAGTACAAAGGACTCTATCAGGTCATCTTTACAGTTGACAGAAAAAACCATAAGTCAGAGCTTTTTCCTAGCTCCTACTACAGATATTCTTTAAAAACTTCTGCGACGTTAATAGACAATGACAAACTGAGGTAGTGATGTACCGTGTACGTGATCCAAAGAAAGAAAACAAACTTTTGTAGCTTTCAAAAAATTCCAGTTGCCATCTTCACAACTAGCTGCGTTCCTGCCAACTTTCAAAACCCATTTGCAGCAAAATACCACTCAAATATTTGTTAACATCGAGATTAAGCCGATGAATCATGAAAGCTATAGAGAGAGAAAGTAGAGAGAAGGAGGAGTATGTGAGAAATCTCTGGAACTTCAGAGAAAAGTTTATTCAACCGAGAAAGAGAAATGTACAAATGAAGTCCGGGGTCCCGAAATATTTAGAGACCCCAATATATATTTAATACAATGGGTCGGGTCAATGACCCAAAATAAATGGGTCTCGGATGAGCTCAGATATGACTCTCAAGGATTGGGCTCGGAGAGGCCCAAACCAGACATTCATCACTGCCAATTTGTTGTATACTCTTGTATATCAAAAATACAATAAATATACACTGAGTATATATACTTCATATCACGTGACATCTTGTATCTCAACAATATTAAGAGGGGTTCCAGGATTTTGGCAGGAAGGTGCACTATTAAGAAGACTAAAAGATGGATTCAGAATATAAATTTTATCGATTCAAGCACTTTTGGAATTATAAGTTTTAAATTATTATTTTTAAAAAGTAGTAATTTTTTTACATCTATATCTAATTTCCATATTGAAAATATTGAGATTAGTTGAACCCATTGACTATATATTACATCATACATTGCTACTAGTTTTAATATACACATTTTTATTTAATCATATAAGATTTTACAGCGACAAAAGAACAATAGGAATTTCAATGTGTGAAAATTTTGAAAGAATAAACCAAAGAAAAAAAGAAATGAAAAGAAGAAGTACTTAATTAGTATGCAAAAAATTACACCAGACATGCCCATCTCCCCTAGACGTCTGCTCTAGAAAAGAAAAAAAGAAAAAAAAATAAGATTGACATAAGATTTAAACTCACAACCTCACCTAGAGAGGTATCCCAATAACCATCACATTATATAACACTTTGAGCATGGATGCACACACATATATTTAAGTTTTTTTGAAAAAAAATATAGGATTACTATACATGATTTAGGGCGGGGAGCATGGGTTCACGTGCCCATGACACCTCTCCGGATACGACCATGCCAATATCCAAACCATGAAGCAGTACTACAAATAAATCTACTAGTGCAACACTGAATTCTCCGGTAGAATTGCCTTAGATTTTTTTTTTAATCTGTATCCAAATCCTTGTTTGAAAATTAAAACAGTTAGAAATTGAAAATCCAAACATGACAGATATTGTTCATAACAAGGAATGCAATTTCATCATACATAGAGTCAGTCACTTAAATAACCACTCTAATAGTAAACGAAAAGATTATTCCAAATCTAAGCACTCTATATATTTATACTATCTTTCCAATTGGGCAAATCTCAAAATGTTTGACATTATATCACTTGCAATTCCCCAGACCCCACCTGGTGGGAGTATACTGGGTAGTTGTTGTTGTTGTTGTTGTTATTATATCACTTGCAATATTTTATAACAACTTTTAAATTTAAAAGTATTCAAATTTATATACTATTTAAAATTTAATACTGCAATCTTTCTCAATCAAACTGCCTTTTCGACTATTTTTTTTATAATTTCTTTCATCACGCCAATATAATACAACAGTCCAATTTACTTTTCCGCTCTATCACAATCATCGAACAGTGAAACTCCAAATTACAATAGCAAGAGTAACTTGTAAATATATTTCATGGGATATAGATAAGCTAATAACGAACTAAACCCTAGTCTCTATCTTCATGAAATCAACGTATGATTTTCCTTCAAGTTTTCGCGCAAAAAAGTCCTTAAGATATTTTTCCACGGGAATTCTTCGGAAAACTGCTGGATTATTTGATCCAATAAGACTGTGTGCAGGTCCTAATTCGGAGTCAAGGTTGGCGGTATAGAATGTTGCAACAGATAGCCTCACTTCGTTTGAATTTACAACTGCTCTGTGCTCAATGCTCCTATAAACACCATTGCTCACTATCTGCCAAGTCAATTAACACATTTACACAAAATTATAACTTGTGCAGCAAATCTGTAATTATTACTACGTTACCACCCTTTGAAAAATCAGTTACTCAATAAGGAAATTCTTATTTACCTCCATCATGTCGCCAATATTCACAATTAACGCATTTGGGAGTGGTTTTATAGGCACCCAGATACCATCTTTCCGGACTTGGAGACCTTCAGTTTCATTTAGCAGGAAAAGGATGGTGAGAGCACCAGCATCAGAGTGAGGGCTGAAGCCAATGGTCTTGTCTGGCTCAGGGCAAGGAGGATAATAATTCACCCTTATTGACTGCATACCATTACTGAATAGATCTCTCATTTCCTTTTCATCCATCCTTAAAGCCTTTGCCATTTGAGATAGGATGCTTATTGCTAGGCTCTTGATTTCTTTGCAGTATACTTCCATGATGTCCCTGCATTTCCAGAGTAGCATAGCCATAATCATGTTGCATCTTTTACCACATCTAAATTAAATTTATGATCTAAAATGCAGCACCACAATGTTAACACATCCTTCCATGCGATTTAAAAATCAGCCTTAAAATTATCGGCAGAGTGTGTTAGAATAATCTTAAATCTAACCATAAGTAGAGTCAAACCTCTCTATAGCAGCATTCCTACATAACAACACTTCACTATAAAAGCCAAGCTTTTCCGAAACCAATTTTCATGTTATGTTATAATATATGTTATTTATAACAGCACTTTGCTATAACATTCAAAAATATTCGGAACAAACGAGGCTATTATAGAGAGGTTTTACTGTATATTAGAGTTAAGTTTTATTCGCTGACAATATACAAATATTACACATTCAGGTTACTTTAAAGTTTTAAGGTAATTACAAGTAAATTCCTATGATAAACATTGATTCATAACTAGGTAATTTTATGGCTATCAATGTATTGTCCATATCAAGAGAGGTTACAAATACTATACACAGGATCTTGGTCCCTCCTCCACTACAACAATGCGTAAAGTATCTAATCATATTATATAAAACATTTAGAGTAGTAGAGTGAAGATCAATGCACACGTTCTCAAAAAACAAGTTCTACGAAAGAGTATATATTTATAAGTTCGGTATTCCAAGCAACATTAAAGCACAAGAATACTATGGCTAAAGTTACATATTCGTCTCGTCCTTCTCATTTTGTGTTTGTAATCTTTTAACTTACAGATCTTACAACCTATTTTCTTACAGGTCCCAGAAGGATAAGGAAAGGCACCTTTACTCCTATTCAAGAATGGTCCAACTGTTGAGGGATTTAATCATTTCCCTTTATTAAATTAAGACCTCGGTAGAAAGATAGAGAGGAGAGATCCGTCACCTGAGCTTTAAAGGCAACTTTTGAAACAAGTTCCGCATATGCAGGGGAAGAGTGGTTATGCCAAACATATCGCTCCAATCAAGCTTTTGCTCCTCTGATACAACATTTAGCTGCCCAAACCCCTCATAGCTGTCCTCCTGTTGCCATAGCTTCTTCTTTTCTGCCATTGGAAGTTTGAACAATTCTGTGACCTCTCTCTTGAAGTCCTCCAGTATTGAAGGTGTCAGTCCGTGGTTTATAACCTAACTTCAACAAATAAATGCTAAGAAATTTTACAAGCTTTACACAGTTGAGAGTCTTATGTTTTATCATGTCTTGGATGTTTAACTCGAGCAAAATAGATGAAAATTATGTTAAGAATCTTAATAGAAAAGTGGAAAAGGACTAAATGCGACTAAAAAAATTATATTGATTTCAAGAAAGTGTACTTAATATTTGTCATAAACAACAACAACGACCCGGTAAAATCCCACAAAGTGGGGTCCGAGGAGGACAGTGCATATGCAGAACTTACCTTTACCCCGATGGGGCAGAGAGGCGGTTTTCGATAGACCCTCGGCTCAGGAATTAATATTTTTCATAAAATTAAAAATATTTTAGACTTGCCTGTCCTGTAATTAATGAAAAGGCAATAATTTCAAAACTAATACAATACTATAAAATATTGTAGTAAAATCTTGATTGTAATAGCTTAATGGATTAGAATTCTTGAAACTAGTTGCATATTACTAGTGGTGAATATATTAAAAGGCTTTAAATTTATAAAAATACCACATAGTTGAGACAGAAAAGGTAATATCAGTTTCACTGATCGACAAAGGAAAGGATTTTTACTCAGGTTTTAGGAAGTAAGAGAATTCCAAATCAATTTATGGATACAACAGGCTGCGAAAAGCTAAGAATAATTGAATGAGTGGCAAACCTGGAGGAAACCCCATTCTTGACAAGCTGAGTGAAGTTTTTGAAGCTCAGAACCCATGAAATCCCCTGAAATCAACTTTTTAAGATCGACAACAGGGACAGCAGGAACCACTGCTCCGTCAGATATGACCAGAGCTTCTTGTTCTGGACGAACATACCTTGCAGGAATCTTGGTTAGGTGCTCTTTGGCAAGCTCTTGAACACTTGGCACTAACAGAGATTTCCCTAATTTCACTACGGCCAGTGGTGACTCCATTGGCTCACACAATCCTGTTGAGCTCTTGGAAACTTGAATGTATTAATGTGTCAATGAAAACAAACAGCCAAAACCAAATATGTAGAATCCTTTTAGCTATAGATTCCATTTAACTTTGGTTTTATCAATTTTTTCCAAAGCCATTTATTTATTAAGTAATTAGGAATATAAAATATGTCTTTGGTATCATCATCAACTACCAGTTTTACATAGCCAACGTTGTACCGCATCTCTTTGATTCTCTAAAACAATGAGAATTGGAAGTCACAAATAGGAAAGCAATTTCTATAGTGAATTTCACATGTAGCTGCAACTATCAAAACCATTGGCAGCATACCACTCCGCACCATGAAGCAATGCTAAAGCCTCTTCCTCCATCTTTGTTTTCAGGCAAAGAGAACTACAATGCAAGACTGGATACTCCGGCAGTATCATCTTAGATTTATGTTAATACATAAGTCAAACTCGTCATATATAATGAAACAGAGAGTACAATATTTTTCACTGGATATAGATAAGCTAATAACCAACTAAAGCATCAACTGCTACCTAGGATTCGACATCCCTTGCCCCTTCCTTCATGAAATCAATTGTACGATTTTCCATCAAGTTTTCGTGCAAAAAAATCCTTGAAATATTTTTCGACGGGAACTATTCGGAAAATTGCTGGACTACTTGGTCCAATGAGGCTGTGTGCAGGTCCCAATTCCGAGTCAAGGTTGGAGCTATAGAATGTTCCAACAGATGGCCTCTCTTTGTTTGAATTTACAACTGCTCTGTGCTCAATGCTCCTATAAACACCATTGCTCACTATCTGCCAGGTAAAATTGCACATGCATAGAATTTAAAAATGATACTTTCACTAATATCCTTTTTGAAATGAGCTCTTTATTTCCAAAAACAAGATTATAAGGTTTTACATCCAAGTAAATGGATTAGTAATATTTATTTATTGTTAATCGACATGTCTTGAGCTGATTCCCATTTGTATAGCTTCCAATTTGTTCTAAACAAGAAAGCTTTTGACTTAAGCAAATAAAATGAAGATGTTTAGACTGCCCTGCTTCACCTTCCTCAAAGCATCTTCTTCTCTTTGCAAAGAACAGGTAAATACTTTAAATCATGTGTAATTTTATTAACTCGCAAAACCAATGGTCTGAATTAAATCCTTTCAAGATTTTAAAAGAGTTAATATATGAAGCATGATAACACGGTGAATAAACCAGAAGTTAACCTATAGGTTGCACACTAAAATTGCAACTTTCACTACGTTACCCACCTTCGAGAAATTGTTACTCAACAAGAATGTTTTACCTCCATAGTATCGCCAATATTCACAATTAAAGCATTCCGGAGGGGTTTTATAGGCACCCAAATGCCGTCTTTTCGAGCTTGGAGGCCTTCAGTTTCATTTAGCTGGAAAAGGATTGTGAGAGCATCAGCATCAGAATGAGGACTGAAGCCAATAGTTTTGTCTGGCTCAGGGCAAGGAGGATAATAATTCATCCTTATTGACTGCACACCATCGCTGAATAGCTCTCTCATTTCCTTTTCATCCATCCTTAGAGCCTTTGCCAATTGACATAGGATGATCATTGCTAGGCTCTTGATTTCATTGCAGTATGCTTCCATGATATCCCTGCATTTTGAAATTATCAATCATGATCACCTAGAAACTATACAACCATCAAACCACATTTATCATCTAAAAGTAGTAACTAGTAACACAATGTTTGCATTCCACTTCACAGAAAAAAGATGAGTACCAAGATTATCAGCAGATTGTGTTAGAATCATCTCTTATATCTAACCATTAGTATATTAACAAATTTGCATAAAAGTAAATAAGTACAGGATGGGATAGGACACAACCATTCTGCAAAAATAACATCTAAGTAATGAAAGCTTCTAAAATTAATACATCACTTTTCAGATGGTGTGTTTTCTGAAAGTGTTGACAAATGGGAGACTATTTATATGTTTTTTAAATACAAATGTGTTTATTTCTTTGCATCTTCCTTTAAAGATGTAACTCCAGTAAACATATGCTTTATTATACATCAGATATAAGTGAAATAAGACATGGATGTGTTATGCTGCAATGGGTTACGGGTATTGCAGTGTACACACGAGTTCAGGGTAGAGGGGAACACAGCATAAGAGAGAGATAGCGAGGAGAGAGGCACCTGAGATTTGAGGGCAAGTTTTGGAATAACTCCATTTGCCTGATATGAGAGGGAAGAGTAGTTATGTAAAACATATCACTCCAATCAAGTTTCTGCTCCTCTGATACAAAAAAGAGCTGCCAAATCCTTCATGGTTGTCTTCCTGTTGCCATAGCTTCTTCTTTTCTTCCATTGTGAGACTGAACTATTTGATAACCTCTCTCTTGAAGTTCTCCAGTATTGAAGGTGTCAATCCATGGTTTACAACCTACATTTTCAAGAGAAGTGGTAAAAATGTTAATATTGATCAACCAATAAATGAGAAGGAAGCAGGGGCGGATCCAGTAAGAGTGAAGTGGTGTCACGTGACACCGCTTCGTCGTGAATTTTTGTTGAATGTATATATAATAATCTGCAATATACCATATAAGCTACATAAACTTAAAGTGTGACACCACTTGCCATAAAGCCCTTCTTGGCTAGTCGGTATAGCTCATGATTCCTCAAGGGAACGTCACGAGATCGAACTTGCCTCGGAGACTGTTGTTTCAGTGATTTTGGCTTTGGTTGTTTCTTTTTAATTTTGGTTCAATTAAGTTATTTTATTACTTTTTTTTTTATTCTTTAATTCTTTTACTTTTTGTTAGAACTTCTTAAAATAGTTTTATTTTATAAGTGTACTCTATAAAATTATTAGAGGTTCTCAAATAGATAACTTTTATTTATAATTTTCAACTTAAATTTTAATAAATTATCCTAATGTATCTGTCCCCTTATGGTTGTTAGTATGGTAGTTACTGCTTGTTATTATTGCATGCGACTGTATTTATGTTTCCTATGTTTTCATAATTATTTACGTTATTTCTGCGGGGTTACTTATGCTTTATTATTTTGTTTTGTCTTGCTTTTGTTTCTAATTTTGTCTTTGTTTTGATGCAGCTTTTCATTTTAGCCTATGCGCCGAGGGTCGATTGGAAACAGCCTCTCTGCCCTTTCGGGTAGGGGTAAGGCTCGTCTACATATTACCCTCCCCAGACCCCACCTGGTGGGAATATACTGGGTAGTTGTTGTTGTTGTTGTTGTTGTTGTTGTTGTTATCCTAATGCATCTATCAAACTTTCAAAATCAAGTTAAGAATCTCAAAATTCATGTAACTTGGAAGAAACGGCCAACGGTCGGAGCAACATCGACAAAGTAAATGAGTTAATTTAAATTCCTTAAAGGTTAACATTGAGAAAAGATTCACAACTCGAAAATATTATAACTATGATGCAATAAGAAGAGAAGATCTTCAGAAAAGGTCTTTTCTAACCCCGAAATTATAATTTTTCTCAAAGAAAATTTTATGATAAATTTGTTACTTTGATCTTCAATGATTTGTTATGTATGATGGGTTGGAGAACAGTGTAACCAAATATGTGATTTTTTGCTTCTATAGTTACTTGATTAAAAAAGAATACATTAACTAAGGGGAAGGAAATGTATTTTCAAGTATAAGATATACACCCGAGCGGATGCATCAAGGTTGAAGCGCCGTCGAAAAGGTATAATTTTCTTTTCTTCTTTAAATGTGACACCGCTTACGAAAAATTATGCGTACGCCACTAGAAGGAAGAAAACATGGAATCTTATGCGTCTCAGATTCTATTACTGTGATATTACACTTCATTCCTGAGAAAATGAATACAAGTTCCTTCTGAAAAAGAAAAGAAAAAGGAGAAGTTGACTCTAATGGAGATCCAACTGAAGTATAGCCAAGCGTAATCCTATATAATAGTCAAGAGTAAAGAGATAAATTTAGACCTTTTTCCCGAAGTATTTTGACATGAAGTATTTTAGTACAATACAATAAATTGTGCTAAAAGCTAAATTTTACAATATGCTAGGTGAAATTAGTATAATTGAATAACTAAACAAATTATGACGAAATTTAAACCTGGAAGAAACCCCAGTGTTGGCAAGCTGAGTGAAGTTTTTGAAGCTTAGAATCCATGGAATCACCAGATACTAACTTTTTCAGATCGATAACGGGGACTGTAGGACCCACCGTTCCATCGGATACGGCCGGAGAATCTTGTTCAGTACGGACATACCTTGCCGGAATATTAGTAAGGTGCTCGTTGGCAAGCTCTTGAACACTTGGAACTAACAGAGATTTCCCAAAGTTCACCACTTCCGGCGCCGACGCATCCATTCAACAGGCCTCTTCAATGAAAACAAACAAACAAACAAACAAAACCAATAGATTCCTCTTAGCTTTCTTTTTCTCTTCTTTTTAATCGTTTTGCTTATTCAATTCCTTGAGCTGCTCAATTATTTGAATTATATAAGTGAACCACCAAACCTCCAGCGTGAATCTCTAGATAAAACTTTTACTTATTTTGGAAACCTCCAACTTGCTTATTCAATCCCAAGTTAAAAAAGAACAACTTTTATAGTTTTCGAAAATTTCCGGGGAATTGTCCGCAGCCTCGTTGCCATCTTCACACAATTAGGGCATTCGATTTTCACATGTACCTTCCAATTTTAAAATCCACTTACCATTCCAAAACATGAAGCAACACTAGAGCTTCTGCCTCCATATTTAATTTCCAGCAAACAAGACAGATTATGAATGCGTGAACGACATAGCGAGGAAATCAATATTGAGTAAACTAAGAACAGAGAAGGAACTGATTCTGTACCATGTTAAGATATTAGGTGAGGAGTAATGTTGTTACGCATTTCGGCTCTGAGTTTTGCATTAATGTTTGAATGTTCCTAGTTCGTAGAGAATTATTTTCTGGTTTGCAGCTGAATATTTAATTGATTTACCACTGATGTGAGGGGTGATCAATTAGCAGTGGCTTGGCTTCATTAATTGTGAAATTGGCTGCAGTTCGCAAATTTCAGTTTGTTTTGTTACCTATCATACTCATCTAAATATTCCATTAAAGGCTTAACGCACCAACAAAAGCAGTAAACCGTGTTATACTTGACAATGTTCTCGCCTGATCATATCTCTGGGACGTAGAGATGAATATGCATAACTGGAACCTTGAAATCAAAGACTCAAGCGTTTGAGTCCATCTTGATTTACTTAGTGTATCACAAGCTGGAATACTTACACATATATGCAGTTACAAATACATTATTGCGCTATGAACAAATAAAGGGTGGGATAAAAATTGATGCACATTTACACAGAGAGCAGTTTACTATGGACAAGAGGTTAGGAAAAAGAAAAGATCGACAAAAATGTGCAGAGGCACCGCCTCTATGCCGAGATCTCCCCATCTTCCCAGTCACCATTCAATATTTCATCTTCATCATCATTTACGTAATCCTCTTTGATGCATAAGCCAAGCCTTTCCAGAGGGTTGTCCCCCAATATGATTGAGAATCCATCTCCATTACCAGTGAGATTCTCGGCTTCTGAGCAGCATTTACATAGTTTTTCGAGGTCTCTTAGTATCTTCAAATTGTCTTCAAATTCAACGGTCCTTTCCATCTGTTCAGGCAGAAAAAAGATTTTTACTTGAGGACTACAATTGGGATAAAGAAAAGGAATTCAGTTATTATAATCAGTACGGGGATATATTTTATTCATTTGTTATTTCTACTCTTGCTTCTTCCTTACTTTTTTTCCAATTCTGGAAAGAGGGAGTATTGGCGGTTGGGGAGGGATGTGTAAGAGTGGGTTGGGGGCAGAGGGAAGGAGGAATAGCTTCAAAAGTAACAGTCAACCTTCTGTAGAGCAATCCGGGCAGCTTCCCGTTGTCTCTCCCGCTGCATCTTTAAATCAGCTTCTGCCTTCCTTCGAGAGGCAACTTCCGCAGCTTTAAGTTCTGCCTCAATGCGGGCTTTCTCTGCACACCCCCAATGTGCTGTTAGAGAAACAGCACACATAAAATAAAGAAAATCACGTGCAGTTAACTTGAGATGTAACCACTTAATACAGATACGTCCTGCCTCTCTCTCGAAATATCACAAGATTTATCGACCGAGTCGACAACCTCAAAAGAGAGATATAATGAAAAAAAGGCCGTCAACTACTTCAGCCACACAACACCTATATTCACTCCAAGGTAGGTATAGGCATAATAAATAACCAAACCGACAAAAACTTTGATTATGTGATTCGGTTGTTCCGTTATATTTTTTGGTTTGGTTTCAGGTGGAGAATTTAAAATCTTCAATTATTTGGTTGGGATTCGGATATTTCCGATAAAACCCCTAAAAACCGCAGTGTTTTTCTATTTTTCTTTTAGCATTTAAATATCTCATGTTCTTAGAAAGTTAGGGTTTTGTAACTTCATTTAAGCCTCACAAAAACTTCTTCCAGGGTTGCAGCAATCTTTCTCGGTCTTTCTATTTTCTCACTTTTACAACCAAAGGGCACCTAATATTTTGATTGGATTATTGGAAGCATGTGACTCACACAAAAGATACTTAATGAATCATCAGATAGTATCTATTTGCTTTATCTGTCACTTTGTATTGCGCGTCAAGAATTTTCAGTTGTTTATTATCTCATTTTTTAGAGCGAAATTGACCATCCTGATGCTATTTGTTTCTTATTTGCCACAGTGAGAGCTTTAGGACAAACATTTCAGTATATAAGATTACTTTTGCGTTATGAGTTTGCCAACTGCAGCCTCCGAAACTCGGAGATGCTGGGCTGGCCTTTGTATCCTTCTCCACTTAATACTAGGCTTAGTTCGTCTGGCTAAAGGGATTGAACTTGTGACCCAAGCCTCAAATCTCTCAACCTTTGCCAAGTGAGCTAATATCTAGATTTAGCATGTTTTCTGCAGATATAGATAGTTTCATAAACAACAAATGTAGGTTTTTTCCAATACACATTAATTCACCAAATCTCATAGCTAATAAAGAGAAGGCAACAAGGCTAAAACTCAGAAAAACCAATCCAGGAAAAAACAAACCTAGAAGGAAAAAGCCAATCAACCTGAGCTTGCTTTGGTTTGAATCGGTTTTTAAATCAAATCCAAACACTACAAGACCAAACAGGAAAAACTTGATACACGCCTTAAAGAACTTGTTTTTGGTTCAGATAGTTTGAAGCTTCTGTCCGTTCAGCTACTATAGCCTACTTTAATCCAGGGCACTCCAGAAGATTAATTAACATCACATTAAGAGCTTTCTAGAATCCATGGCAGGACTAGAAATGGTGACAGTGCATAAAGCATCAGCTGGCCATTAAAAACAATTAATAAAATATCCTTTTGTCTTATATAATTTTGCTTTGATTCATAGGTAAGCACTCCTCTATTTATATGGCATCAATATTGATAACAAGCCAGATAGAGATTGTGATTCCACATTAGTGTGTTGAAATTTCTTTTTGAGATGGAGTGTGTTGAAAGTACTTAATAGTTTTTTTATATAGATAAAACTGCTCGAGTTTATTATCCCAATTCCATTTGAGCTACTACCATAAGAAGTCAGTCAATCAATCACACAACATAAACCATCTTACCTTTGATTATAAAAATATTAAAAATTTAAAAAAAGTTTAAAAAACGTCTTTACCTTCAAGCTTCTGCTTTTCTAGTTGGGCTCTTTCGTGCAGCATTCTATGCAGATCAGCCTTATCACCCTGATTCGGCAATAAACAGCTGTCTCAAACCAAACAACTTAAATAGTGTATGTAATATGTTCTCTCAAGAGGAAAAAGCAAGGAATTACATCAACTGGAAGGGATTTCTGTTTCGCTTTGATAATAGTGTCAGCAAATCGTCTCTTCAGCATTGCAGCACGTAGTGCTTTAGTCGGGGAAAGATCAATGTTCATAAGAGGATCCCAGCCTATTTCCAGAAAACAGTCATCAGCAGATTAGGCTTCAGTTCATTGGCCTTCTTGGGTACCAAAAAAAATGATAGAAAGAGTACAAGCAACATACTCACCTTCATCATATGCAGTAGTGGAAGCACAGATTGGTCTACTTGGACTGGAACAAGAGTTCTCTTCATAAAGTACTCCTAGACCACCTGCATATTGTCGACAACAGCATGTCAATAAGAAGATTAATATTTTTTTATGCATGCTAGTGAACATATATAAGAGTGCTTTGCAATCACCATGAGAGTTCAGATTAGCTCTGCATGAAGCTGATGCCAAGGAGTTTGTCACCTCTCTGTCCTGAGAATGCATACAAGGTGTCAGTCGGAAGGAAAGGAATGGCAAACGCCCTAAATCTATTCAAAGATGCTTTAACCATCAAGACACCGACCCTTTTAGGAACACCCGAATGATCTTGTTCTAGCTTTCTTTCTGTTGGAAAATCTGAATTGCAATCAGAAGTACAACTCATTTATTAGCAATAGAAGATTTGAGCTCCGAAGCAGCTGAAGAAAGAAGGGGGCAGAACAAACTTACTCCTGGGACGAGCATGGGTATCAACACCTTGAAGGGGGCAAGCAACAGCGTTTGCTTTTTGCTTGGTATTGGCAGAGCAAATAAAACCTGTGCTACTATCTGTGCCCAAAAAGACACATCTCCAATCAGCCCGTGGAAAAGATCCATAAGAGCAGAAATTTTATACCCGGCCTTTTCATACCTTTTTGAAGAGTCTCCTGGGACGACAGATGGCCACCACTTTGTTTTACACTAGCGGGCTCTGCCTGCAAAAAAAAAAAGAACCAATTAGATAACATTTTAAGAGTTACAAAAAAGATAACGGTTTAAAGTTTCCTTTGCAATAATCAGCTATTGTACCAGTTGAAGTTCAATCGTTTTACTAAGATAAACTCCTTACCTTTTCTATAGCTAAATCGGAATAAGCTCTAACCACCCTCTTCAATTCCAATAGTGTGTTATCATCATACTTATCTAGGTCCAGGCTAAGCTTCTCTTCTTTAAGACCCACCAACCCAAACTTTTGGAGAGCATTCTGCATTTTCTTAATTACATTTCCCCTAAGTAAATCAACAAGTTCTTTCTTCAGCTTTTGCTTCTCCTCCAAAGGCATTAGCCTCTTGCTCAGACCATTAGCATGAGGTGCAGATTTCTTAAAGGAAGTCTCCCTTGTATTCTTACAGTCATTTCCTTTATCACTTGAAACACAATCCTGACTGAATTTTTTGCTCTCAGATTTCCACTTACCTTCCAGCAGCTTCCACCTCTGATTAAAAATATTATCTAATCTCTTAGCCATGAGATGAAAATCATTATTAGGAGGATTATACTTCATCGCATTTGCAAACGTCAACCTCACATCAGCAGCAAATGCATCAACATTGAAGTACACATTGTCATCCAGTTTAGCTTTGACTGTCCCCAAATCCATTGGTCTTGTAATTATAGAGAAGTAGTCAGGAATATTATATTGGACTGGATCCACTGGTACAAGGAAGGGCCACCCACTAGGATGAGCCATCAAGGCTTTCAGAATGTTACCACATTGTTGCTTTACATTCCGATCCATTTTCCGCTTTTTCCCTCTTTCATTGTCCAGCACCCTTAAGTCAGGTCCACGTTTATTAGAGTCTGATGGCATAGGTAGTTTCACCTTTATATTCATCTCAGAGCCTCCCTCAGATTCAGCCCGCACCCCCTTGGAAGAAATTTTTATTTTCAGCTTCTTTGTCACCATGCTATCACCAAAATTCATGGTGGGCAACTCCAGGAGCTGAAGAGAACTGTTCACTTTTGGAGATTGAGCAGTAACCATTGAACATACAGACCCTGGAAAATATAGAGCAACGGAAAGGAATTAAAAGGGAAACCAGATGGCAACTTAGAAAGAAATTTTTGAGACAAACTTTTACATGAGCAGAAAGCAAACTTAAAAAATGCAACACTTGCCCAAAGAGATGATTAAAAAACAAAAGTCGCCTTAATATCAAGACTAAGTTTATCACTTGCAAGTCACCAAAATCCCACAAGACAGAGAGAACAAAGCAAAGGAATTGTTATATACTCCTAAAACAGGGACTTTAAAAGTTAGCATAAGCTCTTAGTTAATGTGCTATACTTCCTTTTTTCAATTAGGCTCTTCAACATGAAATTCTTTTTTTAAGCATGAAATTTAGATGGAAACTAAGTGTATGATCTCATCATCAAACTAAAGAACTGATCAATATTGATGGAAATTTTGATGTATTAATAATTTTTCCCGGAATTATGAAGTATACAGAATAGTTGCCAAATACGGGAAGAAAAAAAAACTAAAGAAGATGTTGCCGTTTTTTGAGAAATTAAAAAAACTTCAAGAGTTGAAGCAAAAGATGAATTTAGAAAAAAGATAAGTTTTATGTTACCCATGAATTACATACAGAATTCAAACAAAACTACAAATTCCAAAAGCAGAAGAATACTTTTCCCCCAAAATTAAGCGCATGCATAAATGAGGAAGTTGAACCAAATAACGAATTCTCAAAAGCATCACGCTTGTTTTTTCCCCAAAACAAAGAGAGAAGCAAGAGACAATGATTTCAAAACATAATCCCATAATCTTTCTGCCCCTAAAAATCACACAGAAAGAACCAACAGAGTTGAATCAAACCAAATCAATTTATAAAAAAAGACCCATGATTTTATTTACCCTAACTCACTCACAGAGAATCAACAAAGTTGAACCTAAACAACAAATTCCCCCAACACACAAAGAACACTATCGATCAAAGAACTATGATATTCAACAAAAAAGAAAGAAAAAAAGACCCACAGTTTATTTAATAAATTCGCACAAAGAACAAACCTGATACTGAATTACCTGAAATTAAAATCAAAACCCCATTCAAGCCGAGATCAGCTTTCTTCGGAAGGTTAAAAGTTCTTAACAACAGAACAGAAAGAAGAAAAGACGGGCTCAGAGAGCCCTCTCCCCGATGCAGCAGGTGAAAGATTTGGGGTAGTAGAAGAAACAAATTGGGACTATGAGTAGAAGCGTAGTGCTTATAGAGAGAGAGTAAAGAGCGAGCGAGCGAGTCTCAGAGGTTTTAGGGTTTTAATCAATTCTTTCTGCCGTCGTTTCCTTTCCTAGTCTCCCTAGTATGTGCCGCCTCTAATATTAAAGGTAAAAAGACCCTTTAACCCTTTGAAGGAATTTGGAATATACCTGCTTTTATTTATTCTTTTGCTTGAGCCCCAAGTTTAGGTTTAGTAGTGTCTACATAGTAGTAATAATTAGTGAATGACAAGAATTTGGAAATAATTAATTTTATAAGTTTACTCGAGATTAAAAGGATAACATTTGTGCTAGTTCTAGCGTATAAAAATTAATTCTTATAAAATAATTAATACTTTTTTAAGAATTAAATCTAAATGAACTGTATTTTTTATTGTTCATTTTGGTTATAAATATTATCTAAGGTTTCATTTTTTATGTTTTACTAGTTTTAGAGTGCGCGCTTTGCGCGTGTAATCATATTAATAAATACAAAACTTTCAAGAATTAAATTAATATTATTCATCTATTTTAATTTAGTTTAACTGGATGCATAATTTAACAAAGTAGAAAAGAAAGACTTTTGAAACTGACGATCTTACACATACGATAATATTTGAATGGTTATAAATATGTATCATTAAAGATAAAATAAAATATTTATGTTTAATTATTTTCAATTAAAAGTACTATTAAATTTTTTAAACAAACTAAAAAATATTATTCTTTTGGAATGAATAGAGTATCAAATAATATATTTGATCTCAAAAAAGAAATAAATCTTGCACCACAAAAGTTCTCAGATTCTAAGAGTTTAGTTAATTGAAAAATACTTTTACTCATGTGATGAATTTAAACAAGAAATAAATTATTTTTATTTTATTTTTTTTGCTAATCAGTTAATGTAAAGATTTAGTTATTTCTTTTTTACATTAAAGATAACTTAATTTAACCACTTGATTAGTTTTTTCTCAAAGTTAAATGTAATAACTTGATTTTATTATTCATATTTTAAATATCAATTCATCAGAAATTTTTATAATTTTAACTGCAATTATAATTTTTTTCTACTACACATTCTGCTTTTAAAGCAATCTGCAAGCATCTTTGGGATTTAACTAGAAAAAAGGACTGCCTTTGGATAAAGTGGTGCACAGCTGCTACATTAAAGAGGAAGCTATTGAAACAATGACTACTCCTAAGAGCTTATTGGGTTGTGAGGAAAATACTAGACAGTAGAGATGTCATTATGGGGAATTAGTTGTTTCAGGGGACTTTGTTTAGCAGATTACATGGTATGTGCAAACTGGATCAATTTCAGATCAAGAAGATGTATCTCAATGTGATTCCTACTTACAGCAAAGTTGAATGGAAGAACTTGTTGTTGCTTGTCAATGTTCATCCTAGACATCGATTCACTATGTGGTTAGCTGCACATCAGAGACTGCCAACAGTGGACAGATTGCAAAAAATTGGCATCCAAGTGCCTGCAACATGTGTATTCCGTAAGCAGAATGTTAAATCCTTCAAACACTTATTTTTTGAATGCACAATTACGAGACATTTGTGGACTAGACTCTGTTTATGGTTGGGACATCAAAGATTAGTTGGAGACTGGGAAACTGAACTGCAATGGGTAAACAGCAAAGCAAAAAGCAAACTGGGATTAAATGCTATAACACCTGATGTGTTTATCAGTACTATTGCATTAAATGGAGGGAGAGAAACAGTATCAGATTTGAAAAGAAAGTTTATGAGGAGAATCAAATTTGCAGAGAAGTTGTTTTACATATCCATATTCGAGGAAGGAATTGTAGTCGCTGACAAAATGGATTGAGACAACTTAATAGTTTTTCATAGAATGATTTGTAGTAGCTAACTTCTATACTTAGTTGTAATTAGTGAAGAGTAGTTAGATACTTAGTAGAGATAATTGTGATGTAAAGGAGTAGTAGCAAGTCAAAGCTACTACTAGAGCTCTACCTTGTACATTTTTTCGATATTAATGGATACAAAATGTTAAATCAAAAAAAAACTGATAATTTCTTTTGAATCTTCATATTTATTGATTCTTGCCAACAACTTTTTTTTTCTCTTTTATATTCTTAATGGTTTTATGCGTTCTAATTATTTAATGTAGTTTTAAAATAATCTAAAAACTTCCTTTTAAATAGAAAATAATTTACTCGACATGATTGGGTTAAATATTCAATTTATAATTAAAGAGAACAATGAACTATAAACTAGACTTTTTTCCAAAATGAATTGTTATCGTATATTCCTTCTGATATTATGTTACTCCATAATATGTTCGTGTGCTTTTATTCCTTCTCGTAGTTCCTAACTAATTTCATATATTTGTTGATTTCATGTTAATTCAACTAATTTCTATCTTTTAATAAATAAAAAAAAGTTAATTCTAAAGCTATAATACTAAAAAAATTAATACTAAAAAAATTAACGTGGAAGGGTTGATAAAGAAAAGATATGTGTAAGTTGAAATCTTTAACAAATTTTAAGGCCCTAAATTAACTTTCAGCATAATTCAAATAAAGAAAAATGCATTGATTAAAGTTTTAGTTGATTTTAAACTCCTAAATTCTAGAAAAAATTATCAATTTACATTTTTTTCTATATGAATTTTTTTTAAAGGGTAAAAAGAATGAACGATATTTCGCTAAGGGTCTTCGTGCTTTTAATATAGTATACTAGTCAATAGTATACGCTTTGCTTGTGTACCTTGTCTAAATGAGTAAAATGTTTTAAAAAATTATATAAATTTTTTATTTGAAATTATGTTTAAATTATATAATTAAAGTGCAAGTCCTGAAAATGAAAAATATTAAACTCAATAAGGGCAAATAGTTCCATAAAGAAGTTCTCAATCACGGTAAGTATGTTGAAAGAGAAAAAAATCATATATGTGAGTATCCAAAGACTAAACTACATTAATTTAATTAATTAACTATGATTAGTAATAATATTAAATATAAAGAAATATATCATTACTATAATATGTGTTGTAATATTATAAAGCATATTATTTTTATGCTTAGTTACCAGATAGATACTAACTACGTAAAAGGAAGGTTATCTATATATAGACTACTACTGCTACAACAACAATCTAGTATATTCTCACAAGTAAGGTCTTGGGAAGGTAATATGTATGCAGATATTATCCCTACCCTGAAGGGCAAAAAAATTATTTACAGGAGACCCTCGGCTCATATGTATATACAGACTAATATAGAATATATGAATAATACTATTTTAAAACAAAGGTCCTTATTTGAGGTAAATTGTCAAGTGAATTTAAACTTATATATATTAGGATCTAATTCAATAAGGAAATATATAAAAACTAAAATTTAGTTGATTTTAAAATACTAAATATTAGAAAAATAATTTAAATAACTATTTTGTCTAATATGAAATTTTTAAAAGATAAAAAAGGCGAACGATATTTCGCTAAGGGTCTTCGTACTATATATATATATATATATATATATATATATATATATATATATAGAATAAATACACATTATTGTAAATAGCAAGTTGGTAGACCAAATCACTTTTTGCCGGTTACAAATCTCTTACTTTGAAGTTTGAATCATGAATACCCTTATTTATTCATGGGCTATTAAAGTTATTATTGATTAGGAATTTTTTATATATATACATTATTGGAAATTTTATTACCTCTCTTTTTAAGTTTTAATTTAATTATTTTCTATATACAAATTTACCAATTATATATACTTTAAGAATTAAATGAATATCCATTGATATTAGGAATCAACTATTTCATATTCTTATTCTCTATACCCTATGCTCTCTATCTCTCTCTCTGTGTGTCTATAATTCAAGTAATATAGAGAAAAAGAAAAAAGAGCAGCAATTCAACCATTAACAATCATTAAAAAGCTTTGAAGTTTTGGATTCGAATTTGAGTTTTCAAAATATTACTTGTTTGCATTTGGTGTTGTTGCAAATAATTAGGAATTCTCTATATGTCTTTCTATCTCTCAATTCCTAATTCTAGTAATATAAAGCAAAGAACAAGAGAGTAGCAACTCCACCATTGACAGCCATTAAAAGCTTTGAATTTGAATTTGGATTTTTAAAAAATATTATTTGTTTGGATTGGGTGTTGTTGCAAACTATTGGGAATATAGTTTGGAGTATATATCTCAATTTTAAGGATGTTTTAGTGAATATTAGATTTAATTTTGACTGAATTTCAGATTGAAGAAGAAGAAGAAGAAGAAGAAGAAGAAGAAGAAAAAGACATGACATACATTATACTTACTGTTATGAAATAATATAAGAACAAGAACAATAGAGAGAAAAGTAGAGAGAGGAGTATTCTTATTGATACTTTGGGATGATTTACAATGGGGTAAGACCCCTCTATTTATAGGAAGAGAAAAGACTTAGCCTCAAAGTAGAATTCTTCTGTAAGATAGACATTCACTCTAATTAGAGTTCTATTTATAACACTCCCCCTTGAATGTCTATTCAATAACGTGCCTCGTTAAAACCTTAACTAAAACAAAACCCAATGGGAAAAAATTATAGAAAAGGAAAAAGAGTACACATGTTTGAATATGCGCCTATTGGTTGCCTCGTTAAAAACCTTGCAAGGAAAACCCAGTGGGATAAAACCTTGTAAGGGAAAAAGAGTGCAACGTGCATTAACTCCCCCTGAAAGAGCATCAATTCACATCCTTGAGCATTTGCATTCCAATCTTGTGCATCATCTTCAAAATAATCTTTTGTAGAGATTTGATAAATAAATCAGCCATATTGATTTGAATAAATATTCCGCACCTTGAAATTATCATTCTTGATAGATATGAACATCTTCATATAATGTCGTGGAATGACTCTTCAATATCTCCATAGAGGTATTCTCGATGCCATCATGCTTATAGTTATAGCAAGATACATATGTACACAAGTTGCACTTAGGATGTGGTACTTTAGGACCAAGAATTGTATATGCTTCAAGCAACTTCAATCTTTCATGGATTGACATATAAGTTAAGTCATATAAGTCATATAATAGACTTTAGATGCATATCAAGTTTTCATGTCATGCTAAACAAATAAGATATCGAAAACTGATTACACATACCATTGACTTTATACTTTCAAGTATTTGAACTACATGTCCAAAACTACATGTCTTTTATATGGAACCAATTCTGCTTGAATTGTATTTCTTCCATTTAGCCAATATTTTTGTTTGTATTCGACAAACATAAGATCCTCATCGATATTTAGCGCTATCATAGATGTCGTTGACGAACATTATATATCGGTTCCAATAAATTTTCATAAAGACATAACATGGAGATCTCTTCATTCATACATTCAGGTACCTGAATCTCTCATGAGATTTTATGAAGTGTTATGTCATGTGATCTTCAAGATCACTTGCCTCCTTATTATGATCACTTTGATCATTTGCTCATCTTCTTTATTAAGAAGTTCCTTTTGAAACCGATTTGTCTATACGCTTTAAGCGTATCAAAGACTTTGTCCTTCTGGGACTTAATATGAGCATTTGCAGTGAGAATATAGTTACTTTCTTTGGGTCAGCAAATGCGTATAGCATGCTTTGCAATGTGTTGTAATTGAATTATCCTTTTATGAACTTCAGGTTCATATTATGATATTCGAGGATCTATATATACAAATGATAATTCATCCCATGTAACCTTTTCTCAAGTGTTTATCATGTCTCCCGCTCATGTTAGAAAAGCTAACTTGTTTCCTCAACTTTGAGAGTCCATCTTTGTGCATGATGGTGTTAACAAAAATATACACCGCACATCAATAATAATAAGATGAAATTATTTGGTTCCTGACCCTGAACCACTTGTGAGGGGAGAATATAATATACTCTCGTATACAACGTACATCAAACTGATATATATAACTTTGTTCTCATAAGAAATAGTTTAGTTATTAAGTGGAGGCACTCAATAATTATCTTGCTAAACCAACTATGATATAAACCAACTTATCAAGATGAACTATCTTGAATAGAAAATCTGGAAATTATGCTCGAAGTTATATTACTGAGCAATTTACCTCGCAAGCACCGGCCAGGCTGCGGGTTAATAACAATCGCACATGTAACCATATCATAGATGCATCATATGTGGTATACATGGCAGGTGAATGGGCCCATATTCACCTTTGATATTTCCAGAATTTATGGGATTCAACCCGAACTCTTTAGTTGGTCAATTAATTAATGAGAACAAGTAATACAAGAGAATTCGTAAAGAACTTTCTAGTTCTTTAATATTTACCCATGTGAATTCTCTATTACTGCACATCATACTTAAAATGATATGGCTAACCCGAATGCCAACTGAATAAATTATCAATATTGATAAACTTCAAATTTACACCATGACATGTGCAATTATCAATAAACTTCAAGTTTATTATGATATGGGTTTTTATGTCAATAAACGTCCACTTTATTGTGGTATTCTTGTGTAGTATAAACTGGAGAATAAAGCGGGTAGTTTTTCACATACAGATTATCCCGCTACAAGTTGTAGTAATAGAAGATATCAAATCTTTCCTTTATTTATAGTCTCAATATAATCAATCGCTTTCGCATATACTTTGGAAACTGAATAAGTTTCTTTGAGACTTACTACAACACAATACCTTATTAGTAATCAATTGTGTTTCTCCAACATAGTAATAATTGGCTCTTCTAGAGCTCTCAATTAATTTTGTACTACCAAAAATTCATCAACATCCATGTGGTGAATATCTCTTTTAAAGATAAAGTTATACCATTATGGTCATGTCAAAATTATATGCAAGATATGTTTCTTGCATTATTATTGTCCTTTGATAATCACATTGATAAATTATTTTGGCGTACAATAGGTACGTGACCAATGACTATTCATGCCATAACAATGACATTATTTTCATATATCATCTCAAACCTCCTTCTAGGGGTGAGTGTGGTATATTCAATACCAATTTCATGTTCATCTTCTTCCAATAATGAATATGTATTCGTGAATCAGATGTTGTCACATTCACTGCGGGGATATGTGATTTTGTTATCCTTTTCAAATCTGTAAATGCGTCTGGCATTCGATTTGCTGTTCTTTGCAAATGGATAATATTTTGCACATCTTTTTCACAAATAGAGATATGTGGATCAAGATGAGATAATGATGCACTTTTCCACAAAATTTCCCGTTTGGTTTCACCAACTTCTCCCCCTAATTTTGGGAAAAGTGTCTCATCGAATTGACAGTCTGCAAATCGTGCAGTGAACAAATCCCCTGTCAATGTTTCGAGGTAGCGAATAATGGAGGGCGATTCAAACTCAACATATATTCCTAACCTTCTTTGCAGTCCCATTTTGGTGCAATATGGCGGTGCTACAGGCACATATACTGCACATCCAAAAATTCTTAAGTGGGATATATTAGGTTCATGACCCAAAATTCATTGCAACGGGGAATATTTGTGATAATTCATCGTTCTGAGACGAACTAGCATTGCTGCATGCAAAATGGCGTGACCCCAAACCGAAGTGGGCAGCCTCGTTTTCATGAGTAATGAGGTATTCAAGATTATTCTCATCTATTGTCTCAACATGATATCCATTTTGACTGATATCTTTAAAACTCAACAAGTTCCTTTTAGACATGGAGGAGAACATTGCATTCTCTAAAATGTTGTTCCTTTAGGCAGAGTTATAGTTGCTCTTCCGGAGCCTTTAATCAATTTACTACTACCAGAAATTGTAGTAACATCTGTCTTACACATACTTAAATGAGAGTAATATTTCTTCTCTTTGAATATCGTATGTGTGGTACATGAATCAATTAAACAAATATTTTTTACATTTGCAACATAACATAACTGGTGACATGTTAAGAGAACGTCAGCGATATGAGTTGACATAAGCATACTGGAAATAATGAAACAAATAACAGTAAACAAACTATGACGTCGTGATGTTACAACTTATAACAAGTGACAGCATAAATCTTTAACCAGTACCATACTACGTGATAGTTAACTACTGATGTAAATATTGGAGTTTATGGGTGTGATACAATTTATGTAACTTATAAAGATGCATGAAAAAAAAACATCATTAGCCGATTACATTATTAAAATGCGACCTGGGAATTTAACACACTACTGGTTTAAAAAAAAATATAACTGCAAAAACAGATTATTATAGTAGTATCCAACAACAAAGATGTAATGACATAATTTCTCACGCATAATCTTAATCAACAAACTCATCTATTTAATAATTAAACGTAATGATACTAATTTTGCAAGAAAACAATATAAATCAAAATATCCTGTATCATGTTCACCTAATATTCTCAATCGCACATTCTAAACATTGCAGAATTATATTCAGAAACAGACTTAAAGTCTTGGAGCCTCAGATGAGCCCAATCATATCGTGCTTGTGGCAGAGTGACCAACTTCAGGTTGTCATATCTCTCCTTTAAGACATTCCACGAGATAAGTGGATCTTTGACTGTGAGATATTCAATTTTCAAACCTTCATCAAGGTGATAGCGCAAGAAAATCAAGGCCTTAGCACAGTCTTGGGTGGATGCATTATTTTTGTCTTTAGTGGCGTCTCCAAGACCCATTGCATCCAAATGGATTTCAGCATCCAACACCCATGTCATATAGTTCTTGCCCGAAATTTCAAGGGCAACGAACTTTCTTTTCATAATGTCAGACATAAAACAAAATTACATCAAGAGCGTGTTCATACTTACGGTCTTTATTACAATTATCACATTCACTTCAGGGAATGGATCATAATCATCTGTATGTGCTATATAAAATCTCATGTCAAATATTACTTTCATAAAGTGAAAGATTATTTTGAGAATCTTTATTATTTTCATTATCACAATGATGACGATTATAATTCCGTCTATTGCCACGTCCACATCCATTGATACCTTCACGGTAATAATTTTGTCTTCTTTCAGACTTATCACATACTGCTATCACATTCTCTAAAGGGAATGAGAATGAAGCAAATTCAATGGGACGGATTTTCAATCCTTTGCCCACAATCATACATGAATTTAATCATGGCAAGACATAGAAATTTTACCACTTAACGTGGTTATAATTTCTTACAAACTCCATTAGAGTTGCAATCAAAATTTATCGTCTTTGCTAGTATTTAAAATCAAATTATAGAATGTCAAGAATTTGAAAGAGAAAGGTAAAATACATACCTTAAATCCAGAATTTAATTATGAATGAAGCTCATAGAATAATTGACAATCATTATGCTCAATCCCAAAGCTTCTACTCAATTGGTTAGAGTCTCGTGTTGTGATTGACGTTTAATGCTTTGGAACTGCGACGGAACCTCGGCCAGGCCTTGACGAACAACAACCTTAATAGAAACGAAAACTCGAACAAAAATTTTGAGCAGCACCTCAACTCAGTGATCCATTTTTCCCTCTATCATAGCTATACTAGCTGACATACAAACGTGACTTAGATAATTTATATTGTTTGCCATCGTTTTTACCAAAATTGAAATTATATTGTATGGGTAGATAAGATTTGTGCTCGAGTACTGCACTATATAGGAATTAATGTATCTGTGTCATTTAGCGTAGAGCAGCGATTTTGGAGACAGGTAAGTTGTCGGTGACAGTGATCGAAAAACTTTGGGCGGCTGCTGCTCTCTGTTCCTTATCTTGAAAAATTTCATGAAGAGTGAAATTTTGCTTTCTTTTTGGGGTGGTTTTTGGGTGGAGGCGGTGAGCAACCGGTGGTGTAGGGTCGACTAAAGGTGAAGAAGGGTTGTGGGGTGGCGGCAGGTTTCTTTAGTGTACGAGAGAGTATTGTGGTGCAGCTATCGTGCTGATAACGTGTTATGAAATAATATAAGAACAAGAATAATAGAGAGAAAAGTAGAGAGAAGTATTCTTATTGATACTTTGGGATGATTTACAATGGGGTAAGACCCCTCTATTTATAGGAAGAGAAAAGACTTAGCCTCAAAGTTGAACTCTTCTATAAGATAGACATTCACTCTAATTAGAGTTCTGTTTATAACACTTACGAAATTGTAATAAAATTGTTTATGTTGTTTATATATTTTTTTTATTTGAATATTCTACGAAAAATGAACAATATTATATAGAAATTCTATTTAAGTTTTGTATATAACCGGAGAGAAATAATGTATGAAATTGTAGATAAATTATATAATATATAATTAATTGTTGTTGTTGTGTGTATGTGTGTATATATATATAGGGGGAGATTGTATATATTTTGTAACTAAATGTGTTTAGGTCGAATAAATACCAAAATATAAATAATTTTCATAATAAGATTTCATATAGTGTATAGATATGTAAAAATCCCATATTAATTCCCTTTTTGAAAGAGAAGATTTTTCAATTAGATCGGAGGATTAAAAAATGAAAAGATTGAACGGCACCGTGAGAATTGAATCATACTTATTGTGTGGAAGACTCTTGTTATTATTACTGTCACTAAGGTCTCATTTTTTTGCACTTAATGGAGATATGAATCTATTCATTCAAATCTCAAATATTAAGTGCATTTATTTTTAAAGTATGAATCTTAGTTATTTAAATTAATTTTTTTAATTTTTGTAGTTGTTACAGATCTATTATCTCTAAGCCGAAACTTTCCTAGAAACAACCTCTCTACCCTTCCGAGGTAGGGGTAAGATCATCGTACACTCTACTATCCCCCCTACCCCACTAGTGGAATTTAAATTTAACTGAGTTGTTGATTGTTGTTATTGAATTTTAGAACCCGTTTGGCCATAGATTTTGCCAAAACATTTCCAATTTTTTTGGTAAATACATGTTTGTTCATATATTTTATTCATATTTTGACAAATTTTCAAATCTCAAAACCAACTCAAAAGTTGATTTTGGCCAAAAATTATTATTAGATTTTCTAAAAAGTTTACAAATTTCCCCAAACTTTTGTATTTATAGAGGAGCACACCATTTATTATTTTGCAACAATGTTGTTTCGGTCATCTGATAGTGTAATAAGGTAGTTCATTATAAAAATAATAATTTTGTACCAAATTTATTTAAGTTTCGGGCTATGGTTTTTTATAATGATAATGAATGTCATTAATGAATGTATTGTTGGATATTTATGATAGTTTTAGAACTTGTGGGTATAAGTCATGTTTCATTTTTTCTAAAAAGAAAAAGAAAGAAGTGAAACATGTTTTGAAAACTGATATATAAACACATTTTTATCTTCAAACCACTTCACCAAATCAGAATTTTCAAAACAAATTTGGAAATTTATAGCCAAATGCTAGCTTAGATCTTCAAATCTTAATCACTAAGTTTTTTTAGGGATAATTCTGATACCCAATTTTTCTCAAAATAATTTTTATATATAAAATACTTTTAAAATAGCATATACATGCATATATAGGTATGTCCAAAAATTGTATTTATTTTTTAAAGGTATTAAATTAATTTATTTCTTTATTTTCACCCTAAAAATCCAATAATATTTTCCAAATTATTACTTTTAATTATTCTTTTATTAGGTTCTCATATTTATGCCAAAATATAGCTAAGATAATATTTGCATATTTTTATGAATTTATCTAGTATTTTTAAGCTAACTTGCATATAATTACAATATTAGCCTCTTTTAATATTTAAATGTGTTTGTATTTATAGAAATTAAGCTTAATATTTTTAATTTGATAATTATAGATTAAAAATCATTTTAATGTTTTTAATTTGTTTTCAAAAATTAATTTGTTATTTTTTTTTAAATAAATAAGGAAAAGTGTCTATTTAAAATCTAGCCCCATTTGCATTTCAATTATATCCTGAATTGGACCCCCAACTTAAACCCAATTACCCTGACCCTATTACAATCTGAACCAACCCAAACCATATTCTTTAAAATAAGTCGAGTATAATTTGCAAAGTGACCGTGCCATCCCACTATCAGCCTCATTTCGGGTTGGTTTTTAACGGGTTCAGGTTCATCTAGGTAAAAATTAAACTGTACAGGTTACAGGTTGAGAGGGCCGGGCTGGTTTAGTGTATTTTTATTTTAATTTTTTAAATTTTGTATAACTATTGTAAGTTATATTCATATAAAGTATTAACATAAAGAATACAAGGAAGATGCGAAAAAATTGCACTTATTGCAAGTGCTACATTTATTTCATAATTCAAAGTTCAAACTTACAAATTAAAAGATTTACATTTTGAACAATAAGTAAATTCAAAGGTTTTGCATTGCCCTTGCAAGTTCTTCATAATCAATATGAACTGATTGACCTTCTTCTGGAGTGTTAACTTTGGATGGGTTACCATGTGTTAATATATCTCCAAGTTCCTCGTCCTCTGGGCTATCAACATCTTCACGTCCTTGATTTCTTCGTTTCGATATAATCCAATCTCTGAAACATACTAAAACTTCTAAAGCATTGCTTCCCAATGAGTGACGGGTGTCTCCAAGTTGTTGTCTTGCTTGGCTAAATGCATTCAGCACGTCCCGAGCCATAACAAAAAGAGCATGAAATTGCTTTCATTCTCATGCCACCACCCCAACGGTGAAAATTCCTTTGTGCGAGGCTCTTTTTGCTTCTGTAAGTAGAATTGAAGTTCATCAATGTTCCTGCTAATGGTATGAGTGTAAAATATGTGGACAAATATAAAAACTATCATCCACACTAGAAAAAGTGGTACAGTGCATAGTGGGATTAACATTGCCTACAGCACGAGCGTCATCAACAATTACATTTGCACAATAATTATATAATTGTTGCAAATAATCATTTAGCTTGTTCATAGAAATATATAAATCTGGGATTTTAGTTGGTCCAATCTCCATATAAATATATAAAGTATTTATTAATTCGTGACAATCAAGCATCTTAATAGAAGGATTTAAAACAGCACCAATTAAGTAAACCGGAGGAATTGAAAAGAAATATTTTTTAAATTTTGCTTGCACTTTTTCAATAACATCCTTATATTTTTCTTTCTTCTTAAATTCAGAGAGTAGAAAAGAAATTTCAGCTATATGTACTAACGACATACTAACAGTAGGGTAATATGCTCCAGAAAACTCAACAGTAGCTGTATAAAATTTATGTAAAAATTTAACAACATCATTAATGACCTCCCAAGTACTAATTGTTAACATACGATTTGGATCAGTACAATGCGCATTAACAACTTCAGTTATTGGGAATCTATATTTATAGCAATATTTTAAAAATATATATGTATAATTCCATCTAGTAACAATTTTGTCTGGCATGAATCTGGGTTTAAGGTTATACTTGACACACTTATTCTTAAATTCCTTTATTCTAGATTGTGTATTATTTCCTTGACTAACACCAACTGCTCTTCTAACATGAGAGTAATCTCAGTTAAAAATAAATCAAGGCCACTTTTAACAATTAAATTATAAACATGACATGCACACCTAAGATGGAAAATGTCATCAAGATGTGGTTGTAAATGCAGTTTTAATATTGAAATTGCGGCATTATAGTTTGAAGCATTATAAAAAGACATACACAATACTTTTTGCTGTAGATCATAAAATTCAACAACTTCACAAATAGTACTACTTATAAACGCACAAATATGACTTTGATCTTCATCATATCTAAAAGTGATAATACATTTTTGCATACAAGAAGTATCATTTATCCGATGACATGTAATTGTCAAATAATCATTTCCATTAACAACATGTCCAATATCAGAAGTTAGAGAAACTCTATAAGGAAAGTGGCTAAACAAATAACGTATGTATGTTTGATATTGTCCATGAAGTCTAAAGATACCAGCTCTACAATTACTTCTAGGGATACCTTTAAATAAAGAATTGTAAATCCTTTGAATATGCATAATAAGATATGATGAATAAGCAAAAGAAAAAGGTAGACAACCCAAAGCAATCATCTTTGCTAACTCCTCACAATTCTTTATTTTATCATTTCACTAGACCTCCAGTAATAGGGTTAAGAGTTATTTGATTTCCATCACCATTAGCGCCCCATTCTACGGGATGCTTAGTTCTGATATATCTATTAAGCGTCGCAGTACCCCCTAAATTTCCACTAGTCAAATGTTAAAAATCATTGTTACAAATTTTGCATTTAGCTCTATCAGTACCCTCTATTATTTCAAAAAAATTCTAAACCTTACTTCTTTTTCTACGATTAGTAGTCGGAGCGACATGTGGTCTACTCCTAGTGCCGCGACCACCACCCCTTGTAGCAACTCCAACACTACCAATTCCAGCACTAGTAGTTGTAGCCGGTAATTTATCTTCCGTTCCTATTTCATTATCTTCTATTTCAAAATCTTCTTGTAATTGTTCATAATCTATATCTATATTATCATTAGGAGATGTCTCAGAAACATGTACAAATGATAATGAGTTATTACAATTACTACCAGATGTTGAAGGACTACCTCTTTTTTTATTTCCTCTACCAGTAACTCTTTAACACGCTCTTTTAGTAGCACTAAACATATTGTAAAGTATAAGCTAAAATCAAATATGCAATTAAAATAGTAAATAAGAGAAAGAGTTGGATGGAGTGCACCGAACTCGACAATAAATTGAGCACTTTATTAGGTAATTCCAATGTTACCACGAACAAACGTCAAGCAAGAAGTTCAAATTTGAACTTCAATTGTAACTGCAAATTTCGAATGATAAAACGCGATAAATTAAATTCAAGAAAAGAGAGCCAAATAAAATTAGAAGTTGAAATAATGAATTGAAGACTTGTAGTCTTGCAAATTGGAGAATGAAAGAATGAGAGAATGAGAGAAATTGAGATTGAGAAATGAGTATTGAGTGAAGAAACGAAGAAGGGGGAGGGCGGGTATTTATAGTTTTAGAAAAGGTTAGTTTTGTAAGTTGAAAATTGGTTAAAAATGAAAGGAAAATAGGCTATTTGTGCAATATTTCCGTTGGTCAACATACCAAAACATGGTCTGACCGTTGCCAACGGTCTCTGGGGCGCACTAGTACAAAAATTTATATAAAAAAATGTTACCCGTTGAACCGGGTCGGTCTGGAATCGGTCCAACCCGGCCCGTTTAACACCCTAACTCAAAGCTGCTGACTATGTCACCCCCATCCCTGCTGCAACTCTTGAGAACCCTTCTCAGCGGGTCAACCCAAACAAATCTTGTGCATGTCATTCCGGCATGAAGGGACACAGCATCAATAAATGTTGTTCTCTGAAGGACAAGATCCAGGCTTGATTGAAAACAAGATCATTGTGGCGAAAGAACCCGCTCTGAATGTCCACAATAACCCTCTGCCAGGCCATAAGGGTAGAGGAATTCACATGATTGAAATAGAGGATAATTAGGATCCCGAGGGATCAACCGGGTTGATCACATAAGGTGATGACCCAAAGAAGCCAATAATCACTCTTAATCCAATCATAGTCCAAATTCAACCATCTAGGGAAATTGAGGTAAATATGTCTATGCCGTTGGAGTTTGAAACAATGTCACATGCAAAGACATCGGCACCGATTGAGGTCGAATTCGTGTCTCCAGCAAATGCACCCACACTGTTTGAAGTTGTAGTTTTGCCACCCAAGGCCCATGCTCCGTTCGAAGTAAAGATAGACATGCCGATCCTAGTGGCGATGTCGTCCATGACGCCCTTCCATATGAAGACTATCCCATGGGACTATACAGCCAAGGCAAGGAGTAAAGGCAATGGTAGGTTCGAAGAAACTATTGCGGCACAGGGTATGACGAGAACAGTTAGAGTTTATACCCCTGAACGCTTAACTGATTCAAGCAAGCAGGCCTCCGATCTGCCACCCATCATTGAGACCAGGACGCATGATCTCTGGAGAAAGATACAGGCAAAGGAATACTCGATCATCGACCAGTTGAACAAAACACCAGCTCAAATTTCCATCCTTGCTTTGCTACAAGATTCTAAGGCACACAAGAATACCCTGTTGATGGTGCTGAATGAAGCATACGTGCCAAGCAACATCACAGGCAGGCAAATAGCTAACGTGGTAGGACATGTATTGGAAAGTCATAAAATTACTTTTCATGAGGATAAGCTGCCACCTGAAGGGTTGGGTCACAACATGGCAATGCACATTACCGTGCAATGAGAAAACTATTTTATCACCAGAATCCTGATCGATAGAAGGTCCAGCCTCAATATTTGTCTGTTGGTAACGCTCAAGAAGTTGGGTAAGGGACTACATGAAATAAAAGATGGAGCTATCAGTGTGAAAGATTTTGGCGACTCCCAAAGGTCCACCATTGGAGAGATCAGTCTGTGTTTGCAAATGGGGCCAACTTGGTTCGATGTTGATATCCAAGTGATGGACGTGCCGCATATTACAATCTGATACTAGGACGGCCATGGATTCATGCTGCTAGGGCCACAACATCAACACTACATCATTCAGTAAAGTTTGAATGGAATCATCAGGAGGTGATCATTCACGGTGATGGTAGCAACTCTATATACAGTCTCCAGACTATTCCGTCAATTGAGGGAAGAAGGAAGCTAGGTGGAGAGACTTACCATTACATCAAACGGGTAAACGCTGTTGACAAAGACAAATTACGGGATAATAAGATCGAGAGTATACTGAATTGGATTGGGTATGAACCTGGCAAGGGCTCGGCAAGAACCTCCAATAAATCACTTAGCCCATAAAACTTAATAAACAAGTCACCACTTTCAGTCCTGGGATATGAGTACACCTGGGAAGAATTCAACCACTGGTCGCCACCATGGCACGGTCCTTACTATACACTGGAGTAGCCAATACCATATTTGGAGCAGACTTTCCAATCGGCCGATATTATCTGTGGGTTATCAAAAGAAGAAAAAGAAGCACTGGAAGCATTTAAGAACCTCTTTGTAGAAGACAATGACATGGACTGTTGTGTTACTCTCAAGGAGGAGGGGAGGAAGGTCCTTCCATACAGGTTGTAAGTAAAGGAGCATACCACAACAATTGGACCATCAAAGTCCGACGAGCCTCGGGGTAGCAAGGGTAAACAAGCATCATGCACTGTTTTTTTATTTTTACTAGATAATATTTTCTTTTCGCATTTTTGATTTTCATAATAAGATCTTCAATGTTCAAAACCGTTATGAAATTTATCAAAGCATTTCCTTTTTTCTTATAAATCAACACTCGTTATTATTTTCTCTCATTACTTCACTTATACAACATTACTATTACTTATTTTGATGAACTAGTGACTGTGACATGTAATAAGATTACGTAACAAATGGACATAGATTCAGAGAAAGATGACATACCGGAAGAGATTATTAATGAAGTTGAGAATTTTAGAAACAGATTGAAGTCCAACCTGGACGAGACTGAGATTGTTAACCTGGGAGATGTAGAAAACGTCAAAGAAACATGAATCAGTGTCCACTTATCGCCATCAGAAAAGAAGGAATACATAGAATTCCTATGGGAATATGGGGATATATTCGCCTGGTCATATGATGAAATGACTGGTCTGAGTACATCTATTGTTTCTCACAAACTACTAACCGATCCGACATGTCTGTCGGTAAAGCAAAAGTTCAGAAAGTTCAAGCCTGATATGAGTTTGAAAATCAAAGAAGGAGTCACCAAGCATGTCAAAGCCAATGTTCCTAGGGTAGTAGAATACCCGACATGGTTAGACGACATTGTGCCAGTACCAAAGAAGTACGGAAAGTTCAGAGTCTATGTCGACTACCGGGATCTCAACCGGGCCAGCCTGAAAGATGACTTCCTTTTACCAAACATACATATCCTGATTAACGATTGTGCTAAACACGAGTTGCAATCATTTGTGGATTGTTTCGTTGGCTATCAGATCTAGATGGATGAAGAAGATACTAAGAAAACAGCTTTCATTATGCAGTGGGGAATGTACTGCTACAAGATGATTCCTTTAGACCTGAAGAATGTAGGGGCCACCTACATGAGGTCCATGACTACCATTTTCCATGATATGATACATAAGGAGATCCAGGTGTACGTAGATGATGTTATCATTAAGTCCAAGAAAGTCACTGATTACATGAAAGATTTGAGGAAGTTATTCAATAGATTGCGAAAGTACAACCTGAAACTGAATCCTGCAAAGTGCGCATTTGGGGTTCCTACTGGGAAATTACTTGGGTTTATTGTGAGTCGCCGAGTAATAGAACTGGACCCATCAAAAGTCAAAGCCATTCAAGAATTTCCACCACAAAGAACAAGAAAGACGTAATGAGTTTCTTGGAAAGATGTAACTATATCAGTCGGTTCATAGCACAATCCACAATTATATGTGAGACAATCTTTAAGATGTTGAAAAAGGACGCCACTACCAAATGGACTAATGACTACCAAAAGACTTTCAACAGAATCAAGGAATACCTGTCAACAACACCGGCCTTGGTCCCGACCGATCTAGGGTGACCTCTATTTCTCTACCTTGCAGTATTGGATGGAGCGTTTGGTTGCATTCTGGGGCAGCATGATGAAACATGGAAGAAGGAGCAAGCCTTTTATTACATCAGTAAGAAGTTCATCCCGTACGAGGCCCGATATTCTCTGTTGGAGTTCACCTATTATGCTTTGACTTGGGTAGCTTAGAAGCTGAGGCACTACTTCTGAGCCTATACTACATATCTCATATTAAGGACGGATCCTTTGAAGTACATCTTTCAAAAGCACATGCCCACTAAAAAGCTAGCTAAGTGGCAAATCATGTTGAGTGAATTTGACATTGTCAACATGACTTAGAAAGCCATCAAAGGATAGGCATAGGCCGATCACCTTTCTAAAAAATCCATTAATGGAGAATACGAACCCCTGAAAACGTATTTTCCTGACGAAGAGGTATCATTCATAGGAGAATACATTGCAAAATCCTATAACAGTTGGAGAATGTTTTTCGAGGGAGCAGCAAATTTCAAAGGAGTTGGCATTGGAACAGTCCTAGTGTCAGAAACCGGTCAACATTAACCGGTATCTACCAAACTCAGGTCCCATGCACCAACAATATGGCCAAATACGATGCCTACATCTTAGGGCTTAAAATGGCCATCGACATGAACATTCAAGAGTTGCTAGTGATCGGAGATTAAAACTTGCTTATACATCAGGTACGAGAAGAATGGGCAGCCAAGAACTCCAAGATACTCCCTTATCTGCATCATGTTCATGAATTGAGAAAGAGGTTCATAAATACAGAATTCTAACATGTCCCAAGAATCCAGAACGAGTTTGCCGATGCATTGGCTACCTTGTCGTCCAAGATACAATATCCAGACAAGAATTTTATCGATCTCATTCCAGTAAAGATCCATGATCAGCCAGCTTATTGTGCCCATGTCGAAGGAGAAGCAGATGAAAAGCCATGGTTTCATAATATCAAGGAATATTTGGAAAAAGGAGAATACCCGAAGCTTGTAAATCCTAAGAAACGCACGCTTCAGAGGTTGCCCAATAATTTCATTCATAGCGGAGTAATCCTATGTAGGAGGAATCTTTATTTAGTATTACTAAGGTATGTCGACGCAAAAGAAGCATCCAAGTTACTAGAGGAAATTCACGCTGGGACCTGCAGTCCACATATGAACGATTTCATCTTAGCTAAGAAGATACTCCGAGCTGGTTACTTTTGGATGACCATGGGAACGGACTGCATCCAATATATTCGGAAACGCCACCATTGTCAGATACATGTAGACATGATAAAGGTACCTCCAAATGAGCTTAATATAACAAGCTCACCATGGTCGTTCGCTGCCTGGGGGGTGAATGTTATTGGACCTATCGAGCCCACCACTTCTAATAGGCACATATTTATCCTAGTAGCAATCGACTATTTCACAGCCTATAGGCCGCAAATGAACGAAGCTGTAGAGGCCGCTAACAAGAATATCAAAAATATATTTGGAAAATGATAGAGAAGCATAAAGAGTGGCACAAGAAGTTATCATTTGCTTTATTGGGGTATCGCACCACAGTCTGCACATCAACCGGGGTAACCCCTTATATGCTAGTTTATGGTACAGAGGCAATCATTCCCGCTGAGGTAGAAATTCCCTCCCTAAGGATCATATAGGAAGTTGAGCTTGACGACGCTGAGTGGGTGAAAAGTCATTATGAGCAACTAGCCCTTATAGACGGAAAGAGAATGAATGCGATTTGCCATGGTCAACTTTACCAGAACAGAATTTCCATAGCCTTCAATAAGAGAGTCAAGCCGAGACAGTTCACACCGGGACAACTGATGTTAATGAAGATTTTCCCGCATCATGGTGAAGCCAAAGGGAAATTCTCTCCAAACTGGAAGGGTCCATACATGGTTCACTGAGTCCTCACATGAGGAGCCCTCATACTTGCAGAAATGGACGGAGAAGTCCCGCTAAAGCCAATCAACTCAAATGCAGTCAAACATTACTATATATAATCTTTATGCTTTCCTATCTGATGTAAATTAAACTATGCCTGATTCCCGTTTAAGAGGGGATACATAGGCAGCCCTATGTGTTCGGTCACAATTCAATAAAATTCTCATTTTCCCTGAAATTGGAAACTAGGGCAGAATTTTGAGGAGGACCCTCAAAATTCCGAAGTAATTTTAGCCAATCAGCGCAAGCAATAGTCAGAAGCATCAACCCATTAAACTGGGGTAGAATTTTGAGGGGGACCCTAAAATTCTGAAGCAGGAGAGGTTGCAATATCCTGAACCACGTCATAGTTGTCGGTTCAACTAAAAGTTATTCTTAATTATTTACTTATGTCATATTTTTACTAAATCGTGCATGTTTATTGCTAAGATTGCCTTGTTTAGCAATACTATCCCAATGAAACATAAGCATATCAAAGCCGAGCAGGTCAAGAAAAGCCAGTGGGGATACGAACTAACCTTCCCCATACACAACTCACGATTTTTCTTTCGATGCAAGCACTTGGATTGCAAAACCATCGAAACATACTATACACTCACAAGATGAACATTGTTTAGGAATACAACTCTCAGAATTGTTACACTTATTCACATTTGCAATCCACACACAACAGTGTCACAGCAGGCACAACATCCCCAGCGATCATAATATCGCAGTCTACTATCAGCTAAGAAAGCTCTATTACCATTTGCCCTTTTATTTCATTGCATAAGGGTAGCATTATGCCTTCCGAGACTAAATGTTATCTCCATTTGCATTTTCTACATTGCATATGGTTTCCATTTTGCCTTACGAGACTAAATGCTATCTCTATCTGGATCTTCTGCATTGCATAATGCTACCGTTCTGACTTCCGAGACTACACATTGTCTCTATCTGCATTTTCATGGCTGAAAGATCGCCACCTTATCCGCATCTACATTGCCGAAAGATCGCCCCCTCTATATTTGCATAGCTGAAAGATCGCCACCTCTACATTTGCATGGTTGAAAAATCGCCACCTTTACATTTGCATGGCTGAAAGATCGCCACCTCCGCATTTGCATGGTTGAAAGATCGCCACCTTATCTCCATTTGCATGGCTGAAAGATCAAGACCTATATATTTGCATGGATGAAAGATTGCCACCTCCGCATTTGCATGCCTGAAAGATAGCCACCTTATCCACATCTACATAGCTGAATGATTGCCATCATCTGCACTTGCATAGCTGAAAGATCGCCACCTTCGCATTGCATGGCTGAAAAATCGCCACCTCTACATTTGCTTGGCTGGAAGATCGCCACCTTATCTCCATTTGCATGGTTGAAAGATCGTCACATATCTGCATTTGCATGGATGAAAGATCGCCACCTTATCTACATTTACATGGCTGAAAGATTTCCACCTCTACATTTGCATGGCTGAAAGATCGCCACCTACTGTATTGCATGGGCTGAAAGATCGCTAAATATTACATTGCATGGGCTGAAATATCACCAAATACTATATTTCATGGGCTGAAAGATCGCCAATTTATCCAAAGGCGTCACCGTTCGGAGGCATCATCTTCATAGCCCGAGAACACCATGTCATGGCCCGAGGACCCTTTTTTATCTTGTGCATATCATTATTCAAAGGCATCATGGTTCGGAGGCATCATCCTCATAGATCGAGAGCATCATTTCATGGCCTACGAATCCTTTATTATATGCTTCATGGCGCATGACATCATGGTCTAAGGACGTCATCCTTGTGAGCACGTGATTTTTGCCTACATAAAGATAACTCTTAAAAATAGATAAAAAAATTAATTTTTATTTATTTTTAGGAATTTTTTCAATATTGTAAAATCATAGAAAATTTTCACATTTTAATCTCATGCCATCTTAAGTCCAATTTGCATATAGAAATTAATTTTATTAAAAAAAATCACAAAAAGGTTTAGTTTTACATATTCAGCTTTTAGTCTTTAGAAAGTAGTGTTTTTATTTAGTTAATTAATTATTATAGATAAACAATTTTAATTTTTACAAATTAGATTGATCTAGGATTATTTTGACTTTAAAATCAAAGAAAAAAATAAAAATAGGAAAATAAAAAAGATTTTGGTTTAGTCTTCCAACCTCAAAGTTAATTAGCCCCAAATTCATGATCCAATTTCCTTCAAGTCCAAAATATTGAACCCATATTTATTACCTATTTGATCTAACTTAATTCCTACCCCTATAAAATAACGCTAGCCCATAAAATCAAGATAGAACTTAAATCCCAAAAAGATCTAGGCAGTCGTTTCCTCTAAAAGATCCCATCAAATTTTGAGGTGACCTTCATCTTCACCATACACACGAGAGAGACCAAGAAAACATAAGCCTCCTCTTAACTTTTCAATTTTCTCTTTTAATTGGGAAGGAGACTAGCAACTAACACCACAAAATGACCCCAAAAATCAGCTCTGAAGAACTCATCAACAACCACTAAAACCAGCCAAAAATGTGCCAAAACAGCCCTGTTTTCACCACCAAAATACAGCAGCAAATAGTCTTAATATCAACACTTCATACTCAGCAAGAACAGCTCTATTTTCAGCCATATCCCGGAAAAAATTCCAGCCAAAAACTCTAAGAAAGGTTGCTGAAAATCAGTCCAAACAATCAACAAAAATAAATTATTTTTGCACAAAAAACGCAGCTGAAATTCCCATAAAAATAGCTCCAAAGAAGTGGCAGGAAACACCTGCTAAAAACATTCCAAAGTCAGGTCACATCTAGCTTCGAAATCCCATGAAATAAGCTAAAATTCCAACTCCAGATCAGCCCAAATCATCCCCAAAACACCTCCGAACCCAGCTCCAAAACAGCTCGCTTCCGTCTTTTTCGACCCAGTTGAAATTCGAACTCATAGGTCAGCCGAGGTCTCTGTTGAGGTTCGCTCGTCAAGCTCGGTTCTAGTTTGCTGCTAATTGCCGCTTTGAGGTTGTACTCAGATGTTTATTCTCAAATAAAAGTTCGAATGGAAACTATCCAAAAGGTTCATTTTTCCTCTTTACTATTATTTTTGTTCATTTTATTTTCTGTGATTTTGGTTTGTGAGGCAATGCGTTTTTGGATTACTCGTTTGTTTACGCCTTTTAAATAAGCTTTAGTCCTTTTCATTATTTTGTTTGTGTCTTATTTTTATTTTTTTTGGTTCTTAGTTTTTCTTTTTTAAAAAGAAGACAAATGTATTGTGTTTGCTTGTGTAGCAGATTATTGGGGATCGATTTGCTGTACACATTTAATGCCTTGTATGATTAAATTAGAAATAGACGTAGGTTTGAACATATATAAATCAGATTTGGGCAAATGACAAGATTCTACAAAGCCCATAATAATAAAATTCATAGGCTAGCCTACCTTTTTCTATAATTAATTTATCCCATTTCCTCCATAATAATTATTCATATCTCATGGCCTTGCAAATAATCTCAAAAGTAGTGTAGGAAAATAACTAATATATTTGTAGTTTGCTTTAGTTGAGTACAAATCTTTTAAATAAATTAAGGTTTCCATCTACAATTTAATTATTCATGGCCCTCACAAATGTTGCTTCTTAAAAATTGAATAATTATGGTTTTCTTTAGGCTCGATTTAGATTAGTATTGCGATTATGCATATGTTCGCGTAATATAATTGTATATTTAACTATTAAAAGACTCGAGGAATGCGTTCGCACACCTTCAACCAAACTTTCTTAATAAATAAATAAAAAGATTGTCGACACGTTTGCGTGACATGATTTTTGACGCGCCAAAGGAAAAGAGTGTACGTGCGCGTAACTTAATTCTTTAATTACGAATAATTCAAGTGATTTAAAAGCGGTAAAAAGATAATTGCACATAGGTCCTAAAAATGAGTAGTTAAATAATTTAAGCCAAGTATAAATTGCTAAGCGACCGTGCTAGAACCACGGAACCCGGATATGCCTAACACCTTCTCCCGGATTAACAGAATTCCTTACTTAGAATTTTTGGTTCGCAGACTTCGAATAGGAAAGTCGAAATTTCCTCGATTTGGGATTTGAAATAAACCGGTGACTTGGGACACCAAATAAAATATTTCAAGTGGCGACTCTGAAAATAAATAAATAATTCCATTTCGAATAATGTCACTTAAATTGGAAAAACTCCCCATATCCCCCTCGAGGTGTGTAAAAAAGGAGTTGTGATAATCCTAGTTATCCAGAGACAACATTCATGGTCCGCCGGAAATTTGCATCATGTTCTAATTTACGCACAATGTATGCTTGTATTGCTTATTTATTGGTAAATCAGCAAGCAACGGCCATCTCGGCAGGAGCGATCCCTCTCCAGTTTCCACAACCCTATTCGACCTTAACCATTCATCCCGACCTGAATATTGCGTCGTGCTTGGGAAATCTCTATCGGCATACTCTGCCGACAGATTCGGAACTACATATGGCTTGATTCCTGCGAGAACGGGAATATGTTGGTAACTTGGAAGCCATGGCGCAGCCTAAACTTCTTCAAACCGTCTTGCTTGGTCAAAATTGGTCATCATATCTTTACCAGACAACTTTTTCATCCTTCCCGGGTAAAGAGGGGCAACTGTTGATACATAATTTTTTATATATATTTTTAATATGCAAAATACTTTCAAAATAGCATATTCATGCATATATAATTATGTCTAAATATTTTAATTATTTTTTTAAGATTCTAAATCAATTTATTTCCCTATTTTCACCCCTAAAAATCCAATAATAATTTCCAAATTATTGCCTTTGATCATTCATTTATTGAATTCTTATATTTATGATAAAATATAGCTAAAATAATTATTGAATATTTTTATGAATTTATTTAGTATTTTTAAGCTAAATTGCATATAATTACAATATTAGCCTCTTTTAAGATTTAACTAAGCTTATATTTATAGAAATTAAGCTCAGTATTTTTAAATTGATAATTGTAGATTATAAATTATTTTAATGCTTTTAATTTGTTTTCAGAAATTAATTTGCTATTTTTTATAAAATAAATAAGGGAAAACTAGCTATTTAAAATCTAGCCCCATTTATATTCAATTACAGCCTGAATTGGACCCCCAATTACCCCGACCCAATTACGATATGAACCGATCCAAACCCTATTCTTTCAAGCGCCCCGCATGCCCGTTCAATCTAGGTCGTTGATCAAAATTATCAACGACCACTTGACCTCCTTTCCTAATTAAACCCAAAGACCCCCCCCCCCCCCAAACCCTTTTCATTTTCCAAACTCCACCGCCCCTAAATCCCCTTCTCTCTCAATTCTCTCTCAAGTCCTCTCAAACCCTAGCCGCCGCCATCAAACTACAACCCTAATATCTCCCAAATATATGGCTTCCAAGGTCATCGGAGACCTGTATCACCTCCCATGGCTTCTACGTGTTTGATTCTGTTGTCTTATGACCAGATCATGAAGGTTTGTCCAGTCTTTGCTCGATGGCTATTTTCCGGTCGTCTCTGACCTTTCTCCGGCCAGTTATGGCTATTTGAGTCAGACTTTTGACTCTCATGCTTAGATCGATGATTTTCAAAGCCTTTCTCATCACTTGGGGTTCTTTTGAAACCCCAACCTCTAAGAATCTTTCGATTTTTTTATATCTGTTTCAGATCTATGTTTGCTCTGAACTTTTAAGTATTTTTCCCAAATTCTCTTTAAAACTCTGCTTTCAAAACTCTCTCTCTTTTCTGATTAAGGTTTCTTGACATATGTTGCTATGTTTGCTCGTGTTATCCTTCTGCCTGAGTTTGCATGTTTGATGTTCTAAACGTCAATACCACACAAGAGGGGGGAGGGGGGGGGGGGCGATTTGTGTGGTACCCAAATTTTCGCTACCTAGTTCTTCTAGGTGTACTTACTACTACTATTTCCCTTTGGGCTTTTCCAAGGACTTTTTTTCCCTTGTGTGTAATGGTTTCCTGATAATTCCAGGGGACAACTGAAGGATTGGTCATGGGCTTTTGTGGCACGCGACCTATAACCACGGGCTCATTCAGCACCGGTAGATTAATTGATACCCGTACCACATAGGCCTTCTTTGGTGTGTTCAGGGCTCTGTTTAGCTCAAATGTTTTGGGAGGGCTCAAACAGGGTTGCTTTTCTTTGCTTCCCCGGGGAATATAGAGTATTGTTTCTTTGGCGGGGGTTGTCTCAGCTTTGACCTCAGCTTTCTTCTCTGCTTCAGTGCTTTTGGCTTCATTTGTTTTCTTTTCATCCACCTTCATTGGGGTGAACTTTGGCTTCCTATCGGCCTCGGCGATGGCTATGATGGCCTTGAGAGCGGGATCAAATTCTTTGTCCTCGCAGATCAATTCGATGACCGGCCCGTTGTTGTTGGCCGGTAACGGGTTGTCAGTTACATTTGGGACTTCGTCATCTCTGAGAACTATTTTCTTTTGATCAATCAAGTCTTCCACCGCTCGCTTTAAGGTCCAACAATTTTCAGTATCGTAGCCTTCTGCCCCTGAGTGGTAGGCACATCGTACACCCCTTTGGTAAGATGGTGATTTCGGATTCTGTCTATTTGGGGGTACATGCTGGAGGAGACCCAGATGGAATAGCTTTGGAAACAGGCTAGCATAGGATTCTCCAATTGGGGTGAAGTTCTGCCTCCGGGGTGGCTCCCAGGGACGATTGTTGTTTTGCTGATGGCGGGGATTGTAATGAGTCTGAGGGAGTTGATTCCTTGGAGCTTGATTTATGTTGTTTTGCTATTGAGGTTGAGGAAAGGGCTGTGCATTCATAACCGCGAACGGTTGAGGGGGATAATGCATGTCTCTTTGAGGATAGTAATGTTGAGGCTCTTTGTCAGAGAGTGCATGTCTGTGGGTATGTTGTTTCCTCGCCCCGGAGGCTGCCATGGATGCCTCTTCTCTTTTCTTGTTCTTGGGGATTCCTCCTGTCCCTCCATGTATGGCTTGGGAGGTGGCTGTGATGGCAGATTGGCTTAGAATCCTCCCTTTTTAAGGCCAGTTTCCACCATTCTCCAATCTTTATTGCTTCTGCAAATGGTTTGCCCATTGCGGACATCATGTTCTGAAAGTAGTCTGCCTCCTGTGCCTGCAAAAAGACGGCGACCATTTGCATTTCATCCATAGGAGGCTTCACTCTTGATGCTTGCTCTCGCCATTTGATAGCGTATTCCCTGAAGCTTTCGGCAGGTTTCTTCTTCAGGTTGGCTAGGGAATTCCTATCCGGGGCGATGTCGACATTATACTGGAATTGTTTCACAAAGTCCCGGACAAGGTCATCCCATATGTGCCACCGGGTGATGTCTTGGTCTATATACCATTCGGAAGCAATCCCTACTAAGCTCTCCCCAAAGTATGCCATCAGGAGCTCTTCCTTTCCGCTTACTCCCATAACTGATTACAATATTTTTTCAGATGGGCGATAGGCCATCGTATTTCTCAAATTTTGTCACTTTGAACCCCAAAGGAAGATGGACATGGGGGAACATGAACATGTCTAAATATGCTACACTTTTCTGTCCGCTCACCCCTTGCATATTCTTCAAGCTTTGCTCAAGACTCCTCATTCTCCTTGTGATCTCATCCTGCTCGGGTGCTTTGGAAGTTTTGTCCGGTACATGGGTGAGTTCATATGTGGGTTGAGGGTAGCTGTATGTAGGGTACGGGGGAGGCTCATTTTGGTAATTTGGAGTTTGGAAGGTAAAGGCTGCGGGGTCAAACACAGGCCTTGGTACTGCAAGTTGTGTTGTAGCTGCGCACGGAGGGGCTATAAAGATATTGGGAACTGGCCCGGATGCAAACATTGGAGGGTGGGTTTCAGAGGGTGCCCCAACTAAATTGGTAGAAATGGTGGGCTGACCCAAGAGAATGCTCGGGTGATTGATATGAATAGTAGAGGTACCCCCTGATCGTGGAAATAGCTCGGGAAATCCACGGATGGCACTGGGAGGTTCCTTTCCATTGGTCCATGCGTCCCACATTTCCATGACCCGGAGCTAAAGGATCCTGTTTTCTTCGGCCGCTGCAGATTCAGAAGCCGGTACCCCCGTGATTGGACTGTCTTCTGGAATAGGGAGGGTGACTTGCGTCATCTCAGTCGACATCTCTGTATTTCCATTTGAATGAGTGAAGTATCTGTGTGACGCCAGTTTACCGCAAAACCAACCACTGTTCTAGACACCTGAACTGTAATGCTAGAAAACATAGTTAGTTCGGGATAGATGACAAATAGGAAATCACACGTTGAGCATGATGCACTTGTGCAGATAACGGGTTTCTATATGCTTGCCACAGCCGCATGTGTCATCCTGGCACTTCAATTCAATTTCTTTTTGCTTCTTGCCTTTTATTTTCTCTCTCTTCTCTTTATTTCGTTTTTATTTTATCTTTTAAAGAATACAGTAGAATCCTATAGAGATTGCCTACGTCTCATGACTTTGCATGAATCAGGCCGAGCGTAGTTCATGGAAATAAAAGGTTAAGTACACATCACAAATATTTTGGAATTTTCAATTTGATAAAGATACAAACTTTGATTACAATGGCTAAAAGCAACTACCAGACATGCGCCTAATACCCTTACAGACTTGAAAAACAAACAACAAACCGACTCCTTTCAGAAAAATATAAGTCTATAAATACATCAATACTTCTAATGTCTTTGGAGCTTTCGGGGCATCATTCGGCCTTGTTGCGGGTTTGCGTGCTAGACTTTCTTGGAGATAGTGGAGATCTTCCATTACTTGTCGGACGAAGGTCATAGCAGCGGAGAAAAACATGGATTTTGTCATGTCTTCACAGTGACTGCATTTAGTGGTGATATAGTATGCAATTGCCCGCACCTTTTCTCGGATAACCCCTTTTTCTTGTAGCAGACGTCCTATTTGTTCAGCCCGTGCTTCCAAAGTCCGCGCAGCCGCTTGATTTAGCTTTTTAAGCTGCTTCAAATCTCTTTCCAACCCCGCTATTACCGCATAGCAGTGCTCCCTCTCGGCTTTGAAATCCTTAGCCTGCTTGGCTATTTTGCTTTCAGCTAAGATAACCCTTTGTTTTAGACCAACATTTTCATTGCCGCTCCCTTCTTTTAACTGCTCTAATATGCGGGCCCTTTCTTCAGCACTTTTAGCTAATTGTATCCGAGCTCTGGACAATTCACCCTTTGCCTTATTCAGGTCATAATCATATTCAGTTACTTTTTGGGGCAGGTTCTCTATAAGCTTTTCATCTTTTGTACTCCTCGGAGGGTTTTCTGCGGCTATTTTCATTTTTTGAATCTGAGCTCGCATGGCTTCATTTTCTTTGACCAATACATTTTTTTCTCCCTCGCTAGCAGCAATTTGCAGACAGTTTTCGAATTGCAATTCCTGAATTTTCTTTTCCAGCCTTCCAATGGTAGCACGATATTCATGTTCTTTTGCTAACCAATCCCATAGTTCTTGTGATGTCCTGATGAACTCTTGGAGGTGAGGCCTTTTGGATGGTCTTTCATGCTCAATTTCTCTCTTATACCAGGCAAGGTACCCCAGAGATACTTCAACTCTGACAGGATCTTGCACACAAGTGTCAACAGTTAAGTGTTGGCATTCATTCTAGATTTTGCGAACCATGGCTTCGGGGAATTGACTACCCGGCCCAATTTCGACTACCCGAATACTGAGATCTTCTTCTTTTGGCACTATTTGGCATTTTTCGAGTTGTCTCAAGACCCGATACGAGGTGTAATGCTGGATGCTTCTAATTCCCATTAAGAGAAAATGTGATTCTGTTGCGGGCATATGCACAACTTCGTTTACGTAGAGCCAACTGAGCGTCCATTGTATTTGATTTACAGAAATAGACCGGAGATTTGATACCCACTCTGCGACACTCTCTAGTAATTTAAACCCCTTCACCCTGCTGTTAACTTCTTCTAGGCAACCTTTCGTTGGCAACCCACCATTCATGAACCGAGTCCTGAGACATAGATGCTCAATCATCCAGATTTGAAATAGCAAGTTACATCCTTCAAAGAAATCCCCTCCTGCTTTGCAAATGGTAAGGGATCGAAAGATATCAGACAGGATCATCGGAGCAAGAGTTCTCTTTGCCTTAGTCATCAATGTACTAACAACCCCTGCGATCCATATGTCGATGTTTCCGTCCTTTCGGGGAAATACTAAAAGGCCCAAAAAAGATACCATAAACGCGAAGCATCGGTGCTCCTCCCATTTGATCCAATTGCCCTTGCTACAGATGAGGTTTTCAGGGTTGTTGAATCCTCCGATGTGGCCATATCTTGGGTATATAAACTGAAGGGTGCAAAATCCAGCCGATAGGTCAGGGTTGTGAATTTTATGCTAATTTTCAAAACATCCAGAAATTTGTGCACAGCGAGGGCCCTGGGTGCTATCAAGTATTGATGTCTTAGCGGGATTGTGTAGGTCCCGATGTATCCGGTCATTTCCTCCAAATTCGGGGTCAGCTCAAAATCTGATAAGTGGAAGACGTTGTGGCAGGGTCCCAGAAGGTGATTAGGGCTTTTATGATGTCCCCTCTAGGGTTGATTTTCAGCAAACTAGTGAGCCCCCCCAGATGTGCGTTGACCTTTTTCTGTCCGGCTTCTACGAGGTCATCCCACCATAGCCGCAACTCCAAAGGCATTTTGTTGATTATCGTGCTCATTCTGCACATTTATTAGGGTGGATTAGTATTCTCAAAACATAAAAGCTCACATTTATGAAATTTATTTTGAAAACAGGAATCTATTTTGCAAATACGTCCTCTCAACACTTCGGCTAGAAGGTTTATTGGGTTGTGCTTGCTTACCTACCCGAATAAAATCCAGAGGCAGCCATTTGCGTAAATCAGCCTTCTGGCGTCCCCAATAGCGTCATTCAGCTATTATCGCAATCATGGCACCATCCGACTCATTTTGAAATAAGCAAAATAAACTCGGGCATTTCTTGATATTTTTGCAAAAGGGGTTGGACCCGGCCAAAATAATTCATCAAATCCTGCGGACGTTATTGAACATTCCAAAGTTTGGTCCCTTTTGATTTTTGTGCCTTTTGTGCTTCTTTTTTTTTCTTTTTCTTTTTAAAAAAATCCGACAGCATTTTGGCGCTATTTGAGCATTGGTTTTTTTTAATAAGAAACTACCCTAGCACTGCTTATTTCTCTCAACTGTTTCCTTTGTTTACAGGCTGGTCAACCTGTGAATCCAAGGCAAGTAAATGCGCGAGTAGCACGTAAAAATGCATCAGGATTTTTCTTTTATTTCAGGGCACCTGTCCTAGACGGACCCAACCCCTATGTTGAGTCTCCTAAGTCAAAATGCATAATGCAAATAAACGTTCCTACTAGGGATCCGACATGAAGTTCTGTTATACTAAGTTGAGAACCTTGCTATAGGGTCTAGACTGTGTACCCGAGCGGACAACTCGAGTTGAGGAGGGGGCTACGTACCGGGGACCCGCGAGATCGTCCGGCTTTGTAACTTGTCCGGCCTCTTTCTTAATTCAGGGTAATACACTAACAGAATAGGGAGTCTCAACCAGTAAGTACATCCCTGTAGGTGAGAAGTGAAGGGTTTTCGTAACAGTTTATATATACAGTTCAGATAATATCAAAGCGGTTAAACATGCAGCATTTAGCACAAAACAGGTAAGAAGATCAGAAGAAGCCAAATATAACAGTTATTGTAAGCTCAAATTCTCGAACCCTTAACCAAAGATTCTGGGTTCTCAATCCCCAGCAGAGCTTCCAGAGCTGTCACACCTCGTTTTTACCGCTTACACGTGGTTACCTCGAAAGGCGCACATGTAAAGGAGTTTTTCCAATTAAAGTGACATTATTCGAAATGAGATTAATTGTTTATTTCAAGAGTCTCCACTTGAGATGGATTTGGCTTTTGGTGTCCCAAGTCACCGATTTAAAATCCCAAATCGAGGAAATTTTGACTGCCCATTTGGAGTCTGCGAACCAGAAATTCGTGAGTAAGAAATTCCGTTGACCCGAGGGAAGGTGTTAGGCACCCTCGAATCCCGTCGTTCTAGCACGGTCGCTTAATCTTATTATAAGTGGCTAAAACATGATTTGCTATACCTGTTAACTTGTAATCTTAGATTATTAGCCGCTTTTGACATCTTTTAAGGAAATTTTGCAATATTATAAAAACACGTCGCGAATTGCGTCACATAAATGCACCCGCAATTTCAGACATATTTCAATTTCATTGAGAATAGGATTTGGGTCACATAAATGCGCACCATAATTTAGGAAGGTATTTTTTATTTAGTACGCACATATAGCAACTACGTCTTTGATATTTATGGAAGGCCGTGAAATTCATTAAATGACACCTCCTATTCTTTTCTATGTGTTCTAATAAAGTAAAAAGCCATCACATGTATTTGTTCGAATTAACATGGTTCATTTTTTATAAAGGTATTCTAATGCATGCTAAATTTCTACTTTTGCGAGTGCTTAAATGCACTAATCAATTTACGTGCAGGTTGTGTATTAGGAGAAGTAGTATTCATACTTAGCCTCATTCATGGCTAATCGTGTGCATGGACTCAAATCTGGGTCAGCCTAAATCACGCTGTATTAATACTGACCAACAACTATTGGTCCTAGTTCATGGTTGGCCCAAACCTTTGAATCATCCATTCAGGAACACGTAATATTATAATTTCCTGATGTTTACTGGGCCCTTTCAAATGATCCCAGTACCGATTTGAATGGAAGCATCCAATTATTAATAACCAATTTTGGTTTGGAATTATACATAAAATTGAATCTCTATCCATTCATGAGGGAAATAATAACAACCATTTTTGTATTAATATCTAACATTAGATTTGAATCAGACGATTCATATACTCATCAGTCAGAGTATATGAATTTAATTGCCAAAATTCAATTACGCTTCAGGACATACCATATGAACAAGTCTAAAAATAAGCTATTACTAAGCATTCTGAGATTTAAAGGAACTGAAATACTTCATAGCAGTCGAATCTTCAAATGACTATTGAATATACTACTTCCTAAGTGTGGTAGCTCTAAGTGCACCAATTCAGCACTTGAACCAACCAGACTGAAACTGAAATTGACTATTACTTAAACATATACAAAATTTGAGTTGAAAGTCCGATTTATTACACATGAAAATAGTCCCAAATGTCCAATTACTATATATATAGATCAGTCTAATACCACAACATGAAAACAGTTCAGAAATTTAATTACAATAAGATAGCCACCTTATCATTACATATAAACGAACTAAAAGGGGGAAAACAGGGGAAGGGTTTTGGATAAGCTGATATACTCATTTCTTCACACTTGAGAAAAATTTCATGTTTAAGCTTCAATGTATCAAATGAACAAAGAGAGGTACCTGTAATTCAGCAAAAACATGAGCCTATGAGTAAAATGTGAGGAGTCAGTCAAGCAAATAGCTAACCAATCAATAGTATGCCCAAAGTTTCAACAGGATTGTGAGAAATTTAAACTCAAAAAGGATCAAATTCAACCACTGATAGTGTTTTTCAGATATGTAATGAGTAATTTAGCTCTAGTGTTGAAGATAAATGTTCTGGACCCCTATCCTATGCCCCAAATGGTTCATTTTATAGTAAAATTGTTAGGGCATTAGATTTTACTTTGTTTTTCTTTTAGTCCTTAACTCAACTTGCATTTTTGCCTAAGTAGTCCTTCAATTTCTGACTTGTGCCTCAAGTTTGAGGCTGGAATTATGTATTAGTCCCTGCTAGAAAGTTCTAAAAGATTCCTATCAGATTTTTATAAGTTCAAATCCCTTTTATACCCTCACTAGCTTTTCTAAATTTCCTTACCCCTGAACTTGACCTTGGTCAGTTTTTTTAACCCTAGTTCAGTCACAATTAACCTTGGTTAGTCAAATTCAGGTCACCTTTTAGACAAACAAGCTTGTGACTATCAGAACTAGCCAAAATTGACAAGGCATAACACAAATGCCTTAATACAGACTTCCACACTCACTATACATGATTAAAAATCAAAATGACAAGAAAAATGAATACATCTATCAACATTGAGGACCAAAACTAATGATTAGGCATTCAGTGACACAATCAAACAGTCAAACCAATCAAAAAAATCAATAAAATTCATCAAATTATGAGAATCATACCACTTAAAAGCTAATTATAACAGGATGCTGAACTATTTCAGAGACGAGAAGGTTTCCGGATTAGTGACAAACAAACAAACATATGAACATTGAACCCTATTCTCGGAAGAACTTGTGGATAAGCAAGACAAACAACCAAAAGAAGAAAAAGAATCACATAAAAGAAATTCGAATTATTAAACATGTAACTACTAATCCGTCATAAGAGAAATCAGCTAAAAATAAAAAATAAAAATAGATAGGAAAACTTAGCTTTTCATTTTTTGTTCCCTTTTAAATCGGTTCAACTGGAACTTTGTTCTTCCACAGGGGTGATGAACCTCCTAGGGTGGTGTTTAATCAGCTTCAAAGCTCAGGGGAGGGTTTTTCAAGTCCTGAGACCTCAGTGAGGTCTCAGATTTGAAATTTTTCAGTGGCTGGGGTCATTTGGGGCTCAATGGTGGCATGGTTGGGGTCAAGGGGGTCAGGGGATGTCTAGGAGGGTTTTGAACAATTTCTGGCAAGTTTGGGGATTTAGGGTTAAGCTTCAGAATAAGATTTGAGGATTTTTAGGATGATTTGAGATGAGTGGTATGCATGATTAGAACGAGGAGGGTGAGGTGCCTTAGTGGTGTAAATATGGAAGGCTTTGGGACGGGGTTGCCGGAGGTAGGGTTTCCGGCCACCTTAAAGGGGATATTCGAGACGAAGGGGCTATATTCGAGGGTAACTAGCTACAGGACGGGGTAGAGGAGGTCATGACGGTTGAGGGGTGTAATTTTGGGGCCGTTTGGTTGCCGGCCGCTGCAGTGAGGCGATTTTCGGCGGCAGCAGTAGGGTGGTAAGCCGGTGGTCAAAGGGTGGTGCCAGGGTGGTCAGTGGTTTTTGGTCAAACGGAGGAAAAGGCTACGAGGAAGGTAATGTTTTTCGTGTATGTACTGAAGGTGTCTGGACATATGTATACTTAAGTGAGGAAGCTTCTGTGGCCGTTGGATGATGTGCGGATCAACGGTTGTGATGGGACGGGTCCTAAACGGTGTTGTTTGGTTTAGGTGGGTGTACTGGATCAATGGTCATTTGGGCTGGTTTGTGTATGGATTTAGAGGAGGCATCAGATTGGGCCACTCAGGTCTGGCCCATGGTGTCCAGCCTGAGTGGCTGCCTATATATATATATATATATATATATATATATATATATATATATATATATATATATTGTATTATTATTATATTTTTTTGTCTTTTATTTTAATTAAAATTAATTAATAATTGTATTTAAAAACCACAAATCACAAATAAACTAAACTATGTCAAAATTAAACAAGAATAATTTCAAATACCGGAAATGTCTATGTATTTTTTTTGTATATTAATTTGTAAAACTAATTTATTTAACAATTAAAACCCATTAAATCCTAAACACGCAGTAATGAACATGCACATGCAGTCAGATCCTATAAATTAAAATCCTATCATTTAAAAGAAAAATCCTACACTTTTAAAGTTTTATAGGTGCTTATTTCGACCGGTCAAAAATCATATGCTCACAAACAATTTTATACAGCTCGTGAATTAATTAACACAGATAATTTACTAAGTCATAATACTGAAAGCCTGAAACACAGTTAAAGAATGTGGAAAACCCAAATACTAATTCTACTACACAGCCTGAAGAATCTGGTGTCACAAGTCTGAGCCTCTAATACCTGAGTATCAATCTACTACATATCGTTCTAACGAAATGTGGAAATAAAGAAAATAAGGTAGAAGGAAGATCAGGATTGCGGACGTCATGCAGCTACCTGGATGCTCCCGGATAAGTTGCTCAGTAGAGAAATCCTCACTCAGCCTCAGATGTACCTGGATCTGCATACAAGGTGCAGAGAGTAATGTGAGTACTCCGACCCAGTGAGTAATAAACATAATTAAAGGCTGCGAATAAGAAATCCCGAATATGCACAAAGTAATTCTATAAATACAAAAACCTGAACCAGATAGTATTGAATCAGTAACCCAATAACAATAATTAGGGAAATGATACAATAGATAAGTAAGTAAATGACATGCAAATATGAAATGTAACACATAGTCCGGTACTCAATAGTACCCGCTGCGGCGTGCAACCCCCTCCCTTTATTTATCATCAACGACGCTCATTGGGGCTGTGCAGACTCCGAGAGGGGCCCCTTACGGCCCAAGTGCAATATAAGCCATCTCGTGGCATCAACTAGGCCCTCAGCCTCATATCAATGTCAATATTATACCGCTGCGGCGCGCAGTCCAATCCCATATGTAGTCCAAAAATCACGTAAGCCCCTCGAGCACAACAATATATAAATATTCAGCCCAAACTTCATTTAAAATATCAACTAAGTTTCAAGCTTGATAAAAGGGTGGCTGAGTTTGCAAAATAGTATTAGGACTGAGTTCAATAATATGTAAAAATAGTAAGAAACCAGTAATAGCAATCCCTGAAGGATTCAATCAATTGGCATGAAGTCCAAATATAGAAATTAGCTATAATAATAATAATAATAATAATAATAATAATAATAATAATAAATGAATTTCAGTTTAATACGCAGTATAATCATCTGCCGGGATGGACCAAGTCATAATCCCTAATGGTGCTCTACCCCACCTTGTTATCCAACGTACACTTCACCTCAATATAGCACTACGATGTGCAAATCTGGGGTTTAAAACCTTCAGGACATCATTTACATCTATTACTCACCTCAAGCCAGCCAAAATCCTAGTTCGCTATGGCCTTTCCTTTCAAATCGACCTCCTCTTGCGTCGAATCTGATCAAAACCACAACGAATATGTCACAATATGCAAGTGGAACAATACCCAATCGAAAACAATCAAAAGATAGCAAAAATTCCGATATTAACAAAAACCCGAGCCCCGGGCCCACTTCTCGAAACTAAAAAAAATTCTTATACCAACGGGTTCCTTATCTCGCCACGACTCTATGCATATAAAGAACACCAAAATCGGAGTCCAAATGACCCCTTAAATCCTAATTTGAAATATCAAAACTCAAGCCATAGTTCTTCCCCTTTTTTTCTAAGTTTACCTGGATTTCAAGGTTAAGTTCACAAGAAAATCATGTTTTTAGTTCATAGGACTTACCTCCAATCACTCCCAGTCGAAACCCTCTTTAATTCCCGACCAAAAGCTCTCAACGATGCTCAACAATGGTGAAAATAAGGCTTAGTTCGCGGATGAAATATTATTAAAACCCTTCTGTCCAGGTCCGATTTTCCTCTATGCGATTGCAGCCCCATGCTTGCGATCACAATGCACAAAAATTCCAGCTCCAAATTTAACACTATGCGATCGCAAAGTTAAACCCGCGTTCACATTGAACAAATTTCTATTCAAGCCCCAGGTCCACTTAACACTATGCGATCGCAGCCCTTGCTATGCGATCACATTGAACATCCAAACAACCCCTTAAAATCCTCCTATGCAATCACAACACTCCCTCTACGATCGCATAGAGCAAAGTGCTCTGCAATAGCTGATGCCTTTTTCTGCAACTTTTCATAGTCTAATACTCCCCGTTAGCCTTTCGAAATCACCCCGAGGCCCCTAAGACCTCAACTAAAAGCATCAACACATCCTAAACATCACCTAAACTTGTTCCAATCTTCAAAACACCATAAACAACATCAAAACCATCAGATTGCATAAGCCTAAATTCTTCTAAAACTTCCGAAACACGTTTTCAATTAAAAACCCGACCAAATTACCTCTGAATGACCTGAAATTTTACACACACATCCCAAATTTCCTAACAAAGCTACAACAACTCTCGAAATTCCATTCCGAACCTTGGGTAATAATTTCACCTATCTACCGAAATTCGCCAAAATACTAACTTCGCCAATTCAAGCCCAATTCTACACTAGCCCTCCAAAATCACTTCCGATCACACTCCTTAGTCACAAATCATCCTCCGAAGCTAACTGAATTGTCAGAATTCACATCCGAGCCTCCTAACACATAAGTCAATGCCCGGTTGGCTTTTACAAAACAAACCTTCCGTAAAGATACTAAGTGTCTCATTTCATTCAAAAATCTATCCAAACCAACTCAATCACACACGCCATTAATAATGAAGCATAAAGAAGCAGAAAATGGAAAAAACGGGGCGGTAACTCACATGATGATGGGTCGGGTCGTAACAACTAGGACTTGGACGAACTAGAGGGTTGAGATTGGAGAAGGTTTAGCATATTCTGAAGCATTCGATCACTTTTCTCCTTTTTTTGCTAGCTCACTTCTAAGGCCATATCTTTCAGTTTCCAATTCAGCCACACATGCCTTGAGCCTAGCAATTTCATCATCCTTAGTTCCACACTCCTGAACCAAAAGCCCTAACGTTACTATTGATGGGTGTCCTCAAAGATGAACCAGGTTCAATTGGGATAGCATTGACTGGATAGTCACAAGCCAGCAAAGTCTTAACACCAAAATGTTTCTTTACTGGATGCCATTTCCCATTTCTTCAAAGGTTCGTTCAGCCTGTCCAACACAGTAGTCAGTATGAGCCCATATGGAGTAGCATATGCCTTAGAGCCATTGATGACCATGTCTAGTAACTTGACAATAAAAGTAGGCCAGTGGATTTGCATTCCTCTCTCTAGGAACTCCATAAGAACTAGGTCCATGTAGTGTTTCTAATCTCCTATTTGGGCAAGAGGCACTTGTTGACAAATTCAAACAAGATCTTGTGCTCAGGTCTCATTTCACACTTCTACACAAATCTGGCTTTAGGCGCAGCTTCAGAATCGCAAAACCTTCTAGTGATTTCAACATCAATGGGAAGAGAATACAGACATGGCCACCTTTGCCTTGTATAATCATCATACCCTTTAGTGGGTATGTCCAGAAGCTCACCCAATTTGAGTGCATCAAACTACACTTTCACTCCTTTTATCAGGTTGGTGACTACTCCATCCTTCACAGCAGCATTGACCATAAATTTAATTAGCTCATTCCTGGCCATCCTCCCATCCATTTCAAGGACCATGTCCTTCCAAACTTGTGCATCTAGAGCATCCAACAGTCTCATCATTTCAGGTTCAGCTAGGTCTTTCAACAATCTTCCTTTCAGAATTTTTCTTCTGCCAAAATGGCAAACTTATCCTGCTCCTTCTCAGATTCCTCCTCCTCTTCTTCTCCACTCCACTCTTTATCTTCTTCAACAATTTTCTTTTGCTTGCCTTTCATTGCAGATCTTGTCCTTTTGGCTAGTGGGGGTTCATCAGACACATGTACAAAAGGAGACTTCTTGGAAGAAGTCTTGGACTTTTTAGGTTTTGGTGTAGAAACCTCAATTGTTGTTCCCCTTTCTTGATGGACCAGTTCCATCTCCTCTTCTTCTTCAACCTCAGAGGACTCTACAACCCTTTTCTTTCCCTTCTCCATTTTCTTCTTCTTTCTTTCTTCCAGAGCTTTTTGTAGGTCAGCTTCACTTTGTCTTACCCTGCTTCTTGTTGCCCTTGCCATAGGTACTAAAGGGGCAGTAGATTTTGGGGATGAAGTCTTTCTTTTCTTGGATGGCTTGGGAATAGTTGGGGCCTTTTGAGATGTAGATTTGCATTTCTTTGGGTCATAACTTTCCCCAACCATTTTTTGAAGATCAGCCAGAGTTTCCTCAGCAGATGAAACATGTTTATCTCTTTGTTTGCATAGATGAACCAGCCCTTTAGCTGCTTCCCCAGAGCCACTTCCCCCTGACTTTGTGCCACTCTTTTCTTCAACTCAACATATAGCAAGAACTTCTTCTTTTTCTTTTCCTTTCCTACTCCTACTCGATCCAGCCACTTCAACATCTCTAATAGGTCCAACTATGACAAACCTACTTTCTAAGTTTTCAACCACAGAAGAACTTACCTCAATAGGGTTTCTTGTATTTTCTCAATGTCAGAAGACCCATGTTCTTCACCTTCACTGGCAAATATAAAGGATTTTGACACAGAATTGGAGTCAGATTCTTGAGTTGGGCTTTATTTCCTTTGGCTAGCTTTCAGTTTCTCATTTAGAACTTTTCTTAGAGCTCCAGATGCTACAGTTTTTCTAGTCAACATTTTTTGCCTTTGAAACCTAGGTTTTGGGGACTGACAGGGAGGAGATGATGATGTATTTGATGGAGTTGGTGGCGGAGAAGTACCAGGATTATCTTGGAGGTTAGATAGGGTGCTTGGTTTCTTGAGAAGCTTTGGGAATTTTTGAAGAAGAGAGTTTTGGGAATTTCTGGAAAGGAGAAGCGATTTGGAGGAAATTTTTGACGGTTATTGTATAATGAAGAATATTAGAGATGTGGTGTGTATTTAAAAGCAATTAGACATTTACTCAGTAATGCAGCTTTTCAGAGGTCAAAGAGAAGTCTAATCAACCTGTAATTCAGTCCTTTAAGGATTTATTTGGCTTCCCTAGATTTTAGGCAAAAATCACGGTTTTAGAGTTCTAAATGGACGAAACTTGTTTATTGCCTCAACGGATAAAATTTTCTAGGAATTCGGCAACGACCGGACTTCTGCTCATGTTTAAATTGTTAATCTTTCTAGTTATGTAAAGTATTGAAAACATACATGTATTTTCACATGTACTCATACTAATGAACCAGGTTTTTCATATAGAACTCTCATGAACATGTCTCAAATGTCATAATAGAAAAACTTTGTAAGAGATCAGGGAATCATATATATACAAGTCACATGAGTATACTAATTAAAGTATGAAGCTGAGTAAGAATTAATCTAGTTATTTACATAAAGAATAGAACTCCTAGCCAAATTTTTTTCATTTGTTGTGGCTTTTTTGCCATTGTGCATTCTAAAGTGGACCTATTAGGTGATGTTAATCATCCCTAATTCTAACATGTTCCTCCTAAAGTTTTCTCTACTTAGTGCTTTAGGGAAAATGTTAGCAATTTTCTTATCAATAACATATAATTCTATGGAAATTAGTCATCTCTCATAGTTATCTCTTTAGAAGTGGTGTCTAACATCTATGTTCTTAGTCCTCTTATGATGAACAAGATTCTTTGTCGTACTTATAACACTAGTGTTATCACAAAATATTGGAATACAACCAACTTCAATGCCAAAATCGACCAGCTACTGTTTGACCATGGCAATTGAGCACAACAAGATGCAACAACAACATACTTAGCTTCAGCAGTAGATAAGGCTACTGAGTTTTGCTTTTTGCTAGCCCATGACACAAGACATAAACCAAGGAAGTGTGTCATACCTAAGGTGCTCTTCCTATACACTAGAAAACCTGCATAATCAGCATCAGCATATCCTAATTGATCAAAATTGCTACCTTTGGTATACCAAAGACACAGATCAGTAGTGCCTTTTATGTATCTTAGTATCCTTTTGACATCAGTCAGATGAGACTCTTTAAGATTTGCTTGAAAGCGAGCACAAAGTCCTACACTGAAATCAATGTCAGGTCTACTAGCAGTAAGATATAGAAGTAAACAAATTATACCCTATATAACTTTTGGTCAACAGATGAACCAGGCTCATCAATATCTAATTTAATAGCAGTTGCAATGGGTGTGTCTATTTCCTTTGATTATTCCATTTTAAACTTTTAGATTAGTTCCTTTGTATACTTCTGTTGGTGGATCATGGTTCCATTTGGACTTTGTTTGATTTGTAAGCCTAAGAAGAAGTTAAGCTTGTGAGCGCGTGATTTTTTCCCTATATTAATTACTGCCACAAAATATCAGAAAATAATTTTTCCCAATTTTTGCAATTTTATAGGATTTTTTGTAGAATTTTATTAATTATTTGTATTTTTGTGCATAGTTTGTTCCTATTAAAAATCAAAAGAATACTAAAAATACCATGCATTGCATTTAGATTTTCATTCATATTTTGGGATTAATTAATTAGTTAGCTACTTTATTGAAAATGAAAATCACAAAAATGACTCATTTTTACATTCTTTAAATTTTGGGTTATTAAGTTTTCTCTTTTAATATAGGATAATTTAATTTTTATAAATATTATGATTAGATAATTAGCTTAATTTTATAACTGAAATTAATTTAAGAATTTAGTTTAGGTTTTTAATTAATTGAAGAAAGAAAAGAACCACAAAATAAAAAGAAAATTGGAAAGGGTTGGTTGTTTAAAGTCGATTGGGCCAAACACTTTAAAAGCCCAGATTTTTTTGTCCATACCCAGCCCAAAACAGGTCGACCCGACCCAACCCAACAACCAAATCCTTGCTCTTAATAAGACCTAACCTAGACTCTAAGGAAGACGACCGCAATTCACAAAAGAGACCCTCCATGTATTTTTTCATCTTCCTCACCCCCATCTTCTCACAAGAATGGAGCAGCCATAAATGACCAGCAAACTCGCCAGAAAACCTCCAACAGCCATCGCTCCTTTACCACCATAATTGGCCGGAATCTGGCGACCATACACACACATACAGCAAAAAAAAAAGACACGGGAAAAATGAAGGAAAAAGACTAGATAATGGGAGCAAAACACACACACACAGATAGTAGAGAGGAAAACAAAGAGAGCTAACGTAACATTGATCACTTTCTTCTTCTTCCGAGCTGTTAACCCTCCATAAGAATGACAAAAATAGAACAACGAATTCAGATTTTGTTTGGATTTTGATTCTGATAGTCACTTTTTTGATTTCATCTTAGTTCATTGATATTAAGGAAAAGATTTCGGTTGATTTTTAGCTTCTGTTTTGATTTCATATTTGAAAAATGCAATGAAAATTCTAGCTATTCTTTTGGGCTTGGCTTTCGAAACGAGTATGGGACAATAGCAAACTAGTGGAGTTTTGCGAGCACGAGAGGAGCTTGAATCTGGTTTCAAGCTTTGCTTGGGTTTTCAGTTATTGTCCATTCATTATCTTTTTGAATCGTGACAGAGATACTTCCGAGATCGAGGTATTGGTTAGAGGTTGTCCGGGTTAGATCCATTCGAAGTTTCGTTTCTAGCTCAAGGTTCTGGTCTTTAGTTTGTTATTGAATTACTCCATCGGGGATTTTCGTTTGTTATTCACGTTAAGAGATAAGCAGCAGTAAAGGTCCATCTCTTAATTCTCTTATTACCTCTTCAATTTGGTGGCATAAAATATGATATTGAGTTTTAGTTTAGATTGCATTTAACATGAAATCTCTACTATTGTTGTTGTTGTTGCATTTTCAATTGGAATCTGTTAGTTTTATATTTGTTGTGGTGGTAAATGAATGCTCTGTTTCATGTGTCATTCTTATGTGATTGACTCCGCAAAGAATTGAATTTCATGGTTGTTTACTTTATGCTCGTATCTATCACTGCTTATGGTTTGTACAGGCTACTTTATGTCGTTAGTGAAATCTGGTTGTCTAAACACTTAGGAAATTTTGGTATAACCTTAGCTATGTGTTAATGGAGGGTTCCAGTTTGATAATTTGGTATTTTGCTAATTTTGAACAAGTGAAATCTTTTGTGTATGGTTTGTGTGATATCTTCCTTCTAGTTGATGATTTATGTTTATTTACTGATTAATTGCAATATTATTGTTGGATGCCTGCAGTATCACTTTAAAAGTACGGTTTTCGTGGCGTAGTTGTGACACCCAATTAGTGTTAAATATAACCATCCCTAGTTAAATGTTTTTCTTTAATAAATTTAAGTTGTGCCATCCAAGCACTTAGCATATGGCCCTCACTTGCTTAATGTTAATCCTTTGGAAATTGAGGCGTGCCATTTAGCGAATTTTCCATGGCTCTCACAAACTTGAAAATGCATAGTTGCTTTAGGCGCGTTAGTTTAATAATTTGCCTTCCTAAACTCGGGTGCGCATTTATGTGACCCAAATCCAAATCTCAACAATGTTAGATAAAATATGTCAAGGACCGCGAGTGCATTTATGTGACGTGGTTCAAGATGTGTTTTAGATGACATTGAATATTTCCTAAAAATAATAATTCAATAAAAGCGTCTCAAAAGTTTAAAATTGCACCGTAGGTTAAATTATGTATTAAAATCATATAATAGGCTAATTATAATAGTTTAGCGACCATGCTATAACTACGAAACTCGCGAATGACTAATACCTTTTTCCGGGTTAATAGAATTCCTTACTCGAATTTATGTGTTCGCAGACTGTGAAACAGAGTCAATCGTTTCCTCGATTCAGGATTTGAATCGATAACTTGTGACACTATAAATATTCCAAGTGGCGACTTTGAAATATTAGTAAAATAATCCCGTTTCAATTGTCACTTTATGTTAAAAAAACTCCTTTATACCTTCTTCCGGGGGTTTAGGAAAAAAAAGAGGCGTGACAGCTCTGGCGATTGACAAGAACCCAGAATTTCTGGTTCAGAGTTCAAGAATTCGAGCTTAGAATAGTTGTTGTATTTGGCTTTGTTTATTATATGATTTATTACATGGTTGGGCCTAATGTGCTAAATGTTGCTTTTTACCGCTTTGATATTCTCGGAAATGTATATATAAACTGCTACGAAACCCCTTTCTTCTTTCTCCTGAGGAGTGCACGTTGGCGTGACTTCTTTCTGTTAGTGTCATACCCCAAATAGGATGACGTTCAGACAAGTTTCAAAGCCGGATAATCTTTTGGTTTGTGGTACGCAGCCCCCCCCTGGCTCGAGCTGTCCACTCAGTTAAGCCATGTCTAGAATAAATAAACTCTGGTTTTTAAACATAATAACTCAGCCTCATAACGGATCCTTAGTAGGAATGTTTGTTTGCATCACGTGCATTTCACTTAGGAGACTCAATAGAAGAGTTGGGTCCGTCTAGGACAAGTGTACCAAAAATGATAGACCATCCTGATACATCCTATGTGCTACATGTTACCTTTCTTGAGGGGTAAAAGAGACGTTTGACAGACCAATGATAGTTGAGGGCAAAATGAAAAATAAGACCGAGAGGTTGAAGTGTGAAATAAAGCGAGTAGGGCTCAATCATGTTTTCTGTTACATTTATATTAAGAAAAAGACAAAAAAGAAAAGGATGAAAAATTAAAATCTTTATTACACTATTTCATATTTTTCAAAAATCAAAAATCAAAAAAGGTGGGAAAAGAAAATCTAAAAAGAGTACATGTTTCATCCTTTTTCAAAACAAAAGATAAAAAAATATGTCTTCTCTTAATTAGTTGTTTTTTTGTTATTTCTCGACCGTATCCAATCTACCCAAACTACGCATACTTGATTTTCGTCTTTCGGGGCGTAATACGTAGGCAACCCACATAGGGTCCAGTCTTCTTAGTAAATCTTAGGTTCTTGGCTTTGCGGGATCTTAGCCAAATTTTGTACCTCTAACCACCTTCTGACCAAATAAGCCATTTTGCAAAAATAACCTCAATCATGTCTTACATGTGTCCAATAAGGAGTGTTATTGTCTCACATAGTGTTGGTTTATAGTTTCTTCATACAGGTGTGGATTTATCTACCAGAGTTTGAGCATAACAGATATCCTAGGATCACTGCATTCAGGAGCTGCTCGAGGTACTATTTTACGTTTTTGAGTCAATTATTCATGTTTTAGTCCAGTATATTAGTATTCAGTCTTTTAGGTGATGTTAGAGTTTGTAATAGTCTAGTTAGGTCTGCCTAGTCTTCTATTATTCTATTTCTTATTTTGTATTGAGAAATGTGTTACACGTCAAAAAACAAAAAAAAAAAAGAAATTTTGTGTTTTTATATTTCTGTTAGAAGTTTTCTTTGAAATACTAATTCTAGGAATTAAAAAAAATTATTTGAGGCGGTTTTTCCTTTAGGCAATGAATATCTAGAACTTAATATAAAAATTGCTTTTATATTTCCTTTTAGTGCATTAAGACCAAAAAAGAAAAATTCAAGAAAAGAGAAGAGAATTTTCTTTTAGTACCTCTTTAAGAGTTTTCTTTATAGATATTACTTCCAAAAATCCAAAAAGATTTTCTTTTGAGGTTATTTTTTTTGAACTTAATGAAAAAATAAAAAAATTCCTTTTATTTTACTAGAACTTTAGGACATTGTACATAGAAAGAAAAACATAATTTATCTTTTGTTTATCATTAGAATTTCTTCTTTAGGTAATCAAAATTAAAATCCAAAATATTTTGTTTTATTTATTTTTATTATTTATTGCTTGTTTTGAAATCTCGCGTCAGGATATCAAATGGAAATTCAAATACTTTTTTGTGGTTTACTCATTAGATTTCCTTCTTGAAAAAAAGAGAATCAAAAATATTTTTTTTTCTCTTCTAGGGGTTTTCCTTAATAATTTTCCATAGAGTATTTGTTTCAAATTGAAAAAAAATATATATGCTCGTTAAGCTTGAGTTTGGAATAGGTTATAGAATATTAAGATTAGAAATTTCAAAAACAAAAAAGATATTTCTTTTATTTCTCTTTTATCATCAGAATAGTCATTAAGAGGAAAAAAAGAGAAGAAGAAGAAAAAGGGAACGTTAGTTTATTAACTTTATTTCTGATCTTTCCAGAACTACACAAAGATTTGATTCATGCGGGGTCATGGTACGTAGGCAACCTACATAAGGCTCGATCGAATAATTTTTTAGTAAAGAGAAAGAAGAAAAAGAAGGAAAAAATAAAAAAAGAAAAAAAATAGGGGAAAAAAGAGGATGAAATTATGGGATGTGAGAAATGAGAGGGAAGAAAAGAGCGGTAATCTGAAAGAAAAAGGGGAAGGAAAGTGAGCGAGCTAGGAAGTACTAGAAAAGAAAAGAAAAGAAAAGAGACGATTCAAATGGACAAACTGGGATGAGGCCAAGTGATATTATGACCCTCGAAGTCATTCTAGAACCATTAACTGTTGCTAGGTGCATTGCACGCAATGTGATATTTTTGATGTTAAATGCCCTAACGCTAACAGGATGACCCATTTTGTTCCTTTTGATATCTTCATAGCAGAAAGGTGATTGGTTATTGATTCTTGAAGTAGTAACTCCTCTCCATAACATAAATTCAAATGGCAATGGCACATAACAACGAAATTGGGTTGGTTAATACCGGTGCCCGAAAACAGTTGGATGAACAGGACACTAATTTGGCTGAGGATGTAAGGATGTTAAGACAACACTTGGCGGACATATATCAGGCTTGGATGACTAGGATAGCACCACCCCTACCACCACCTAGCTTCTTAGATGTTGGATTTACCCAAAATCCGGACACAATGTCAGTTGATCCCCCATACTCTCTAGATCCACCTGTTTATCACAACTTTCCCAACCACCCTAGTAGCTCTATCACTCGTCGTCTAACTATCTTTTGCCAAAAGTTCCTTCCTGTCAAATCCATTATCCCAGACAATGAACACCTACTCAAAGCTCATGATGACCAATACTACTTCGTAGAGGTTGCCCACAAGGTTCCTGACTCATACAAGAAGAGCCTACAGAATGAGCTTCATGCTGTAAATGAAAAGGTCACAAGAAGAGAAGGGCGAGATTGGATATTCAAGAGGCCGAAAGACATAAAAAGGTCCTTAGAGAACAAGCAAGGAATGGGAGACCAGGGAAGCATGGCTTACAAAGAACTGTCTGTGTCCCATGATGTTCGCCTGGCCATGGGATCTAAAATGCTAAAATTTAACTTGTATGATAGGTGTGGAGATCCGGTAGCGCACCTGAGGGATTATTGCAATGAAATGAGAAGTGTTGGAGAGCAAGATGACCTGTTGATGGCCTATTTCCATAGGAGCTTGACTGGGGCAGCTTAGAATGTCATAATCGTCAAGATGATGGTAAGTGGCCTACATTGGGTGACATGGCTAAATATGTTATTTGATACTTTCAATACAAATCAAGCGTTATCCCAGACCGATCCTCCTAATCAAAAATGGAAAAGAAGCCAGAGGAAAGCTTTAGGGAGTTTGGACTCAGATAGAGGGAGCAAGCTGCTCGAGTCAGTACCTCGATTGATGAAGAAGAAATGGTTGAGCTTTTCCTACAAGCCCAGGGCCAACCTACTTCAGTCATTTGGTCCCGACCTGGAAAAAGCCTTTGAATGATGTGATAAAAATGAGAGAGATGGTAGAAAAGGGAAACAAGTCTGGCAAAATCATTAAAAATGTGTTCAACATTGAAAGATCCCAGTAAGTTCAGAACATTCAGAACATCCCAATAAGTTAGGGTGGAAGAAAGAGAATTAGAAAAGATGATCCACAGGGCATTCATGCTCAACACTTTCAGACAACTTTCCTGCTCGAAATAAAGGAAATTAGAAGTGAATTTAATTAAAATATTATGGTATCATGCTCGTATTTAGTCCTGGTACCCGGTACAAGTCTTATATATTATTTAAGCTCTTTCGATAAAGTTTGGTTGAAAACGGACGTTGTTTGACGTGTTTTGGACTTAAAATAGAAATTTGATGTTTTATGAAAACTTGGAGGAAATTATGAGTTTTGAGGCTTAATACGATGTATATGATGTTATTTTGGTGATTCGATTGTACGAGTAAGTCCGTAGGATGTTTTTGACGTTGTGTGCATGTTTGGTTTTGAGCCCTAAGGGCTCGGATGAGTTTTAGATAGGTGCCGAATTGTATTTTTGAATTTTGGAAAATCTGGTATGAACAGGCCTGCAGGCTTCGTATTTGCAAATCCTGGTTTGCAAATGCGAACTCACAAATGCGAAGGCGGGATCGCAAATGCGTAACCAGCCCAGGCCTGCCTGGCTCGCAAATGCGAAGCTTCCTTCGCAAATGCAAAAGTTGAGCTTTCGCAAATGCAAAAGTTGAGCTTTCGCAAATGCGAAGCATACATCACAAATGCGAAGTTCTTCTTTTAGGCCAGTGTTAACGTATCCGAACAAAAATCTAGCATTTACCATAACTGCAGGGTTCACAATTGCAAACCCCTATTCGTAATTCCCATATCTGCAACCTGGAATTTTTATACTTAGTCGAATTTTGGACCTTTTTCACCCCATTTTCAAAACACAACTCCTTTGGGTGATTTTTCAAGATTAAGACCTCTTCCAAATCGTTTGTACGTTGGTTTTTGCTCATTTCTTTCAATCATTAACATCATTTGAAATATTTTTAACTTAATATCAAGGGTTTTCATGGGTAAAATTGGGTTTGGGTAGAACCTAGGTTTTTCTAAAATTGGGGATTAGGTCCTGAATTGGAGGTTCGATTTCAAAATAAATCATCTATTTGGGTTCGTAGGGGAATGGGTAACCGGATTTTGGTTCGAATCTCGGGTTTTGATCATGTTGATCTGAGGGGTGTTTTGGTTATTTTACCTAAATTTGTGTCTTAGCTTTAAATTAAATAGTGGAATCAGTTGTTTGGGCCATTTGAAGTCGGATAATTGTGGAAAAAGTGTGGTTTCAAGTTTAATTGGAGTAGGTTTGAGGTAAGTGGCTTGTCTAACCTTGTGTGGGGGACTTCTTCCCCTTAGGACATGATGTTTGGTATTGAATGCCTCGTACGTGAGGTGACAAGCGCGTACTTGAGCAAGTTGTTAGAAATCTTTTTTTACTTGAAGTATTTAAATTGAGTTTCCTTGCTTACCTGTTCATTTTAAATTGTAAGTTTATCCTATGCTAGTTTAGAGAAGCATGTTCATTTGACTTACTTGCCTAAGTTCTTAAATTGTCTTGTTTGTACTCCGTGTAGTATGTTTGGCTAGGATTTTCTATTTCTTGTCCTGAGTGTAGTATCTATCCTAATGTTTGGGTTGCTATTGTGTGTTATTAAATTGGGATTGCGGGTTGGCCTCCAGGGAGATCCCCCTGCACTTGATATGTTATGGACTGAGGGTGCGGGTTACCAAGAGATCCCTAGCACATGAAATTGTATGACTTGAGGATACCAAGAGATCCTCAGGATACCAAGAGATCCCTGTCACATGAAATTGTAAGACTTGAGGATACCAAAAGATCCTCAGGATACCAAAAGATCTCTGGCACATGAAATTGTAAGATTTGAGGATACCAAGAGATCCTCGGGATACCAAGGGATACCTGGCACATGAAATTGTAATATTTGAGGATACCAAGAGATCCCTCGTATATGTGGTGAGGATACTAAGAGATCCTCGGGATACCAAGAGATCCCCGGGTGTGGTTTCTGTTGTGAGTAGTATTTATTAGTATTATCCTGTTTTTCTGTTTTTTATTACAGTTTCCATATTTATCTTGTTTAGATTCTCGCTGTACACTTTATCTATGCTATTTGTTTCCTCATCTTATTATTTATTGTGCTATATATCAGTAGGGCCCGAACCTTTCCTCGTCACTACCCAACCGAGGTTAGGCTTGGCACTTACTGAGTACCATTGTGGTGTAGTCATGCCTCTCCTGCGCATGTTTTCATGTGCAGATCCAGGTACTTCATCTCAGGCACACTACCCTTGAGGCAGGGAGAGCTACAGAGACTTTGAGGTACATCTGCAGGGTCTGTAGACCGAAGAGTCTCCCTCTTTACTCTATCTGTAGTATTTAGCCTTCTTTCGTACTTTTGTTTAGACAAATTCTGGAGATTTGAGCCGTATATTACTTTTCATTTGCTTGTGTTCCCGTGAGTTTCTGGGTTTTGGGATGATATTGTAGACTTCCGCATTTTGAGTTGTATATGCCGAGTGGCCTTTACATACTTTTTCATTTAGTCTTTCAGTTTTAATTAATTATTCCGCAAGTTGTGTTGTTTTCTGCATTGTTAGGCTTACCTAGTTATAGGAACTAGGTGCCATCATGACATGTTCACGGAGGGAAAACTGGGGTCGTGACACAAAACCCCCATGGATCAGGTTTTCGGCCCAATCAAGCATTTAAGAATGAGAGGTTGCAGAAGAAGAAGAACCTCACTCCATTAGGAGGGTCATACGCTAGTCTGTTTTAGAGGCTGAGGAAATTGGACATTTTGAAGCCGATTCAGATAAAAATGCCAAAACCCGTTCCAAAGAAGCTTGATTTTTCTCAAAGGTACGCATATTGCTCAGATGCCCAGGGGCAATACATAGAGAAGTGTTGGAATCTAAAGAAAGCAATCAGAAGTTTATTGATGCAGGTGACATTGTCGTGAAAAATCCAGATATAACAGACACTAGCCAAAGTTCGTCGCCTGTGATGGAGACTTGTGAAGGTCCTAGTATTGTTGATGCAGGAGTCAGTGGCTAAGATGTTGAGTTTGAGGATTGGAAAGAAATTTTTTTCTTGGTTAGCCAGGGAGGAGTTTTGGTGGGTTTTTTTTATCATTTCTATTGTCCGAGTTATTTCAGGGCTGTAATCCAGATATTGTCTTGTGACTCAAACCCTTATATCCTTTTATTTTGCCTGGTTTGTTAGTCGTAGTAGCTCACTTAGTGCTGTCTAGGTTTTTTTCAGGGTTGTAACCCCTGTTTTAGTTTGCTTGTCTTGTTGTTCGAACCATTTCACTGTCTGCTTAATGCAATTTCCTATTATTTCTAGTCATTTTCTTTTGTTTATCTCTCTTATCTTTCATAGTTCTTTTCATGCTGGTTCTAGTGACATGACGTGTACACACAAGTTTAGGCATGATCTTAAAGGTTAGTTCAATCATGAAGCAATTTAGAAGATGATAGAGGCACTTGCGGAAATAAGAACAGATTTGGACATTTTGAGATCATTTGAAGCCCGAACCATGTGAAACTGAGGCAGATAGAACATAAAAAACACTATTGAAATACAACATGTTGCATCGGGGTTGAAGCTAATGGCAAATTTGCCCCAAATATGCAGGGCCCGTTTGTGAAAATGAGAATGAGAGTGTTGTCCAATGGTGCTTTGTGTTTGACAGATATAGAAGGCAAATTTGTGGATATGGTTATCAATTTTGATGCAGTCAAAAGATATTCAGTATGATTTCTTTGGTTAAATTGTATTTGGTTGTACTTGGCATGTTTTGAAGATTGGAATGACAAAGGCATTTTGTTCTGTTATCTAAACACTTTATCCTTCGTTACCCCTTTGAGCCTTATTTTTTTTCTTTCATACCCCTCTTTCGGAATCAATAGCAAATATCAGAAACACAAGCGTGAAAGATAAGAAAAGGAAAAAGAGAAAAGGAAAATAATGAAAAGAGAAAGAAAAAAAAGAAAAGAGAAGAAAAACAACAAAAAGAAAGGAAAAAAAAAGAAGGAAAGAAGGGAAAAAGAAAAATCACAACAACAATGTAATTTCTACGACATGAACTACGTTCGACCTGATTCCATTTAATGATTTGTAGGTAGCCTCACAGTTCGGTCCCATCAAAGTAAAACTCCAGAAGTCCCTAAGAAAAGAAACTGGGGCAGAAGTTGTGGTTATTTTAAGAAATGTGATTCCGAAAGTTGTAATCTTGAACCCTTTTGAATTCTTTTGAGCCTTTGACACCCTTTCTTTCTAACCCTATCCAAAATCCCACATTACGATCCAAAAAAGATCTTCTGATCAGTATTCAAGAGAAACCAAGTAGAGCAAGTAGAGGTGATTCATGTCAGGGGCAACACTCCGGTCCAAGCAGGAAAAATAATGAAAACAAGAGAATCTTATTGGTGAAAACCCTCACGGGCACCGTAAGGCAACGAGAGCTGACAGAAATAAAAAAATGAGAGAGTTTTATTGGTGAATACCTTCACGAGCACCTTGAGGCGACTGTAAGTTGAGAGAAAGAAAAAAATGAGAGAGGTTTGATGGTGAAAACCCTTCGGTCACTACAAGTCGAATAAAGATTGAGAATCAGATGGGAAATCACCAGATGAAGATTGTGAAAAATGACTAAGACGGAGCATCGAAGCCCAATTTCACAGTTTGGGGGTACAACAAGAGTTGAACATCAAGCTTTCTTGAGAGAATATCCACAGGTGCATGTCATGGTCATTAGAGTTGGTACCCACATCTGATATGTTTTTACTTTGTCGTTTTCTTGTTAGGAATCATCTCTTTCCTTTGTCTTTTAGTCTGTTCCTTTTGTCTTGCTTACTTCCTCTCCCTGAATCTGTTTGGTCAGAACAAGTGAGAAATGACTTTAAAATTTGCCACCAGCTTTCCAATTGCACAAAACGAGATCTGGATAGCACGTCAAAGTGTCATAAGTTAGGAAAGGACAACAAGCACACTGAGTTGGTAATGATCAACATGCTTTGGGATCCATGTGAAATACAAAGGTTTGGTACATATCAATTCATGAGCAATGCAAAAGATGGAGGGTGTCAGGTGAACATATCAAAGGTATGTTTGGCGTAATGCAAAGGTTTGGTAAATGTCAGGTCATGAGCAATGCAACAGATTGAGGGTTAGGGTGAACGGATCAAAGGTTTTTTCTGTGATAAGATTGACAAAGAAAGTGGTTAACCAGTGACAAGCAAGGTCTTCCAAGCAAAAACCAAAGTTATCATGGCAAGTGATGGAGCAATAGACCTCAAGGACAAGTCCAGTGATTTAAATCAGGAAAGAACAACATGCACATTGAGTGGATGGCAATTGACGTGATTTGGGATTCATGTGAGATACAAAGGTCTGGTAAATGTCAGTTTATGAGAAATGCAACAGATAGAGGGTATTGGGTTTGAACGGAGAAGAGGTATTTTATATGATAAGGGTGACAGAGAAAGTGGTTAGTCAATAAACAAGCAAGGTATTCGAGTGGAAATCAATTATCATGGGAAGTGAAGGAGCAATTTCTCTAAAAGTCAAGGCCACCAAATGACCACCACATTTTAAACTAACAAGATCTCTTTTTGATTGAAACAGGGGCAAAAAAGTTCGTTTGTTTTGGAGAAACCCTCCGCATGGGAAAAGCAAGCACCAGATAGGTATGACCGTAAATTTTCAGGACTCTACTGGAAAATGGGACCTAGTTTAAAATTCAAAACAATCAAGAGTAGCATAATCTAGCATAAATGTTCCCAAGGAATACAAGTTGGCTTCAATTTTTGCATGTTTAAGATATGATTCAATTAGGAGTTTTCAGGACTCTCATAGAAAATGGGATCTAGTTTAAACATCAAAACAATCATAAGTAGCAAAACCTAGAAAAAATATATCTCAAGGAATATAAGTTGGCTCCAAAGTTTAAATGTGTAAGATATGATTCAATTAGGAGTTTTCAGGACCCTCCTGAATAATGGGACCTAGCTTTAAGATGTTCATTAGATAACAAGTTTTAGCGTAAGATCTGTTGTAGGGAAGTATAATTCAACTGTAGGAGTTCTGGCATAGGGAAGTATAATTCAACCATAAAAATTGTCACTCTTAAGATAATACTTGATTTTTTATTTTCAGGACCCTCCTGGATAATGGAATGTAGTTTAAGACCTTCTTAGATAACCAAATTTAGTGAAAGTCATACCTTTAAAAAACATAATTCAGCTTTTGAGACTGTCATTTAACTGAGAGTTGTCAGGACCCTTCTGGATAATAGGGTCTAGCTTTCAAATTCTTAGAATATTTGGTAACACGATTCAGTTTGACACTCATATATGTGCCCAGCTACCAAACTGGGGCAGAAAGTTTTCTTTGTTTTGTCTATTTTTGTTGAAATCAGGTATCCACTTGGAGAACAGGCGGAAACAGTTCAATTTTTGGTAATCAGACGCCTACCTGTAGAGCATGGGAATATAGTTCTAGTTCAGTAATCAGGTGCCGACCTAGAGAGCATGGGAATACAGTTGAATTTCAGCAATAAGACGCCTACCTGGAGAGCACGGGAATGCAGTTCAAGTTCAGCAGTCAGGCGCCCACCTGGAGAGCATGAGAATATAGTTCAAGTTCAGCAATCAGGCGTCTACCTGGATATCACGGGAATACAGTACAAGTTCAGCAATCAAAAGCCCAGCTGGAGAGCATGGGAATACAGTACAAGTTCAGCAATCAAGTGCCCACCTCGAGAGCACGGGAATGCAGTTCAAGTTTAGCAATTAGGTGTCCACCTGGAGAGCACGGGAATGCAATTTAAGTTCAGCAGTCAGGCGCCCACCTGGAGAGCATGGAATACAGTTCGAGTTCAGCAATTAGGCGCTCACCTGGAGAATACAGGAATACAGTTCAAGTTCAGCAGTCAGGCGCCTACCTGGAGAGCACGGGATTACAATTCAAGTTTTTGGCAATCAGGCATCCACCTGAAGAATAACAGAAGTTAGTCACAATAAAGAAAGAAAAAAGGAGAAAGGCAAGAAGTTAATCCAAATACAGAAGTTTGATGAAAGATGTAGGATGATCAAGACATAGCCAAGGTCACAAGTACTGCATGCCTGGTCCTGATCCAAAAAGCCGAAGAAAGATGAACTAGCACCTGCAAATAACAAGCATCAAGGTTCAAATCCAAAGTCTGCATGAAGAACTATTCAAGACTCAAGACCAAGCTTCAAAAGACTTATAGATAGGAATCTTATAACTCATAGTTGACAGGCTTAGTTAGTCTTTTTCATTTTGATTTTGATGTAATAACAGGACCGCGGACAGGGACCTTGACAAAACGGCACCTTGACCGGTTCTCCTCCTCAGTGTACTCCATCACTGCTCCTACTTCCGAACTACACTCGATTTTTTTTATAGCTAAGGATATGTAGGCAACCTAAGAAGCAAGGTTCAGTCAAATATTTCAAAAATGTTTCCCATGCAGTATTCAAATGGGCAAAAATTGTTTGTATCCGCTCTCTTTATCTTTGCACGAAAACTCTTCATGTTTTCGAGCAAAGAGAGGCAGCTGTGAGCACGTGATTTTTGCCCTATATCAATTACTCCCATAAAATATCAGAAAATAATTTTTATCAATTTTTGCAATTTTGTAGGATTTTTTGTAGAATTTTATTAATTATTTGTATTTTTGTGCATATTTAATTGCCATTAAAAATCAAAAGAATACTAAAAATACCATGCATAGCATTTAGATTTTTATTCATACTTTAGGATTAATTAATTAATTATTTACTTTATTAAATATGAAAATCCCAAAAATGACTCATTTTTACATTGTTAGCTTTAAATTTTGGGTTATTAATTTTTCTCTTTTAGATAATTAGCTTAATTTTACAATTTGAATTAATTTACGAATTTAGTTTACATTTTTAATTAATTAAAGAAAGAAAAAAGAACCACAAAATGAAAAGAAAAGTGAAATGGCTGGTTGTTTAAAGTCGATTGAGCCAAACACTTTAAATGCCCAAATTGTTTCTCCTCACCCAGCCCAAACCGGGTCGACCCGACCCGATCGAATACCCAAACCCTTTCTCTTAATAAGACCTAACCTTGACTCTAAGGAAGCCGGCGGCAATTCACAAAAGAGCCCCCCTCCCCCCCCCCCCCCCGTATTTTTTCACCGTCCTCACCCCCATCTTCTCACAAGAACGGAGCAGCCATAAACCACCACCAAACTTGCTAGAAAAACTCCAACAGCCATTGCTCCCTCCCCACCATAACTGGCCGAAATTCGGTGACTATACACACACATACAACAAAACAGACATGGGAAAAACAAAGGGTAAAGACCAGATAACGGGAGCAAAAAACCACACAGATATAGACAGGAAAACAAAGAGAGCTAAAGAATCGTTGATCACTTTCTTCTTCTTCCCCCAGCTGTTAACCCTCCATTAGAATGACGAAAATAAAACAAGGGATTCGGGTTCTGTTTGGCTTTTGATTCTGATTGTCACTTTTCTGATTTCATCTTAGTTCATTGATATTAGGGAGAAGATTTCAGTTGATTTTTGCTTCAGTTTTGATTTCAAATTCGAAAAATGCAATGAAAATTCTAGATATTCTTTTGGTATTGGCTTTTGAAACGGGAATGGGACAATATCGAACCAGTGGAGTTTTGTGACCACGAGAGGAGCTCGAATGTGGTTTCAAGCTTTGCTTGGCTTTTCAATTATTGTCATTCATTATCTTTTGAAATTGTGACTGAGATACTACCAAGATCGAGGTATTGGTTCGGGGTTGTCAAGGTGAGATACGTTCGAAGCTCTAGTTTTGGTTCAAGGTTCAGGTCTTTAGTTTGTGATTGAATTGCTGTGTCAGGAATCCTCATTTGTTATACACGTTAAGAGATAAGCAGCATTATAGGTCCATCTCGTCATTCTCTTATTACCTCTTCAATTTTGAGACATAAAATATGATATTGAGTTTTGGTTTAGATTGCATAACATGAAATCTCTACTATTGCTGTTGTTGTTGCATTTTCAATTGGAATCCATTAGTTTTATTTTGGTTGTGGTGGTGAATGAAAGCTTTGTTTCATGTGTCATTCTTATGTGATTGACTCCACAAAGAATTGAATTTCATTGTCGTTTACTTTATGCTCATCTCTATCGTTGTTTATGCTTTGTTCAGGCTACTTTCGTTTATGTCCTTAGTGAAATCTGGTTGATTAAACACTTAGGAAATGTTGGTATAACCTTAGCCATGTGTTAATGGAGGGTTCCGGTTTGACAATTTGGTATTTTGCTGATTTTGAACAAGTGATCTTTTGTCTATGGTTAGTGTGATATCTTCCTTCTAGCTGATAGTTTATGATTTTTTACTGATTAATTGCAATATTATTGTTGGATGCTTGTAGTTTCACAATTACAAGTACAGTTCCCGTGGCGTAATTGTGACACCCAATAAATGTTAAATATGACCATCCGTAGTTAAATGTTTTTCTTTAATAAATTTAAGGTGTGCCATCCTAGCACTTAGCTTATGGCCCTCACTTGATTAATGTTAATCCTTTGGAAATTGAGACGCGCCATTTAGCAAATTTTCCATGACCCTCGCATTCTTGAAAATGCGTAGTTGCTTTAGGTGCGTTAGTTTAATAATTTATCTTCCTAAACTTGGGTGTGCATTTATGTGATCTAAATTTAAATCTCACCAATGTTAGATAAAATATGTTGAGGACCACAGGTGCATTTATGTGACGTAGTTCATGATCAATGTCACACCTATATGGCATGCCTATAGGACGCATTTAAATTCTTCATGCCAATTAGATATCATGTTTTAAGTTCAAAAAAGTTAAATATAAGTGTCGTGTTCGTAATGTTGATATTAGTAACATATAGAAACCATGCCTATAGAGATTCTTAAATAAATCTGATTCGCTTCATTCACATTCAATGTTAGATATCATGTTCATAGGGTTTAAATCAACAATAATAGATACCATCACCTGTAGAACCTGAAACTTGGTCCACTTTAAAATCAATCTATTCATAGGGTTTAAATCAACAATAATAGATACCATCACCTGTAGATACCAACACCTCCTTTTTTTCCTATAAGTGTGACAAAGCTCACCCATCATGCTCATTTCAAACTCACTCCGCATTAATTTTGCAAAGTCCTTACTAAGCTTATTAGTAGTGGCCCAAAGATTATGTCATCAACATTTATTTTTACAACAAGGAGATCCTTACCTTTTTCCTTGAAGAATAAGGTATAATCAATTTAACCTATCTTGTAATCATGCTCCACCAAAAATTTTGACAATCGTTCATACCATGCTCTTAAGCCTGCTTGAGTCCATAGAGGGCCTTGTCTAACTTGTACACATGCTCAGGACATTCCACGCTCTCAAATCGTGGTGGTTGTTTCACAAACACTTCCTCTTTCAGGTAGCCATTTAGGAAGGCACTTTTGACATCCATTTGATGTAGAGTGAATTCCACGTGTGCTGAAAAAGCTATAAAGAGCTTGATTGCCTCTAATCTTGCAATAGGAGCAAAAGTCTCATCATAGTCTATGCCCTCCACTTGGCTGTAACTTTTGACCACCTGTCTTGCCTTGTTTCTTGTAACTGTTCCATATTTATCAAGTTTGTTTCTGAAGACCCATTGTGTACCAATGACTGATCTGTCCTTTGGGTCTTGGAACTAGATGCAAACTTAACTTCTTTCAAACTGATTGAGTTCATTTTGCATAGCAATCACCCAATCTACATCTTGTAAAGCCTCAACAACACTTTTAGGTAAGAGACATAAAAAGCATCAAAAGTACACAGATTCTTTAATTGTGATCTAGTTTTAACTTCAGATGTTGGATAAGTGATAATATTCTTAATGGGATGAGAACTTTGATACTTGTGAAGTTTTACAACCAACTGGTTTCTGCTAGATGTTTCTTCCATGTTCTGTTGCTGAGGAACAGGGTCATGAACATGTTCCTTCAAGGGATTTATTTCAATTCCCCTTTGATTAGTTCCCCCTGTCAGTTTGCCCTGGATGGAAGAACCTGTTCCATCACATGTTCCTTCTGTTGGTTCCACTTTGACCTGAGTTTAGGTTTCAGTTAAATCCTTTACCAATCCAATGGCTTCATTTTCAGGTTCCTATCTCTCAGAAAGAATGTTAGTTCCATCAAATACTACATGTACACTTTCTTTTATACAAAAATTTCTTTTATTAAACACTTTATATGCTTTGCTATGTGAAGAATATCCCAAGAATACTCCCTCATCACTTTTAGGATCAAACTTACCTAGGGAGTCCTTTCTATTATTGTGCACATATCACTTGCAACCAAATGCCTTAAGATGGGATATGTTTGGTTTTCTCCCTTTAAGTAACTCACATGGTCTTCTCTACCATAGGTCTAGTCATGCATCTATTAATTATGTAACATGCAGTGTTTACAGCCTCATCCCAGGAGCTGTAGGGAAATTCACTAGAAAGCAGCATGGTTCTAGCCATGTCCTCAAGAGTCCTATTCTTCCTTTCAAATACTCCATTTTGTTGAGGAGTCATAGGGACAGAGAAATTATGATCTATACCATTTTTATCACAGAATTCAGCAAACTTGGAATTTTCAAATTCAGTTCCATGGTCAAATCTAATGGATGCAAGTTGATTTCCTAATTGTTTTTGAGTTTTTCTAACAAATGCAGTAGACATGTCGAATGCTTCGTCTTTGGAAGTTAGAAATAGAACCCAGGTAAATCTAGAGTAATCATCAACAAGCATCATTACATATTTCTTTCCACCTCTACTCATGGTTCTTATTGGACCACATAGATCCATATGGACCAGTTCCAATGACTTGGTTGTACTTACCATTTTCTTGCTTTTGAAGGATGATCTTACCTGCTTCCCCCTTGCATATGCCTCACAAACTCTGTCTTCCTTGAACTTGATATTATGTAACCCTATCACCAAGTCCTTAGAGACTAATTTGTTTAGATGATTTAGAATTGCATGACCAAGTCTTTTGTGCTATAGGAGGGGATCATTATCCAGAACACTTAGACAAGTTAGTTTATTTTCTGAGAGAGTGGAAAAATCTACAATGTAATTATTGTTAACTCTCTTTCCCTGCAGAACAATCTTGTTAGTGGTAAGATTAATCACAAAGCATTTCGTAGAGGTGAATGCTATAAGGTTACCTCTGTCACACAGTTGTGATACACTGATTAGGCTATATTTTAAGCCATCTAATAAGTAGACAATTTCAATGAAGTGAGAGTCTGTCTTACATACCTTTCCAACCCTAATAATCCCGCCTTTATTCCCATTCCCAAAAGAGACATTACCTCCTTTTAATTCCTCAAGTGAAAGGAACTGGTCCTTACTCCCAGTCATATGTTTTGAGTAGCCACTATCCATATACCATATTTGGCTACTTCCTTTCACTTGGACCCGCAAAAAGAAATTAAGGGTTTGTTTTAGGAACCCAAACTAGTTTGGGTCCCTTTCTATAGGCAAAAGGATGAATCAGATTTCTTCTTGCCCACCCAGACAGCTTACTTTTCTCTTGAACAAAGGCTTTGTTCTTTCGACTGGCCTTTTCTTTAGCATTATACTCACTCTTGTAATGGCCAGTCTTGTTGTGTAGATTTTATTTTCAGAAAGTGTGAGGTACTTGCTTTTAGGATCCCACTTTGGTTTTTGAGTCCCATAGCCAAGTTCTTTTTTGTTGCTACTATGATGCTCTTGCAATCAAGAAAGTGCATCACAAGCCTTATTCCATTTGCAAGTTCTGTCTAGTTCATGTTTCAACTTTCCTAGACCTTCTTTTAGGACTTTAATCAATTCATCCTTCTTATACAACTCATCCTTCATTTTTTCTAAGTTTTCTTCTAAAGTAAAGTATGTTTGATCATCTTTCTTCTTTCCTGTTCCTAGTTTCAGTTTTATGTTTTTAGATCTAAGTTCTAGGACACTGGTGTCAAGTTCAAGAACCTGGTTCTTCAACTCAGTATTTTTTCTATCACACTCCTTAGCCCTAGACTCTAGACTTTTGCATTTTGCTTTTAGTATCACACATTCCCTAGACAGATCTTCCTTCTCATTTTTAATTATCTCAGACTCATCAATGAAGTCTAGTAATAGCTTAGCCAGGCTTTCCTTAGACAGAAATTTAATCTTGTCTTTAAGATGAAGAATACTTACCTCTTGTTCATCATCTGATTCTCCGATAGCCATAAGGGCATGTTCATCTTCAACTTCATCCTCTGAGTCCTTATTTGATGTTTCTCCCCAAGAAGCAACCATAGGCTTTGTTTATCCTTTGTTCCATTTTGGTTGAACTATTCCTTCTTCCTGTTTCTCCGTTCAACCCTTTCTTTCTTCCACTCAATTTCCCATTGAGGGCAGTTCTTGATTATGTGACAGTCTTCCCACACTTGTAACAACTCCCATTGGTCTGTTTCTTATGAGCCCTTGGTTTGTTGAAGGTTGTACCTCCTGAAGAACCGTTTCCTCTCATCAGGTACCTTTTGAAATCCCTTATTATCATAGCCATTTCATCATCCTCCAGATCTGAACTTTCAGTAATTCTAAGAGCCAGACTTCTTTCCTTCTTGGATGTGTCCATCTTCATGGTTTGTCTTCTCAATTTATAGGCAGTAAGATTTCCAATTAGTTCATCTAGCTTGAGGGCAGAAATATTCTTAGATTCATGAATAGCAGTAATTTTGCTTTCCCATGAGACTGGTAGAACCTTTGTCAAGATTTTCTCAACCTTGTCTTCTTCAAGAATAGTCCTTCCAAGAGACCTAAGTTCATTTGTCAATGTAGTGAATTTAGTATACATCTCTTGAATAGTTTCTCCTTCCTTCACAGCAAAATTCTCATATTGAGAATACAGTAGTGTTTCTCTGGACCTCTTCACTTGAGGTGTTCCTATATGAGCCACCTGCAAAGTGTCTTAGATTTCCTTAGCAGTGGTACATCTTTGGATCCTGTTGTACTCATCTGAACCTAGTCCACACAAGCCATTTCTTGACCTTAGCATTTTTCTCCCACTTTTTCAGGTCTTCAGCAGTGCATTCAGCTCTTGGATTTGGTACTTCCACTCCTTCCTCATTGTTCTTGTAGTTGCCAAAGGTCCATCAGTGACTATGTCCCAGAGTTCATAGTCCTCTCCAATGATATGATCTCTCATCCTATTTTTCCACCAACAATAGACTGTCCATTGAAGAGTGGAGGCTTAGCAGTGGATTGCCCTTCCCAGTTCCTTGGTGGTGCACTCATGTTGATCTTTTCCTAAGGTTTTAGCCTCTTCAAGGATAACCTGCTCTGATACCAATTGATGTTTTAAACATCAATACAACACAAGGGGAGGGGGGTTGATTTGTGTGGTACCTAATTTTCGCTCTAGAAGAACCTGGTTCTTCTAGGTGTACTTACTACTACTGTTTGCAGAATTACAAGTACATAAAATAAAGAACACAAAGATTTTTACGTGGAAAACACCTAGCTCAAAAACTACGACCTACTACTCAGTAGGATTTACCAAACTTCCACTAAAATCACTAAGCCAAAACAACATTTACAAAACTCTTGTAAACCTAAGGATTAAACTCCAGTCCCTATGTAGCACACAACCTCCACTGTTGCAACACCTTCAAGTTAACTCTAACTTGAATACTCAAAGTACCTAGTACAAATGCTTCTATGAAAGCTGAAAGATACAACTTTAAATCACCTACTATAGAATAAAAGAAACACACAATGGAATTGGTTCGTCTATCTTGTCCAAGTAGCTTCAGGAATGCACACTCAAATCTCACATAAATTGCTTGCAAAATCGCCTCGCTTTTTTCTCTCAATTTAGTTTCACTTCTGCGTTTGCGAAATGCCTATAAAAGAGAACAATCACTATTATTTAATGAGTTAGTAATTAAATTTTGATTAAGACTTAACTGCTAATCTTCCATCAAAGTTGAGTCCTTGAACAATATAAACTCCAATTATATCCTTTATCGGATATGTGTTCTCTTCTCTAAGGAGACTTTCCCTCCTTATCCCATAAGCAACCTTTTTGATCCTTTTAGGAGATACTGCTGCTTGATTAATAGGACTTATCTCCTTCATATGCATCTCACATGTATAGGTTGACAACACTGTGATTCACCTGATGGACCTGGTCCATGACTGAGTTCATTTATCATTCTTCAAAACTACACCTGTTCTTGGGCCAACAATATTAAAGCCCTAATTTCTTTTGATTGCTTATTAGATGAATGCTTGTTTGCTTGAGTTTTATCCATCTTTAAAATTCTTCTATTGCTGAAAACCCTATGGCTTTGAGTATGAGACTATTAGTTTAAGTGCATGATCGATTTGAAGTTCTTTATTTCGAAACCTCTTGTTCCTTTGTGTGATACTTCTGATTTTGGGTTTCTATCATCACTAAAACTTGATTATGTTTGAAACCCTAATTTTTCAAAAAGGGTTTTTCCTCACCTGCTACTGTGAGATCTTCGCATGCTTTTGATATTCTATGTTTCTTCACTACTGATTCAACTGACTATCATGCTTCGAGTGTTTCTATCTATTGAATTTTCTTTTTGTGCTACTATTGTATGCTATTTCCTTTTTCCAACAGGCTTGGCCTCGCTTGTATAATGTTTATGCACCCTATTTATATGCTGAGTTTCCTTCTTTGACTAAGTTTCAAACTTGTGACTAATTTCAAACTTTTCCTTTGTGAAATTCCGATTTCACTTGCCCGTTAAAGTTAATTGATTTCTTTTCCTATTTTGCCTTATTGAATCCTTTCTAAAATTAGAGTATCTTTATACCTAGACTCGATTGCTAGCTTAATATTTTACTACTTCTTTTATAGCAACTGTCAGTCTGCTGACAAATTGATTTCTTTCCTTGTTTTAAACTTGTCAATGCCCGTTAAGCAAGTACTCCCTTAATTAAAGGAAATCACTTGTATAATTGATTTCGAATCATGATTGTTCCATATTTGTGGCTTATTACCTCTCTTTTACTCGTTTTCAAAAACTATAAATACCTTGTACTTCTTTTCTTTCAAAGGACACGAACACAAGGCATAACACTTGAGTTGAAACACACACTACACTAAAACTCTTTCTCTTCTCTGCTACTACTATATTGTTGTCTTACCTAGTCGGCTAAAAGTGAAGTCTAGGATGTGGGGAAACTTGCTTATTTTTTGCACTTGCATTTCTTACTGGTATGTTCTAATTAACTTTTCTGCACCAACAACAACATGCTTATTCACTGTTTCTTGCATTCTTTTCTGCCTATTGATTGTATTTAACCTAGTACCATTATTTAGCATGCTGTAATTTCCCTTCTTCTATTATGAATTAATGTATTATGACTTTTGAATCCCAAATACCTACCCCCAATGTATTTAATACTTGTGGTTGGTTTGGGGCATGACATCATTGGAAATTTCTGTGCATGACCCAAACTTGATCTTCTTAGGATCATAACCTCCATGTTTCTCTTATATGTTGTGTGTTCTAGTTGATTTACAGGCATGTCAGCACTTCCTATTGCTTCACATGCCCAAAGTTAACTCGTTCCCAAGTGTATAGGCTCCTTGCAATGGATTCTCAATCCCCTGCCCCCTTGTGAAGTTATTAACTCCCTGAAATGTTAACGGTTGTCTCCTATCACCATTTCCCTCATTCCCTCAACTCTTAAAACTCGGTTTCTTCACTTTCACTCTCTTCTTAGACTTAAGTTCTACCCCTCATGTGATCCTTGCCTTGGGACCCTTGAGCTCCATCTGAACTTGGACACATGAGGGCTGAAATTTCCACACGACATCCATCTCTATTCTGATTGTGTAACTGGGGTTTGAGCACTGCTTAGGGTCCTATTGAGGTCCTTAGAAAACTATGACACACCCAGTTCCGAGAAAGGCTTTGAAATCAATGTCATTGGCAATGATACGGGTCGTTGCATATCTCAGATAAAAAAAGTAATCAGGATTTCCTATGGTTGTAGCTTTTTCTTTTATTCTTTCTTTTGTAATTCAGTATTTTGATTTGTAATAAGTTGTAATAAATATTTGGGGTTAGCTAGTAAAAAATGTTAGGTGATCGTGTATGCTCAAGGGTATAAAGCATGCCTATATGACTATTTTAAATTCTTTGTGTTCAATTCTGCATTTTAGACATAATGACTATAAGGTTTATCTCAATTTCTTCATGGTCAATGTCACACCTATATGGCATGCCTATAGGACGTATTTAAATTCGTCATGCCAATTAGATATCATGTTTTAAGTTCAAAAAAGTTAAAAATAAGTGTCGTGTTCGTAATGTTGATATTAGTAACATATAGAAACCATGCCTATAGAGATTCTTAAATAAATCTGATTCGCATTTAATGTTAGATATCATGTTCATAGGGTTTAAATCAACAATAATAGATACCATCACCTGCAGAACCTGAAACTGGTCCACTTTAAAATTAATCTATTCTGAATCAGGTTTAAACAATCTAAGTCACTTACTTACCGAGGTTTAGCAAGTCTGCCTATAGGATCTCACCCAGTTCATTTTTGCTCTTTCACTGCATTCTGAATTAAGTAGATATCATGCCTACAGGACTCAGTCTAAACACTTAGGCAAACCTTAGGTAATAACAACAATAAAATTGAATTGGCCTATGTTAATTAGTAACTGCTCCAACCAGCACGCATGCCTGACTTGGGCTTCTTATATGAGGTATCTGATGAATCTGGCTCTGAATCAAACTCTCCGCATCTTTAGTATTTAAATCAAATCTAAAAAAGTATGTGTAAGTCATGCTAGCTATGTGTTTTTGTTCAAGGAGGTGTATTTGAGCCTTTATCTGTTTATATGCTTCCCCTACATACAATATGTATTTTTGTATGTCGCCTTAGATTTTTATCCTTTGAAACCAATCAGCCTAATATCCCTTCCATTTATGAATAGTAGTCCTAAGTACCTCCAAGACTTATAGGAATGGTATGGGTAATATCATGCAATAGTAATCGAGACCAATCCTTGCTTTAGTACCTTAAACAGGGTGGAAAAGGGTAGATATGGATATGATGACCGGTGCGCTAATACCACATGTATCCCTCTCTTGAGGAGTGATTACCAAGTATTGCATCGTCGTGATCCATATTTTAATAAACCATGGACCCCTTCTTTTATTTTCCTTTTCTTTTTTGAGCATTGTAACTCCTTGTTTAAAATCAGCTCTTTTAACTGATCTTTCAGACTTTATTTACTTTTAAACTATTATGTATTAAAATCTCCTCTTATTTGAGCCTTATCTGCTTATATGTTAATTGCACTCCAAATTCACAATAAATTTTCTGGCCGGGAACCACACTAGTGAATCCTGACACCTTCCCCTTAGGACAATTTTGAGCCCTTACCCAATCTCTGGTTAATTAAATGAACTTAGAATTGAATCTCTATTATTTTCCTAATGCACTTTAACTCAATAGGTGGCAGCTCTTTAAAATACAAAATCTAGTTTCCAAAAGGAACGAATTATCCCATGCCAAAATATCATAAATCCGATTTCCGCGGAGGAATACGTAATTACCCTGATGTTGTATAACTTCACCAATTGCACCCTCAAACTTTGAACCCCTATCATTGCTTGAAGTGAAATAAGTTCCTCTTTTGTGGCTAGTACCAGTTCCAAAAAAACACCAATCACATTTTACCACGTAATTTCTTTTTTATACTGTTTTTCTTTGTTATTTATTCATTTCATTTTACCTTGTTTCCTTTTCTTTTTTATTTCTTCTCTTTTTTTCTTTTTTTCTCTTCTTCTTCTCCGACACAACAGTGGCTCCGGCATAGCCACTGTCACCATCACCCATTTCCACCGGAAATTAAATTCACCACCGCCAATTAAAAGTACTATTACAATCGATGGGTCCTTTACTACAAGTCTATTTTTCATCTCTAAGATTGGTGAAATTTTTGATCTCCGAGTAAGTGATTGCTTCAAATTTTAAATTTTTGAACTTCGTCACAATTTTTCCGGCAAAAAGGTCATCAAATTTTGTTAGCACGATGAATTTAGAAGAATTCGTAGAAAATCCAAGTAATTTAGTACCATCAAACTATTGCACAAATAAAAAAATGTTACATCATAATTATTAATAGCAAGAAACTCTATTTAGATTCTAAAAATAATGACACCTCAATGCAAACACTGAATAAAAACTAAATGCATTTTGTTTATATTATGTTTGGAGGTTAAATAATGGTGAAGAAAATAGAAGAAAAAAGAGAGTAATGAAGAAGGAGAAGTTTGAAGGCAGCCATGGTTTCATACCAAAGATAAAGATGAAAATAAAAGGAAAGGAAGAGAAAAAAATTATAGAAAAAACAAGAAAAATTAATATTTAATGAAACAAAAGCGTATGAAAATTACTTTTTAATAATTTTTTTACCTCTCACTCTCTTCAAAAGATGCCACATCAGCTCATAAGGTTATATTTGTACTCTTAACAAGCACGGAAAGGTTATAGTACCCTCGTAAAATATAAGGGTGTATCAAGTAATGTGCTACAATCCTAAAAGGGTAATTATGTATTATCCTTTTTTTTAAACTTCATAACTACTTAATGGATGGGAATAGACTTGTATGATTAAATCTATAACACAGACTTAATTTTATTAAAGATTCTATTATCTATATTCATTATTGACTGCCGCCATTACCTAGCATTATCAACTATCACCATGCCACCACTACCACAATGATCAACTGTTGGCGCCACCACCATCATCTTCAATCATAGCCACCACCATAATCGAGTACCACCACCCACCACCCCCACCACTATTATTCTCAACCACAACCAACACTCATTCATCTCAACTACGACAACTAAATATCCCATCATCAACAACAACTATAGCTGACAATGTCCTTCGTTATAAACTACCACCACCCATCTCTACCTTCCTCAATCACAACTACCATCACCAGCCGTTATTAACTATCAACACATACCATCACCATCATCAATCATAACTGACACCACTACTAATCATCACTAGCTACTACTTTGAACCACCACCATTAACAAAAACTACCGTCAGCTACCGCCTTTATTCGGCATTCACAAGCATCAGCGTTAACCATCACCACCAGAAACTACTATATTTATAAAAAATAATATATTTTATTGATAGAATATTAGATTAATTAGTTTATTAATTATAAAGATAATTTTTTGCTTATTAACTTCAAATAAAAGATAAATTTATGCATTCAGATGTAAAAAATTAAACGGTCTTAATCATTTAGTATTTAAATCTTAATACACATCTTAATATTAGTTTTGTATTCAAATTTAAATGTTTTAATCTTAATACACATCTTAATATTTAGATGTATAGTCAAATATCTAAATCTTTCAAAAAATTAAATGAGACCTGAGTTATACCCTATAAGCTGTGATGCCACTAATTCTAGGCCTAGATAATAGTTCTGGTTGATCCTTAGACTATTTAGAAGGAGAATCTTTTTTTTTCTAAATTTGTTCTTATTGTTTCAGTGAATTCCTTAAGATAGCTAGTTCAGTATCTTTCTCTTTCTGAAGTACTTGCTCATATGGTCAGCAGCCTTCTTGCAATTGCAGAATCATGAGTTCGCCTTACCAAAGAAGTAATATCTTTGATAAAGGGGATTGAAAGAATATCAAAGTAGAAAAGAATATTAAAAAAATTAAATTCGCACCGAAAAGCTCACATTAGAAATAAAACATTCCCTAATAATCGAAGATAGTTTTCATGTTCAAATAAGAAATATTAAATAAATTCATTTTTCCACCAAATCGATTTATATACAAATTTAGAAAAGATAACCCTGTGTATAAGGCATTTCATATTCACAAAGGAATCAGGGAAGGTGTGATTACCCGAAAGATCATCACTTATTTTAAAAATAAATTCTGTGTTTTGACGCCTTAAAACCTCCTTTTTATCTCACATCAATTTGCGTGCGCAGTCGGAACGCATATCTGGACAGTCATTATGTGAAAATCTGAGAAATATAATAGAATTTACCTTTAAAATGAATTTAAGTTGACTTTCATCAATATGTTGGGTAAAAGGACCCGAATCCGTAATTTGACGGTCCCGAAGGGTCTGAAGGAAAATATAGGACTTAAGCGTATGCCCCGAATTGAATTCCGAGGTCCCAAACCCGAGAAATAAATTTTTAAATAAAATTATGTTCAAGAATATATATGAGCTTTTGAAATGGAATGTGTTTGAAATTCGATGGTATCGAGTCCGTATTTTGGTTCTAAATCTCGGTACAAGTCTTATATGTGAATTAAGTTGAGCTTGTAAAATTGGTAAGAAACGGAGGTCAAATGACGTGATTCAAAACTTTAGTTATAAAATTTAAAACTTTGAAAGTTCTTGAAATTTTCTTTGATTTTGATTCTAAATTCATAGTTGTTGATGTTATTTTGGTGATTTGAGTGTACAAGAAAATTTGTGTGATGTTTTTGGGTTAGTGTGCATGTTTGATTTGGATCCCTGAAGGCTCGAGTGAGTTTTAAATAGGCCACGGGGTGGAATTTTGACTTAGGAATTTCGGGTGTGTTGCAGGCCTGCAGGCTTTGCAATTGTAAAGCGTGGCTTGCAAATGCTAGCAATGTGTCGCAAATGCGAATAGTGGCTTGGGCTACCTTGGTCGCAAATGTGATGTATCTGTCGCAAAAGCAACATCGCAAATGCGAAGGCAGTATTGCAAATGTGAAGAGAACTGGATTTCTCAGGGTTCGCAAATGCGAAACCCTGTTCGTAAATGCAAAGTTAGCAGTCTGAGGGGTTCGCAATTGCGAACCCTGGTCGTAATTGCGATATCTGCAACCTGAGAAATCATAACTTAGACGCATTTCAACCATTTTTAAAACTCTTTCAAAACCTAAAAATTCTTGGACGATTTTTCAAAGACAATTACTCTTCCAAACCGATTATAAGTCATTCTAACTTGTTTTTATTAAGCTTTAACATCTTTTCTCATGATTTCAACTCAAAATCAAAGGTTTTCATGTGAAAAATTGGGTGTTTTGTGTAGAACTTAGGTTTTTTAAATTTTGAGGAATTGGGCCTCGATTTGTGGTTCGATTTCTAAACAAATCATATATTTGGATTTGTGGGTGAATGAGTAATCATGTTTTGGTTCGAACCTTGGGTTTTGACCATGTGGGCCCGAGGGCGATTTTTAACTTTTTGGGAAAAACTTTAGAAAATTCGTTTTCATGCATTAGAATTGATTGATTAAGCATTTATTGATATTGTTGTTTAATGTTGTGAGATGTTATTATTGATATTGTTTTCATTTGCCGCGATATGATCATTGTACTATTGTTCCCTTGGCGGGGTTTAATTGTAACTTTGTTGATCTCTTGACCTTATTGCTTTATGAATGTTGTTTGGGTTAGGAATGTTAGAATTTATGCCGTTCACTAAAAGGGGGGTGAATAGTGAGGCACGAGAATATTGAAATATTGCGAAATTTAAAATTGCAGGAATAAGTAAATACGGTAATTGAAATAATCAAGAAAGAACACACCGTATTTTATCCTGGTTCACCACAACCCGTGGCTAGTCCAGTCCCCGAGAGACTCTCTCGAGATTCCACTATCTTCGTCAAGCTTACGGGTGCTTAACAAACCGTTACAGTTGCTCAAGGATACCGCACCTTAAGACTTCACTTGCTTGAGGATACCTCACCCCAAGACTTCAACCACTAAGACTTTGGGTACTTAGCAAACCCGACAAATGAGAAGATATGTTCTTCTCAAACAACTCTCTTTTACAACAAATACTCTCTCAATAGAGTGGATAAAGAGAAACAAAATAATCTCTATGAACAACACAAAGTTGTCTATCTAATGGCTCAACAAAAGCTCTAAAATGATGCTTGAAAATGATCAATATGTATATCAATATATGCAGGAGTTGTGTGTTTAAAATCAGCTCAAAAGACCTCTTTTTATAGGTAAAAAATTGGTGCTGACCGTTGCTTAATTGACAAATAAAATCCATGACTGTGCTTCAACAATCGATTGTTTGGAGGTGACAATCGATTGTCTAACCAACGTTCAAAAAAGATTTACCTGATTTTAGGCTAAACAATCGATTGTTAACCCTTAATAATCGATTGTTCTTCAACGTTCAAAAATCGTGGAACGGTCAAAAAATAATCGATTGTATGAAAGTGACAATCGATTGTTGATAATCGATTGTGGGACAAAGACAATCGATTGTTTTGATATTTAAAAACCGGTTGCACTGTCTCAAAATAATCGATTGTTACAGTGGACAATCGATTGTCCACAATCGATTGTTAAAGTAGACAATCGATTATGTTGTTCCAGCGTTCAAAACTTTGGCAACGGTTGATTATATACACTTGATATACACTGTGTATACCAGAGTATACCAGAATTGAAAACTTACTTCAAAACCCATTTTGGTTGAAATGAAAACGTTAAAATCATTTTGTTTGAAGTATATATTAAAAATATTTATGATATATAATTTAATAAAGTGATTTTATGCATGTTTATGATGACCTAATGTTGAGCCAAAGGATAAGATAACTTAAACGTTGTCCTTACATTAGTTCTACCAAACGACCTACGTCTTGGGTCTTCGGTCTTGAACTTCTTTGGTTCGTTCATGCAATTCCGTCATCAGTATGCTTCTCGCCATTTGATTATATCGTTGTTTGACACTTGACTTCATTGTTTGTCATTCATCAAAACCTATACCTGAAAATCATGCTCATACAACCAGAGCACACATATCAAAGGTATACATGATTTCCAACAATTTCCCCCTTTTTGATAATGACAAACAACGGAAGATATGCATATTGAATTCCCCCTAAATTCATGCTATATCTCAACATACAATTTATGCAAACAATTCATAGAAATCAATTCAATATAAGTCCCCCTTAATTGAATATTCCCCCTCAATTAAGGCATGCATATCGCCCATATTCTTCCCCCTTTTGGCATTAGCAAAAAGACTATACCAAAAAAAAATTTAAACCATTGACGATACCAATCGTTATAAACAAGATCCCATCAAATGTTAGTAAATGGCATACTAATGATAACGGTCATTTTTCTCAACAATATCAATTGTTATTTTAAACTAAGAATGTTCATCAAAACATGAATCAATCAATTATTATAAACCAAATTGATACTAATTGTTATTCAAAAAGAACTGATTAAAGCATGTATCAACCAAAACTGATATAAATTATTTGCACATATCAACTCATTGTGTTTTTATTCAAAATACGATAACTAACCGACGTTCCACCTTAATGCATTAAGGTTTTGTGCTTGGTGCATCCACTACAATATTGTAGTCTTCCAGCACACCTGCAAAAAGAACCTAAAAATAGATTTTTGGTACCCAACTTCTTTTGGGTCCTTGGGGGTTAGGATAATAACAATTATAATCAACACATAAATTTCTATATTTAGCAAAACAAACGGGTGCAATGTGTCCTACCCGATTACAATAATGGCATATAACATTAGGATTGTGCATATGTCTAGGTTGAGCCAAATGCGTTCTAGGTGATCTAAAGTCATTCCTAGACGCGTTGAAATTCCTAGAGTCATCTCTAGGTGGTCTAGAATAATTATTCCTAGACTCATTAGCAAAAATCCTAGAATCATTTCTAGGTTGCGCAACTCCATTTCTATCATGATTCTTATTCATTTTGCGCCTATAGTTATTCCTAGGCTTTTTCTTCTTTGTTTCAGCTTTAGGAATATCAACACTACGTGTTTCTAGTGCTTTTCTAAGTTCTGTGTTCTCTAGTTTTAAAGAACTACAAGAAGAACAATTTGAACATGTATCAATAGAAGAAGCTTCATTCAATTCCTTGATTTTATTTTTAAAAACAGCAATGTCATTTTCCAAAAATTTGTTTTTTTCTAAAAATTCAATTTGTTTTTAAGAACACCATTTTCATTAGTCAATTTTTCAAAATCTATTTCTTTCAAAGAAGAGGATTTTTCAAAATCTTTTTCTTGTAAAGAAAGTGTTTTCTGAAAATCTGTTTGCAAAGAAAGTGATTTCTGCAAAGAAAGTGTTTTCTTCAATTCTTTTATCAATTTGGAAGCATTGAGAAATTCACCATACAATTCATCATAGGTATTTTGTAAATCTTCAAATGAGTGAGAGTTAGATGTACTTACCTCTTCTTCTTCGTTTTCCATGAGACATAATGCGCCGGCTTCATTGCCCGAGCTGTCTGAGTCCCGTGATACGCGCCTATGGTGTTTCCTTTTTTTCTTGTCCTTCTTCAAAGACTTACAAAACTTTTCAAATATATCACTGGAAGTATTTTCATCATCCCTTTCCGAATCACTTACCTCTTCTCTTTTAGAGGATGAGGCTTTGAAGGCAAAATTCGAATCACTTCTAAGATAAGGATTAAGAATTGTGCTATCATAAGTTTCGAGGTTACCTCTTAGTCCATCAATTGTGATATTCATGTATTCCATCGACTCTTGGATGGCATTGGCTTTGGAACGCCATTCGGGAGTGAGACTCCGTAGGACTTTTCGAACAAGATCTTTGTTCGTGTAAACTTTCCCGAGAGCATGGAGATCGTTGACGATTCTTAAAAATCGTTCAAACATAACACCAATAGGTTCCTTCTCCATTTTAAAAGTTTCATATTTATGAGTTAGAAAATCAATTTTGGATTCTCGGACTTGAGGCGTACCTTCATAAATGATCTCGAGTTTGTCCCACATCTCCTTGGCGGTTGTGCAGCAAGAGATTTTCCGATAGTCATTCGGATTCACCGCACAATATAATACATGGATGGCCCTTGCATTATTTTCAACTATCTTCATGTCCTTGGCATCATATTCATCTTCCTTCTTTGGAACCGTGATTTCTCCAACTTTCTTTGTCGGCATTGGTTCACCGTTTTTGATGATTTGCCACAAACGAAAATTGTTTGCTTTGAGAAAGATACTCATCCGCCCTTTCCAATATGTATAGTTTGTTCCGTCAAATAGCGGAACGCAAGTGGTGGATTGTCCTTCATTCATCATTCCTGCTTTCAATATTCTATACACAAAAATATATATAGCTCTCAACCGGTTAAGGCTTTCAGAGAGTTAGGCTCTGATACCAATTGTTAGAATTTATGCCGTTCACTAGAGGGGGGGGTGAATAGTGAGGCACGAGATTATTGAAATATTGCGGAATTTAAAATTGCAGGAATAAGTAAATACGGTAATTGAAATAATCAAGAAAGAACACACCGTATTTTATCCTGGTTCACCACAACCCGTGGCTAGTCCAGTCCCCGAGAGACTCTCTCGAGATTCCACTATCTTCGTCAAGCTTACGGGTGCTTAACAAACCGTTACAGTTGCTCAAGGATACCGCACCTTAAGACTTCACTTGCTTGAGGATACCTCACCCCAAGACTTCAACCACTAAGACTTTGGGTACTTAGCAAACCCGACAAATGAGAAGATATGTTCTTCTCAAACAACTCTCTTTTACAACAAATACTCTCTCAATAGAGTGGATAAAGAGTAACAAAATGAGCTCTATGAACAACACAAAGTTGTCTATCAAATGGCTCAACAAAAGCTCTAAAATGATGCTTGAAAATGATCAATATGTATATCAATATATGCAAGAGTTGTGTGTTTAAAATCAGCTCAAAAGACCTCTTTTTATAGGTGAAAAATTGGTGCTGACCGTTGCTTAATTGACAAATAAAATCCCTGATTATGTGCTTCAACAATCGATTGTTTGGAGGTGACAATCGATTGTCCGACCAACGTTCAAAAAAGATTCCTGATTTTAGGCTAAACAATCGATTGTTAACCCTGAATAATCGATTGTTCTTCAATGTTCAAAAATCAATTTAGGATTGTGGGAACGGTCAAAAAATAATCGATTGTATGAAAGTGACAATCGATTGTTGACAATCGATTGTGGGACAAAGACAATCGATTGTTTTGATATTTAAAAACCGGTTGCACTGTCTCAAAATAATCGATTGTTACAGTGGACAATCGATTGTCCACAATCGATTGTTAAAGTAGACAATCGATTATGTTGTTCCAGCGTTCAAAACTTTGGCAACGGTTGATTATATACACTTGATATACACTGTGTATACCAGAGTATACCAGAACTGAAAACTTACTTCAAAACCCATTTTGGTTGAAATGAAAACGTTAAAATCATTTTGTTTGAAGTATATATTAAAAATATTTATGATATATAATTTAATAAAGTGATTTTATGCATGTTTATGATGACCTAATGTTGAGCCAAAGGATAAGATAACTTAAACGTTGTCCTTACATTGGTTCTACCAAACGACCTACGTCTTGGGTCTTCGGTCTTTAACTTCTTTGGTTCGTTCATGCAATTCCGTCATCAGTATGCTTCTCGCCATTTGATTATATCGTTGTTTGACAGTTGACTTCATTATTTGTCATTCATCAAAACCTATACCTGAAAATCATGCTCATACAACCAGAGCGCACATATCAAAGGTATACATGATTTCCAACAAGGAAGAGTGTTAAAGTACGAAGGGTGATGTTATGCATTATTTTGGTGAGAGAGTGTTAAAGCACGAAAGGTGATTCCATATGTGATTTTGTTAGGAAGAGTGTAAAATCACATAGGGTGATTCCGTGATGCACGATATACAATTTCATGCTGCTTATATTAATTTTAATGGTGAAGACGAGAGTAAAAGCAGGAAGGGTGATGACGTGCAGATTATATTGATTATTATGGTAAGGACGGTAGTAAAAGCACGAAGGGTGATGCCGGGCACTTGTTTGATTCCTGATTTTTGTTGATAGTTGAGTTATGGTGTCCCTTATATTGACTTTTTGTCCTTCTGTTATCATTTGATGTTTCCTCGCAGCATGTTTTCCTATCTCATCCTTAACTGTACATTTCTGTTTTTATTTTCCGTGATATATGATTTAACTGCACAAGTTTATTTTATAATCTGGTCCTAGACTAGTCATTACTTCGTCGAGGTTTGGCTAGTCCTTTACCAGCACGCAGGGTCGGTTGTGCTGATACTACACTAGGCACTGTGTGTAAATCCCGGTACTGGAGCATATGGACCGTAGCTTTGAGTTGCTGCCTTCAGTCCATTCGGAGATCCAAGGTAGTTCTGTAGGCGTTCGCAGGTCTTTGCATCTCATTCTATCCTTTTACTCTATTTTTTTTATGTATTTCAGAGACAGTGTTGTAATAAATCTTTCGGACCTTTATCTGTAGAATTCCTAGACAGTATGTGAAATTGTAACATTAGTCTTGTGTAATTTATGTGTGGATTGACATTGGCATCTTATCTAAAATATTATATTTCAGTCTTCCGTTTATTAAATTCCGTTGTTTTATTTAATATTGACTATTAATTTTTAAAGGATTACACAGAAAAAGGTAAATAATTCAAATAGTTGGCTTGCCTAGCTTCCACTTGTATGTTCCATCACGACTCCCGAGGTAGGAACTCCGGGCTATGAAAAGTTAGTATTAGAACTCTAGGTTGCTTAGGCCTCACAATTCACAGACAAGCTCACTAAAGTCTGAAGAATCGGTACAGAGACATCTCTATTTATCCCTCAGAGGCTGTAAAGTTAGGAAAAACTTCACATCTACTATTTCCTATCGTGTGGTTTGATTTCTCAATGCTAATTAAATTTCTACTCTACTCTTTCGCAGATGACGAGAACACGCGCTTCCTTGTCCATTGATCAGTAGCCCAAGCCCCTAGCAGCAGCTCCCACAAGGGGCAGGGGGCGAGGTCGAGGCAGGGGCAGGGCTCAGCCTAGAGAAGCAACACCAACGACAAAGCCTCAAATTGAGTTTGACACTGAGGTTCTGGACCAGGTAGTTCCGGTGGCCCAGCTCGGGTCCTAGAGGGGTTTATTGTTACTCATCATGCTCTGGTTTGTCTAGTGAGCCTTATGGAGAGTGTCGTCTAGGAAGTCTTGCTTCATGTAGCACCGATCGTCTCTCAGGATGGAGAAGGAGCAAAGGCTCCTGCTACTCATACTCCGGAATAGATGGCTCTCCAGTTTCAGACTCCAGCAACTCAGCCAGTTGGAGCAGTTCATGCGGCCTAGACCGCTAATGGAGCAGCTATGTCTGTTGATGCCTTGTGGAGATTGGATAGATTTACCGTGGTCTTCACTACCACTTTCAACGGTGCATCTTATGAGGATTCGCATGATTATTTAGGCAGCTGTCATGAGGTTCTTAGGAACATAGGGATAGTGGAGACCAATGGGATAAACTTTGCTACTTTTCGCTTATTTGGATCTCCAAGACTTGGTGGAAGGATGCTAGACTAGTTATGTCACCATCTTTGACTTGGGATTAGTTTTCCCAGCTATTTTTGGAGAAGTTTCTTCATGTCACTCAGAGAGAGATCTATCAGAAGCATTGTGAGCATCTTCAGCAGGGTTCTATGAATGTTACTCAGTACGAGACCAGGTTTATTGATTTGGAATGTCATGCTCTACTATACTTCCCACTGAGAGAGTGAGTGAAGAGGTTCATTGAGGTACTCATTCAGCCTATTCGATTTCAGAGGGCTAAGGAGGTTGGGGGTAAGATTTTCTTTTAGGAGGCAGCCAATATGCCCATGATAGTTGAGATGGTTCTATCGCACGGAGGTGGCTAGGGGTCTGACAAAAGGCCTTGTCATTCGGGAAGGTTCAGTGGTGCCTCATCTGGAGGAGAGATTCGTATGGTATAGGCCATCCTCCTAGGCCTTTTCAGTCAACACTTCAGGCTTCTCATAGTGCTTCAGGTGACTGTGGTTCTCATATGTAGTATTCTTATCAGGAGTCCTATAGTGCACCACCAGCTCCATCAGTGCACCGCTGCTCCAGAGTTTTTGGGGTGGTCATTCAGGTCGTTAGAGGCCAGCAGTCTCAGCAGCTGAGGGCTTGTTATACTTGTGTCAATATGGGGCATATTTCTAGATTTTGCCCTCGAGCATCGAGCAGTTCTCAACATCAGGGTTCTCGTGCATGGTTCAGGAACTGGGTGTTCCACATCTCGCTCAGCCAGCTAGAGATGGAGGTAGAGGTGTTAGATATAGAGGTTAGGTAGCTAGAGGTGGAGGCCAGCAGCAACATGGCATCCTAGAGATGTAGTTCAAAGTGTTAGGGTGCAGCCCCGATGTTATCTCTTCAAGCCAGGCTTGAGGTTGAGGCTTTCGATGTAGTTATCATATGTACTATTCTGGTTAGTAGTAGAGATGCCTCAGTTCTATTTTATCTAGGAACTACGTACTCCTACGTGTCATCTGATTTTGCACCGTATCTGATCATGCCTAGCGATCCTTTAGGTGCTCTATATATGTGTCCACACCGATGGGTGATTTTATTATGGTAGATCGTGACCATCGTTTGTGTATAGTTGTGATCGGGGGTCTTGAGACTCGTGTAGATTTGTTACTTTTGGACATAGTTGATTTAGATATTATATTGGGATGGACTGGTTATTACCATACCACTCTATCTTAGACTGTCATGACAAGACTGTGATCTTAGCCTTGCCGGGCTTACCTCGCTTAGAGTGGAGAGGGACTCCTGGTCACTCTACCTGTAGTGTTATTTCATATATGAAGGCTCGGCGTATGGTCGGGAAGGGGTGTTTGGATTATTTGTCTTATGTAAGGCTGTATCCGGTTCCGGTTCTGGGTCTATTTGGGTAAACGGTTCCGGTTCTGGCGGTTCCCGGTTCTGGCGGTTCCCGGTTCTGGCGGTTCCGGAGCCGGAACCGGAACCATACGGTTCCGGAACCACCCGGTTCCGGTTCTGGCGGTTCCGGAACCGCGGGTCTGGCGGTTCCAGGCGGTTCCCGGCGGTTCCGACCTTTTTTTTTTTTTTTAGATTAAATATCTTGTATAGTAGTGATTAGTATATTGTAGAATATATTTTTATATGGTGTACTATGTTGTTACTATAGCATATATTGTGTTTCGAAATTAGTATATATTCAAAATAAGTAGTGTATATTTTGTATATAAGTAGTATATGTTGTAGTAAAGTAGTATATATTGTATATAAATAATGTATATTGTGTAGTAGTTAGTATTAATAGTATTATGTGTTGTATGTTATATATTATATGTTATATAAATATTTTATATTCAAGGATTGATATAGAAGTAAAGACAAAGAAATATTGAGACAAATATATTCAAGTATATGATAAAAAGCATATTTATTGACCAAAATGGCATATCTTTCTTAGTCTTCCATCCCCCAATGGAATGAGCACAACATGGTACTAATACCACCATTAAAAGGAAAAAAAACTAAAAGAAGACATGCCAATGTACAAGTTACATCATAATTTATGTATTATTTCTAACAAATCTCATAAAACCTTCAAGGTTTGGAGGTGGTTGTGTTGGCGGTGGTGGAAATGAAGCTTGTTCATCACCACTTCCGGGTGAAGATGATTCTTGAGCAATTTCTGCTAGCATTTCTTCATAGCACTCATCTATTTCGGGTTGAGATTCAGCTAGCCCAAAGTTTCTTCTTTCAGAGCGGATCCAATCTCGGAAGAGCACTTATTTTTCCAAGCTGTCCCGCATCGACGCTCTATGATCTCCTATTTGTAGTCTGGCTTGACTAAATACGCTCTCCGATGCAACAGTTGACGCTTGAATGGACAGAACATCCCGAGCCATCCTTGAAAGAACGGGAAAATGCTTTTCCCTTGTCTTCCACCAATCCAAAAGGTCGAAAGATCCGTCTGGATTATCATTCTCTAGCCCCTGCGACAAATAAACTTGAAGTTCATTTAGATGGGAAATATCATCTAAATTCTCACCTTGAGTACCCCTGAACTCCGTCCACGATTTAAGAGTTGTTAAGCCAGCAACTCTTTTAGACGATTGTGACGTGGACGAAGTAGGAGTTGGAATATTAGGCCTAGCATGCTCTAAGGCCTGTTTATAAGCATTATAAACAGTTTGAGCATTCACTGTAATTGATGCTTTCGCATCAGATAGTGTAGCCATTTCTTCTGGTGAAAGATCTAAACATTGATAAATACTAGTATACCAAAAGTTAGGACCTCCTGCTTTCATAGTAGGGTTTAACAAAGCAGCCACACCAAAAATAGGAGGGATTGGAAAAAAATATTTTTTAAATTTCTTTTTCATTTCAAATATTGCATTTTCATAAATTTCCCCTCCCTCGTTAAAATCAGCAAATAAATTAGCAAGTGCGGCAATATATACTAAACAGTTTGAAATTGTAGGATAATATTGGCCAGATAAAGCAGTTGTAGCCACACTAAAATGTTCTAAAAAATCTAAAAGAATCTTAACGTTATTCCAATCTTGATTAGTTAGCATATCATTATCTTCATCCTCACAATCCCTAGAATTATAAGTAGCGGTTATTGGGTTTCTATATTCGTACGCCACTACTAAGCTTTCATACATGTAGTTCCACCTAGTCGGACAAGGTTTAGGAACCTTTCTTTCTCTAAGGCCACTTTCGTCACATTTTTTATAATATTCTCTAAGTCTACTTCTACGGTTTGAATAAAAAAGCCAATTAAGAGCGAATTTAACTTTTTCAATTTCTATGTTTAAAATTCTCATACCATCTCCAACAATTAAATGATAAATATGGCATATACATCTAACATGGAAATTATTTGTAAAAGCAGGATTAAGTTTTCTAGTTAAAATACCTATTGCAGTTGTGTTGCTACTAGCGTTATCCATGGAAATTGACATTATTCTATCACTAAAACAAAAATATCTACAAACATCATAAACAGTGCTAGCAATAAACTTACCTGTGTGCCGTGAATTAATTATTCTATATGCTATAATGCGTTTTTGCATGGTCCAGTCTTCGTCTATCCAATGACTGGTCACGGTTAGATAATCACAATCATTTCCACTTCTACCAATATCAGTTGTAATAGACATACGATTACTTATATGAGTAAATAAATAGCGCAAGTACTGTTCATATTCATGCTTATATTTATAAATGTCGGCCTTAACTGTGGCGCGAGGCCAACCTTTATATGTAGGATTAAATACTCGTCTAATATATTGAATCCAAGCAGGATTAGAAGCAAAAGAATAAGGTAAACACATAACAGTAATCATTTTAGCTAATTCTTCACGATCCTTATTAGGATCGTAGTACAATATACCTCCGGTGACAGTGTTTATTCCTGGTTGAACCATGTTAGAACTAGTACTTTGGTTAATTGTAGTATCAGGACTTGACTTCCCCTCTTGTTCCGCTTTCATTTGAAAATATCTAGCCTTATCGCTAGGATGTATATATATATATATGTTTAACTAAACTACCTGTTCCGCTACGATCACCCGTATACCTATGAACAAGTTCTTTACCACAAGTTTTGCATTTAGCCCTATCTTTATCTCTTAGTTGAATAAAAAAATGCCAAACTAATGAAGTTTCTGTACGTTTCCGAGGTTGTCTACTAAAAGTGGGAGTTTGTACGGGTGGGTGTTATGGGTCATTAGGAGCAGGACTAGTAGGTGTATCATCTAAATCTACCGGAGGTTGGGTTTCGTCATCATCATCACCCTCATTTCCCTCTGATATTGGTGCGTTAGGATAAAGCAAATTCATAATATCATCATCTATTCTATCACCGACTGCTATATCATGTAGAAAATTAACATCGCTAAATTGAAAATACGGGTGATCACTATCAAGTATTCCTAAGTTTTCATTAGTATTTCTAGGTTGGCTACTAGTTTGAACTTGTTTATCTTTTCTAGGTCTGGGAGCCGGGGGAGGGGTAGGATTTTGGCTACTACTTTCACCGGATTTAGATGTACCTTTTCCGAACATTTTTTTCAATGAAAATGCCATACTAATTATAATTAAGGAAAATATCAACACACAACAAATATTCTTAGCACGTAAGAGTTGAAACGAGTTTACCAGATTGAAGAACAACTTCTTGAAAATTGACAATCGTTGTAATTGAACACTTAAAAACTTCAATTCAACAACTTCACAATGTTTCACGAATTTGCAACAAAAATTAAGCACTTGCACAGAAAGAATGTAAGAGAGCTTGAGAGAGATTGAGAGAGATTGAGTAAGATTGATGAATTGGTGAATTAAAATGAAAGAATGAGGGGGTATTTATAGTTGAGAAATGGGAAATTGTGTAATTATATAAAGTTTGGGGTTAAATTAAATTTGAGGGGTCAAATGGCTAAATTTTAAAAATGCCAAACGGCTATTTCTGCAATACCAACGTTCTGATTTTTAGAATTTAAAAAAAAAAAAAAATTTTTTAAAAATGGCCGTTGGGAACCGGATAGAACCGGAACCGGAACCGGAACCGGATCGGTTCCGGCGGTTCTAAACGGTTCCAAACGGTTCCGCCAACGGTCCGAATTTAAAATAAATTTTTTTTTTTAATATCGGAACCGTTTGGAACCGTTTAGAACCGCCTGAACCGGTTCCGGTTCCGGTTCTGGCGGTTCCGGTTCCACGGTTCTAAAGGGTGGAACCGGCCCGGAACCGCGGAACCGGCCCGGAACCGCGGAACCGGAACCGTATAACCGAAACCGTTTAGAACCGCGGAACCGCCAGAACCGCGGGTCCGGTCACGGTTCCGGTTCGGAACTGTTATTCGTACAGCCTTAGTCTTATGTTCGTGATTCTAGTGCCGAGGTTCTTTCTGTTGATTCTGTTCCTGTAGTTCATGAGTTTCCTGAGGTATTTCCTTTAGACCTACCGGGTATGCCACGCGACAGGGATATTGACTTCTGCATTGATTTGGATCCAGGTACCCAGCCCATTTCTATTCTGTTGTATCGTATCGCTCCACCTGATTTGAAAGAGTTGAAGGAGCCATTGCAAGACTTGCTTGATAAAGTCTTCATTAGACCTAGTGTCTCGCCCTGGGACGCGCCGGTGTTTCTTGTTAAGAAAAATAACGGATCCATGAGGATGTGTACAGATTAAGACAGTTGAACAAGGTTACAATCAAGAATAAGTATCCATTGTCAAGGATTGATGATTTATTTGATCAGCTTCAGGGTGCCAAGGTATTTTCGAAGATTGACTTGAGATTTGGATACTGTCAGTACATGATTAGGGCATCCGATGTCCCTAAGACAGTTTTCTGCACTCGATACGAGCATTATGAGTTCTTGGTTATTTCATTTGGGTTGACAAATTCCTCAGAAGATTTTATGGATTTGATGAACCAAGTGTTCAAGCCTTACTTGTATTCGCTCGTGATAGTCTTCATTAATGATATTTTGATTTATTCCCGCATCCTGGATGAGAATGAGCATCATCTGAGAGTGGTTCTTCAGACTTAGAGAGATAGTCAGTTGTATGCTAAATTTTTGAAGTACGAGTTTTGGTTAGGGTCAATTGCTTTATTGGGTCATGTTGTTTCAGTAGAGGGTATTCAGGTAGATCCAAAGAAGATAGAGGCAGTCAAGGACTGGCCTAGACCTGCATCAGCTACAAAGATCCGGAGCTTCTTGGGTTTGACAGGCTATTATCATCAATTTGTGGAGGGGTTTTCATCTATTGCAACCCCGATGACCAGATTGACCTAGAAGGGTGCCCAATTCAGGTAGTCATACAAGTGTGAGGCAAGCTTTCAGAAGCTCAAGATAGCTTTGACTACGGCGCCAATGTTGGTTTTGCCCACAGGTTCAGGGCCATGTATAATTTATTGTGATGTTTCTCATATTGGACTTGGTGTGGTGATGATGCATGATGGCAATGTCATTGATTATGCTTTGCGCCAGTTGAAGATTCTTGAGAAGAACTATCTGGTTCATCATTTGGAGTTAGCAGCCATTGTTCACGTGTTGAATATTTGTAGGCATTATCTATATGGCGTGACATGTGAGGTGTTCACGGAGCACAAGAGTCTGTAGTACTTGTTCGAGTAGAAGGAGCAAAATTTGAGGCAGAGAAGGTGGTTGGAGCTGTTGAAAAACTATGATATCACCATCTTATATCATCCGAGAAAGGCCAATGTGGTGGCCGATGCTTTGAGTAGGAAGTCATACAGTATGTCAGTCTTGCATATATTCCGGTTGGTGAGAGACCGCTTGCTTTGGATGTTCAGGCTTTGGCCAATCAGTTCACGAGGTTGGATGTTTATGAGCTCAGCCATGTATTAGCTTGCACAATTATTCGTTTTACATTATTGGAGCGTACCCGAGTTTGTATGTATGATGATCCTCATTTGTGTGTCCTTAGAGATATGGTGTAGCACGGAGGTGCCAAGAAGGTTACATTAGGAGATGATGGAGTTTTGAGGATGTAGGGTCAAGTTTGTGTGCCTAATGTGGATGGGCTCCAGGAATTGATTTTAGAGGAGGCCCATAGTTCCCGGTACTTTATAATCCGGGCGCCGCTAAGATGCATCAGGATTTGCAGCAGTATTATTGGTGGAGGAGAATGAAGAAGTACATTGTTACATATGTGGCTCAGTGTTCGAATTGTCAGCAGGTTAAGTACGAGCATCAGAGACTCGATGGTCTGTTCCAGAAGATTGAGATTCCTAAGTGGAAGTGGGAGCGTATCACTATGCACTTCGTTGTTGGACTCCCACAGACTGAGAGGAAGTTTGATGCAGTGTGGGATATTGTTGATAGGCAGACCAAGTCAGCACATTTCATTCCTGTGGCAGTCTCCTATTCTTCAAAGAGGTTAGCTAAGATCTATATCCGGAAGATTGTTCGTCTTTATGGTGTGCCCGTGTCTATCATTTCGGACCGTGGTACGCAGTTTACCTCACATTTTTGGAGAATAGTTCAGTGTGAGTTGGGCACATATGTTGAGTTGAGCATAATGTTTCATCTACACACGGACGGGCAGTCCGAGCAGACTATTCATATTTAGAAGGATATGCCCCGGGATTGTGTTATTGACTTTAGAGGCTCGTGGGATCATCTTTTGCTTTTAGCGGAGTTTGTCTACAACAACAGCTACCAGTCGAGCATCCAGATAGCTCCTTATAAGGCTTTTTATAGAATAGGCTATATTGGTCGCCGGTTGGATGATTTGAGCTGGGAGATGCTTGGTTGTTGGGTACGGATGTAGAACAGAATGCTTTGGACAAGGTCAGGATCATTCAGGATAGGCTTCGTATAGCTCAGTCCAAGCGAAAGAGTTATGCCGACTGTAAGTTTTGTCATTTGGCATACATGGTCGGTGAGCGGGTATTGCTTCGGGTGTTGCCTATGAAGGGCGTAATGAGATTTGGAAAGAATGGCAAGCTTAGCCCTAGGTTCATTAGTCCATTTGAGATTCTTGATCAAGTGGGAGAGGTGGCTTACAAACTTACATTTCCGCCAAGCTTATCAGTCGGGCATCCAGTGTTTCATGTGTCCATGATTCGGAAATATCACGTCGATCCATCCCATGTGTTAGACTTCAGCACTATCCAGTTGGACAAGGATCTGTCCTATGAGGAGGAGCCGGTAGCTATTCTAGACTGATAGGTTCGTCAGTTTAGATCGAAGAGTTTCCCTTCTGTTCGTGTTTAGTGTAGAGGTCATTCTGCCAAGGCATCAACCTGGGAGTCCGTGTCTGATATGCGAAGCCGTTATCCCCATCTTTTCTCTAACTCAGGTACTTCCTTCTTATGTCTCTTCGAGGACGAACGGTTATTTTAGAGGTGGAGAATGTGATGACCCGAAAGGTCATCATTTATTTTAGAAATAAATTCTGTGTCCCGAGGTCTTAAAATCTCTTTTTTTTTATCTCACTCTGATTGCGTGCGCAATCTAGGTGCATATCCGGAAAGCCATTACGTGAAAATCTGTGAAAAATAATAAATTTTACTTTTAAAATGAATTTAAGTTGACTTCGATCAATATTTTAGGTAAATAGATCCAGACACGTGATTTGATAGTCCTAACGGGCCCGTAGGAAAATATGGGACTTGGGTGTATGCCCGAAATCGAAATTCTAGTTCCCAAGCCTAAGAAATAAAATTTTTTTTAAAAATTATTTGGAATAATATGAGTTTTTGAAAATAAAATATGTTTGGAATTTGATTGTATCGGGCCCGTATTTAGGTTTCAGAGCCCGGTATAGGTCTTATATGCGATTTAATTTGAGCCTATAAATTTTGGTATGAAACGGAGGTCATATGACGTGATTCAGAACCTTAGTTGTAAATTTTGAAACTTTGAAAGTTCTTGAGATTGTCTTTGATTTTGATGCTAAATTCATAGTTGTTGATGTTATTTTGGTGATTTGAGTTTACGATCAACTCCATATGATATTTTTGGGTTAGTGTGCATGTTTGGTTTGGAGCCTGAAGGCATGGTGAGTTCTGGATAGGCCATAAAGTTAAATTTGGACTTAGAAATTTCTTGTGTGTTGCACGCCTGCAGGCTATGCAATTGCAAAGCCTGGCTCGCAAATCGGGCAATCTGTCACACATGGGAATAGTGGCCTGAGCTGCCTTGGTCACAAATGGGATGTCTTTGTCGCAAAAGCGACATCGCAAATGCGAAGGCAGTATCACAAATGCGAATAGGACTGGATTCCTCAAGGTTCGCAAATGCGAAGTTAGCAGTCTGAGGGGTTCGCAATTGTGAACCCTGGTTGCAATTGCGACATCTGCAACCTGCAAATCATAACTTAGACGCATTTCAACCATTTTTCAATCCCTTTCAAAACCTAAACACTCGTACACGATTTTTCAAAGACAAGTATTCTTCCAAATCGATTGTAAGTTATTTCTAACTTGTTTTAATTAATATTTAACATCTTTTCTCACGATTTTAACTCAAAATCAAAGGTTAAGTTTTTAAAATTTTTGGGATTTGACTCTTGATTTGAGGTCCGATTTTAAAACAAATTATATATTGGGGTTCGTGAGTGAATGGTAATCGGGATTTGGTTCGAACCTCGGCTTTTGACCATGTGGGCCTGGGGGCATTTTTTACTTTTTGGGAAAAACTTTAGAAAACCTATTTTCATGTATTAGAATTGATTCATTAAGCATTTATTGATATAGTTAAGTAACTTGTGGCTCGATACGAGCAAATTGGTGGTGGAATCAAGAGGTAAATCGATAGTTGAGGCTTGAATTATGTTTGTGGCATCAAGGTAACTGTTTGGTCTAACCTTATCTTGAGGAATTAGGAGTTGTGTCCTATCTGCTATGTGTTAGTTGTTGAGTACGACGCACACGCATGGCGACGAGATCTATATGTTGGTGTCAAGCATGCCTGTGAGTCTTATATTATGATTGATGTGACTGCATTTATATTGTTCATGATTTATGTGATGATTCCTATTGTTAGGCAAGGCTTGTGGAAGTGATATTTGTATTTGAACATTGAAGAATGTTGGCTCAAGTTGCAAAGTGATTGGTGAAAGTATAATTGGAAATTGAACCTTATAGAATATTGGCTCAAATTGTGAATTGAGTTGTGAAGTAAAGATGAAAAAGAAAAGAGAATTATGATATTGTCTCCCTTGTCGGGATGTTGTTGTTTAATATTGTCTCCCTTGGTAGGATGTTATTATTGATGTTGTTTTTCCTTACCGGGATATGACTGTTGTACTATTGTTCTCTTGTCGGGATTTAATTGTAACTTTGTTGATTTCTTTGCCCTTATTGCTTTGTGAATGTTGTTTGGGTGAGGAAGAGTGTTAAAGCACGAAGGGTGATGCCGTGCATTATTTTGGTGAGAGAGTGTTAAAGCATGAAGGATGATGTCGTGTATGATTTTGTAAGGAAGAGTATAAAAGCACGAAGGTTGATGCTGTACCGCAGGATGTACAATTCCATGCCGATTATATTGATTTTTATGGTGAAGAAGAGAGTAAAAGCACGAAGAGCTGTGCCATGCAGATTATATTGATTATTATGGTAAGGACGAGAGTAAAAGCACGGTGGGTGATGTCGTGCACTTGTTTGATTTCTGATTTTCGTTGATAGTTGAGTTATGGTGCCCCTTATTTACTTACGGTCCTTCTGTTATCATTTGATGTTTTCCCGCAACATGTTTCCCCATCACATCCTTAACTGTACATTTCTATTTTTATTTTCAGTGATATATGATTTAACTACACAGGTTTATTTGGTAGTGTGGTCCTAGCCTCGTCACTACTTTATCAAGGTTAGGTTAGGCACTTACCACCATAAGGGGTCGGTTGTGCTGGTACTACACTCTACTATGTGCAGATCCCGGTACTGGAGCATACTGACCGTAGCTTTGAGTTGCTGCCTTCAGTCCATTCGGAAATCCGAGGTAGTCCTGCAGGTCGTGGCGTCTCCTTCTATCCTTTTACTCTGTTTCTTTTATGTATTTCAGAGACGGTATTGTAATAAATCTTTCGGACCTTTATCTATAAAATTCCTAGACAGTCGGTGAAATTGTGAACCAGCCTTGGGTAGTTTATATATGGATTGGCGTTGGCATCTTATCTAAAATATTATATTTCAGTCTTCTGCTTATTAAATTATGCTCTTTTATTTAATGTTAACTATTAATTGTTAAAGGATTACATGGGGAAAAGGTAAATAATTCAAATGGTTGGCTTGTTTAGCTTTCACTAGTTGGCGCCATCACGACTCCCGAGAGTGGGAACTCCGGATCGTGACAAAAGGGCATATACCCTCAAAGGGTATGATGTAGACAATCTACCATAATGCAAGAATTAGTGGTTGCTTCCACAGTTTAAACTCCTGACCTATAGGTCACACAAAAATAACTTTATTGTTCGCTCCAAGGGTGCCCTTATATACAAATCTTAATTAATTTAATTCTTGTTAATCAATAATCATTTGTCATCAATTGAAGAGAGTTAAGGTTAACTTATTTTCTTAGAGACCGTTTGATATAACGGTGGGATATTACATGAAATTAGTTACCTCATCTTCTATATAAGATATAGAGTACCTTATAGAGGATGGTCCTAGTCACTCCCTAAGCAACAAGAAGATATAATACATGTCTACCCATCTACTTGTGAACTATGACTGTCCAAAATAAATCAGTATTTAGTAGGTCATTTGATGAATAAACTCGTAAGGATGGAAACCAAGAAGATCTAACACTATAACTTTTCATTAAACAATATGGATGAAACACAAGAAGAGTAATCGAAAACTTGTCAACTCGGCACTTGAACCTTTTATTAAACAATCGACACTCAAATGAAAATTTGAGCACAGAACACTGGACAAGTAACTGTATTTTCCACAATTTGAAATGATATACTCTTCACCACCTATAATACATCTTTCAAGCTCTTTCCATAAAAAATATAAACTAACACAAAAAGAAGCAAAAAGACTTCTCAACCTCCCAAATTCCCGCACAAGATAAAAGAATCAGAAAGAAAAAAAAAGAGATAAAGTTTTCAGTATCTTCTTAATGAATGAATCTTAACTCCACCCATAGTCTTGCGTTTCATGCATAAGAATCCAAGAGAGGTGCTCTTGGCTCCTCTTCTGATTTGCTATATCTAAAGTACAGGACGAGTTGTATGACACCAAGAATTGCTCCTATCCCATTTGGCACCTGACCACATTCAGAAGAAAATATTCATTCAGCAAATGAAACATAACAACATAACAACGATGACCATCACCACGCAACTCAAACACCATTGTGGAATTGGTGCAATCTTTTATCAAAGAGTATTTCTTGCATTCTTGTGTTCCTTGTTTTTTGGAGGGTGGGTGAAGAGGTGTATGGCCTGACCAGAACCCTGGCACCCTGGCACCCCTCGCCCAAGCCCCCGATGGGAAAAAGTAAAATAATAAATAACAATAACGCCAACTTGCCCTGCACCAGCACCAACATATTGGCCAATATAGTAGGAAGTAAAAGCAGTTAAGCAGAAGGCTAATAGACCATTGGGCATTTCCTAGAAGATATAGAACATTAATTTAGCCAATTTTCAGCATTCGTGTTATTAAACATAGTTACTAGAATAAATTTTCACCTTTCATGAATAGGTAGTAGGGAAGAACTTTCAAGCTCATACTTCCTATAATTTATCTCCAGAAACAACAAGAAAAATTTCAAAAGTAATAAAATTTTAACGATGCTGTCATCTTTGAATCAAAGCCATGCTACGTATTAGGTGATATAAATAGGACTGGAAAGGAAGCTAAAGAGAAGGAAATCCGCCCCAAAGAACGGACGGTTTACTTACAAAGATGAATGGATCATTCTTGAACATTCCATAGGCAAAGAAAGAAACACTCATGAGAAAAGTTGCAAGCGATAGATAAAATGGCATGTACTCCACGCTCTTTGTCTTGATCACCAAATTCTGCCCAAAAAATTGTTTCTTAAACCTATCAGTCTGAGGAATGGCATCTTTACCATCTTAGGTTATAGTACTTTCTTCATGAAAACTTACAATAATGAATAGCGGCGAAGCAAACATGGAAATAAGAGAAATGACTGATAAATATCCAACGAAAGTTTGTCTACTAGGAGGCTCAAATAAATATATGCTGATGGCAACTATAGCAGCAAATACAGCAAAAACGCCAAGCAACAACCCCGACATTTTCAACTGCATTGAACATGTAATGATTATAAGCAAAAGATCAGTCTGCATTAGAAACTTAGCAAAATTCGATATGAAAGAACCAAGAATGACCTTCTTTGACCGCTCCGCATGAATGATGAAGATGGTGATATATACTAGCTGGAACACTGCTCCAATTGAGTTGACAGTGAAAACCAATATAATACCAGGAGATACAATTGGTGTTCCATACCAGAGGCATATTAAGCAATTAATGAGCGCATAGATATATGGTAATCCAGAAAACTGTTCTGTAGACTTGCTTCTAATGATTCTTCTGAATGTTGGTCTGAAAAAGGAGGGGATACCATCAATGTCAATGCAACATATGAATCGGTTGTAACACATTGTCAATGTTCAAAGATTTAGGATACTTACATTGGTGAGACGAATAAGACGAACGCGAAGAGGTTTCCTGCGTTACACATTAACCAAATATTTGGTTAGAAAGCAAACATGGGAAGTACAAGATAGGAAAAGATTACTAATCAAACCCTGAGGAGGGCTTCAAAAGGCCACTTTTGGGAACTTTTGAAGTCATACTTCTAAAACTAAAGCCCTGAGGAGAAATTAGTCTGACTTTTAGTAACTAATCGGATATTCATTAATATGATGCCACTCCAACTTAGTTATTGCTAAATGCTATCCTCAAATGACATAACAGATGGACTTAAATGATATCTTTGAATCTAATAGTAAGATATTTCCTAGCATTTATTCATCTTTAGAGTCCATATCCAGAAATTGATGGTAAATTTTTACATTCAAACAGAGAAAAGAACAAAACAATCTTTCCACCCAATTAAAACAACCTCCCTCTCCCCTAAAAGAAACAACCAAAAAAAGAAAGAAATAAAGAAAACGAACCAACTTTCTAAACACAAAATCCTCATTATACACAAAAAGATAAATGAAGTTTAAACAGATATTCTCCAATGATGTGCCAAAAACTAGTCAAATTAGAAGAAAAAGATGGAACCTTTACAATTGAAAAATACCCAAAAAAAAAGAAGAAGAAGAAAGTTCAACTATTCCTGTCCACAAAAGTTACTTCACTTTAAATAAAGAAAAAAAAAGGTTTTAAAGAACACGAAAACAGCAGATCAATAACAGGCACAAGAAAAATAAATGGTAGGAGTTGGGATAAGGAAGAAAATTACCTGCAATCCCAGCTGCAAAACTGCAGATTGAATAAACTGAGTGCAATTCACCTACTAATGACATTCTCTCTTGTTCAATCAGCTCAAAAAAGATACTTAGATTTTTTTAAACATATGACAGAAGAAAATCTCAATTTGTGTTTCTCCTCCTAAGTTGGAAAAAAAGGAAAGTAGTTCAGAGAGATTTAGGATATATACTACTGTAGTTCTGTGACAGCTTTTGTCAAGTTGGAAATGGTTATTATGAATGTAATACCAAATTGCATAAATAAATAAAGATACATATATACTCCGAGCTGTCTTTTAATGGTGGGACCAGCTGTAGAATATAATTTTTGCTCATGCCTATATTCTATTTCCGCCCAACAAGAATTTGTGAGTTCGAGTCCCCAAGAGCAAGGTGGGAAGTTCTTGGAGGGAAGAATGCCGGGGGTCTATTTGGAAACAGCCTCTCTATCCCCAAGATAGGGTTAAAGTCTGCGTACACACTACCTTACCCAGACCCCACTAAGTGGAATTATACTGGGTTGTTGTTGTTGTTAAAAATAGAGTTTATATTAGATAAAATAGTAATTTAGTTATTTTTTTAAATATGTATGGATACTTATTTAATTATTTTCCTAATATTTAAAAATATTCATTTAATCACTTTCCTAATACATAGGATTATAAAATACACTAAATTTAAAAATATTATATTCTTCTTATTTGGATTGCGTAGAAATTAATATTTAGAACTTGAGATATTAATATTTTATTTTATTTAAATTCAAACACTTAAATTATATATAAATGGCAAGAAAGAAAGATCTATAAATAGTAATACTAACCAAATAAAGCGTAACCGCTTGGTATTTAGAAGTTTATTCTTTTGGTTAGGTACCAAGAATTTCATCTAAAAAGAAAATGACGTACGGCGTTCTTGGAAGATAACAGAGTAACTTTTTTATGTTTTGATTTTGGTGAAACTCATTCTTTATATTAAAATACTTTAAAATATACAAAACTACTTCCCACTCATTTTGATTTTTGTGATGACCCGGTCGGTCTCCTTAAGAATTAACGCCCGATCTTTTATTAACTACTTTTCTCAAGTTTATTTCCGCTAATGTAATTTGCCGGGATGTTCGGTTTTGAGGTTGCGGAGAGTTTTGGGACATTTTGTCCCTAAATGAGAGCTTAAATGTTGAAAAAATATCACAGTCGGATCATCGTGAAAATGACCTCAGAATGGAGATTCAATAGTCCCTTAGTTTCGATAGGTAATTTCGGGGTTAGGAGTGTGTTCAGAATGTGTTTTGAAGGTCCGTAACTAATTTAGGCTTGAAATGCGAAGGTTAAATTTTGGAAGTTTCAGGTTCGATAGTGAGATTTTATCCGAGGGTCAAAATAGAATTTCGAGAGTTGCAGTAGTTCCGTTATGTCATTTGGGATGTGCGTGCAAGGTTTCAGGTCATTCGGATGAGGTTGGTCGACTTATTGATTGAAAATGTGGTTTTAGAGTTTTTGAAAATTTTAAGCTTGAATTTGATGAAAAATAGGTTTTTTGATTTTGTTTGTAATGTTCCAAAGGTTGGAACAAGTTCGAAGGATGGTTTAGGTTATGTTGGTGCAATTGGTTTGAAGTTTCAGGACTTGTGTGAGTTTGGGGTAGGTTCCAGGATATTTTTATGCCAAAAATCAAAGCCATTGCAGGTCTAGAAAAGTTGCAGGCCTTAGAATCCACCAATGCGGTCCACACGAAATCTAGTGCGTCCGCGGTGGGGGTTGTGCGGCCGCACAAAATGTAGAGCGGTCCATGGTGGTGGTTGTTTCACCGGTCCTACTTCGGAAGCTCATATCTTTTGATCTACAAGGAATTTTGAGATGATTCAAAAACAAAAGTTGTAGCCCTTCGTGTCTAGTTTCCAATAAGATACAGAAATAACAATTTGGACATCTCTAGATAAAGTCATGGCCAAATTACTAAAGTCTATCACTAAAGTCAAAACATGTGCGGCCACAGTCGTTTTTGTGCAAACCGCACTGGTTTGGTACTGACCACGCTTGTTTTTATGCGGTCCTCAGAGGTGGAAATCCGGGGGGTGGCCTATAAATACGAGGCTTTGGATTTTATTTGATATTTTGACCTAGAGAGCTCCAATTTTAGCGATTTTTTTTAAGAAATTCATCGAGGTAAGTGATTCCAACTCAGTTTTGGCTAGAGTACATGAATCTATCATTTAATTAATCATTTAATTCGTGATTTGAGATGTAATTTGGGAAGAAAATTTGTGAAATCTTTCAAAAATATAAGATGATGATTTGAAGGATCAAATGGAATCGGAATTGTATAATTTTGGTATGGTTAGACTCGTGATGGTATGAGGATTCTGAAAATATAAATTTTACCTGAATCCGAGACATAGACCTGAGGGGAATTTTGCTCATTTTATCCAATTGCGCGTATTAGCTTAGAATTTAATTTTAGAATCAGCTTCATGATGTATTATTTATATTATAAAATAGAATTGAATAGATTTGGGCCATTTAGAGTCAGATACTCATGGAAAAAGCGTGGTTTTGAGTTGATTTTGAGCTGGTTCGAGGTAAGTGGCTTGTCTAACCTTGTGTGGGGGACCTTTCCCTTAGGATAGGTGTATTTGGTAACTGAATTTCCTTGTGCGTGAGGGGATGAGCGCGTACTTGTGCAAATTGTTGAAAAATCCGATTTTTCTTAAAGTATTTCTTAGCATGTTTCTTTTTCTGCTTTATTATATTTGCAAACTTAACATGTTTTTAGTTAGAAGAGCATATTTTCTTGAGTTAAATTGCCTATTTTCTTAAATTGCCTTGATTACACTACGTGAAGCATGTTAGGCTAGAAATTACTTGTTGTCTTGATATGAAATCCCATTTCTGAATATCTTCTTGCTGTTGTTGCATGTTTATATTGGGATTACTGATGTGAGATTCACGTAGCTCCCCCTTATTTGTTTACTTTGAGACTACGGGTTAGATTCCAGGTAGATCCCCCTACATATTTACATTGGACTATGGGCTAGATTCCCGGTAGATCTCCATGCACATTTACATTGGGACTACGGGTTAGATTCCCAGTAGATCCCCCTGCAGAGTTATATGGAACTACGGGAAAGCACCAAGTAGATTCCCCCAGTACTGGGTATTTACTTTTGAGATTATAGATCAGGATTTCAGTAGATCCTCGCATATTGATAATTGTACTACATGACCGTATCTCGGGAGATCCACTGTACAGTTGATGAAAGGGACTACAGAACGGTATCCTGGGAGATCCTCGTTGTTACTATTGGTGTTGAGTTGTTCTTATTTCCATGTCTCCTTATTTCTCTGATGTACTCATTCATATTTTCTATTTCATAATGTTGTAACTTTACACTATGTTTAACCTCAGTAGGGCCCTGACCTTCCTCGTCACTACCCGACCAAGATTAGGCTTGACACTTACTGAGTACTATTGTGGTGTACTCATGCCCTTTCTACGCATGTTTTTCATGTGCAGATCCCAGTACCTCTGTACATGCTTACCATCCTTGAGGAATGAGAGCTTTTGGAGACTTCAACGTACAGCTGCCGCGTCCGCAGACTGAAGAGTCTCCATCTTTATTCTATCTTGTAGTGTTAGCCCTTCCCTCATGTTGTTGATGTAGACATTCCGGAGTTAGAGCATTTTACTATATTTCGTTTAGCTTGTGTTCCCGTGAGTTTTCGGGTTTTGGGATAGTGATGTAGAGGTTTTTAGATATTGTGTTGTATATGCCGAGCGGCATTCTGTATACCGTTCTTTTTTAGTCATTCTTGGTTTTATATTTATATTTTCCACAAGTTTCAATTTATTTTTTACACTTGTTAGGCTTAACTAGTCGTAGAGACTATGTGTTGTCATAACACTTCACGGAGGGTAAACTGGGGTCGTGACTAGTTGGTATCAAAACTCTAGGTTCATAGGAGTCACATAACACATGCTAGTTTATTAGAATCTCATTGATTGGTATGGAGACATTTGTACTTATCTATGAGAGGCTATGTAACTGTTAGGAAAATTTCACTTCATTTGATTTTCTTGTCGTGCAAGATTTGATATCGCAACTAAACTTATGTCCTTCTATTCTCTCACAGATGGTGAGGACACGTGCTATCGAGAGGATCTGGCACCCTCCCCCCCTACTGCAGCTGCCAGATGCCGAGGCTGGCGTAGAGGTTGAGGACACGCATGTGGTGCAGCCAGAGCACCTGTGCGAGCTACCGCCAAGGTACCACCAGCAGATCCAGCTAGAGTTCAGGCACCTGACACGCCTACTACTACTCCTACCACTAGTCCAGCTTTTCAGGAGACTTTGGCACAGTTCATGAGCATGTACACCACTTTGGCTCAAACAGGGTTGCTTCCCCTTGCTGTAGCCACATCCTAAGCCGGGGAGGAGCATAGACTCCCACGGCCCGTACTCTTGAGAAACGAGTGCATGTTGAGTAGGTTCTTGAGATTATTTCTGTACTGCCTGCAGTACTTGCTCAGCTCGAGGACAGGGCAGCGGCTTCCAAGGATGAGCAGCTGAGGCTTGAGAGATTCAAGAAGTACAAGCCTCATGTATTCAGTGATCTAGCATAGAAGGATGCTATGGTACTTCTTAATGAGTGTTATCGCATTCTCCGCACCATGGGTATTTCAAGATCCAGTGGGTTTTTTTCACTATCTTTTAGCTTTGAGGGGACGCCTATGAGTGGTGGCACACCTATGAGTTAGACAGTCCAGATGAGGCTGCTTCACTGACTTTGGCTCAATTTTCAGATCTATTCCTGAGAGAGTATGTTCCTTAGAGCCTCAAGGACGCACCGTGCATAGAGTTTGAGCATTTGCGCCAGGGTGATATGACTGTTTCAGAGTTTGTTGACCGTTACACCAGTTTGGCTAGGCATGCACTAGCCTTGGTTGCTACTATTCACGAGAGGGTTCGCCGGTTTATTGAAGGGCTTACACCCAGCATCACATCTAGTGCGCCTCCTGTGCGGGGTGCTTTCAGGGTCAATCCAGCAGATCTGGCCCTAGTCAGTCACAGATACTACGTCCTCCCAGAGCTTGTTTTGAGTGTGGTGACACACGCCATATGGTGAGGGATTGCCCCATACTTGGGAGGGGTGCACCTCCGTAGACTTCTCAGCCACAACGTGCCCCGCAGAGTTCTTAGGCTATGATTACAGCTTCAGTTGCTACCCCACCTGCTCAGCCAACTAGAGGTGGAGGTCAGGGAGGTAGAGGTCGCCCTTGAGGGGGAGGCCAAGCCAGATACTATGCCATGCCTGCTCGTATCGAGGTTGTTGTCTATGATTCTGTCATCACAGGTATTATATTGGTTTGCCGCATAAATGCATCAGTTTTATTTGATCTAGGCTCTACTTACTCTTATGTGTTTTCTTATTTTGCTCTGCATTTGGGTGTACCTCGGGATTCTTTGAGTTCCCCTTTTTATGTTTCTACTTCTGTGGGAGATTCGCTTGTTATGGACCGCGTTTATCGGTCGTGTTTGGTTACTCTCAGTGGTTTTGAGACCAAAGCCGATTTTTTGTTTCTCAGCATGGTTGATTTTGATATTATATTGGGCATGGACTGGTTTTCACCCCATTATGCTATTCTTGATTGTCACGCTAAAACACTGACGCTAACTATGCTAGGTGTACCGCGTGTTGAGTAGAGGGGTACCTTAGACCATACCCCCAGTAGAGTTATTTCTTTCCTTAAGGATCAGCGTATGGTTGAGAAGAGGTGTGACGCGTATTTAGCTTATGTGAGAGACGTTTGTGTTGATACCCTTCTAATGATTCAGTCCCTGTAGTGCAGGATTTTCCCGATGTGTTTCCAGTTGATCTTCCAAGCATGCCGCCTGATAGAGATATTGACTTTGGCATTGATCTATTACAGGGAACTCAGCCCATTTATAATCCACCGTATCACATGGCTCCTCCTGAGTTGAAGAAGTTGAAGGACCGGTTACATGAATTGCTTGATAAGGGCTTTATTCGACCAAGTATTTCTCCTTCGGGTGATCCTGTCTTGTTTGTGAAGAAAAAGGACGGTTCTATGCATATGTGTATTGATTATCGCCAGTTGAATAAGGTTACAATGAAGAACTATTTTCCTTTGCCTCATATTGATGATCTGTTTGATCGGCTTCAGGATGCACGTGTGTTTCTAAGATTGATTTGCGCTCAGGTTACCATCAGTTGAAGATTCGGGAGCCAGATATCCCAAAGACTGATTTTAGGAATCGGTATGGTCATTACAAGTTCCTTGTCATGTCATTTGGGCTGATCAATGCCCCAGCAGCTTTCATGCATTTGATATACAATGTATTTTGACCATATCTTGACTCTTTTGTCATTGTCTTTATTGATGACATTCTGGTATATTCCCAGAGTCGGGAAGATCACGAGCAGCACCTGAGGACAGTGCTTCAGACTCTGAGGGAAAAGTAATTATATACAAATTTTTCAAAATATGAGTTTCGGTTAGATTCTGTGGCATTCTTGGGCCACGTGGTATCGAGTGAGGGTATTCAGGTGGATCCGAAGAAGGTAGAGGCAGTGCAGAGTTGGACCAGGCCATCCTCAGCTACAGAGATCCGCAGTTTCCTTAGTTTGGTGGGCTACTACCGTTGTTTTGTAGAGGGTTTTTTATCGATTGCAGCCTCTATGACTAGACTGACCCAGAAGGGTACTCTATTCCAGTGGACAGAAGAGTGTGAGGAGAACTTTCAAAAGATCAAGACGTCTTTGACTACAACCCCAGTTTTGATATTGCCTACAGGTTCGAGGTCCTATATTGTCTATTGTGATGCCTCGATGGTTGGCCTTGGAGTGGTATTGATGCATGACGGTAAGGTAATTTCCTATGCGTCCATACAATTGAAGATACATGAGAAGAATTATCCTGTCCATGATCTTGAGTTAGCTGCCATTGTTCACGCCCTGAAGATTTGGCGCCATTATCTATACGTTGTGTCTTGTGAGATTTATATTGACCATTGGAGCTTGCAGCATTTGTTCAAGCAAAATGATCTAAAATTGCGCTAGAGGAGGTGGTTAGAGTTGTTAAAGGATTATGACATCACTATTTTATATCACCCGGGCAAGGCCAATGTAGTGGTTGATGCCTTGAGTCGCCAAGCCGAGAGTTTGGGTAGTTAGGCATATTTACCAACATAGGATAGGCCTATGGCGATGGATGTTCAGGCCCTAGCCATCCAGTTTGTGAGATTGGATCTTTCGGAGCCCAGTCGAGTTCTAGCTTGCATAGTTTCTTGGTCTTCGTTATTTATCGTATCAGTGAGCGACAATATGATAACCCTCATTTGCATGTCCTTATGGATAAGGTTCAGTATGGTACTACCAGATATGTAACCATTGGCGAGGACGGAGTATTGAGGATGTAGGCTCGGGTTTGTATACCCAATATTGATGGGCTTCGAGAGTTGACTCTAGAGAAGTCCCGTAGTTCACGATATTCCGTTCATCCGGGTGTCGCGAATATGTATCAGGACTTGAGACAGCACTATTAGTGGAGGCGGATGAAGAAGGATTTTGTTGCTTGGTGCCTCAACTGTCACCAAGTGAAGTATAAGCACCAGAGGCCAAGTGGATTGCTTCAGCAGATAGAGATTCCGGAATGGAAGTGGGAGCGCATCACCATGGAATTTGTATCTGGACTCCCATGGACTTTGAAGAAGTTTGATTCCATTTGGGTTATTGTGGATCGGCTGACCAAGTCCGCTCATTTCATTCTTGTGTGTACTATTTATTCTTCAGAGCGGTTGGCGGAGATTTATATCCGGGAGACCATTCGTCTGCATGGTATTCCAGTTTCTATCATTTCAGACATAGGTACTCAGTTCACATCACAGTTCTGTAGAGTCGTGCAACAGGAGTTAGGTACTCGGGTGGAGTTGAGCACGACATTTCACCCTCAGACGGACAGACAGTCCGAGCGCACCATCCAGATTCTTTAGGATATGCTCTGTGCGTGTGTGATGGAGTTTAGGGGTTCTTGGAATAAGTTCTTTCCATTGGAAGAGTTTGCTTACAACAACAGTTATCAATTTAGCATTTAGATGGCATCGTATGAGGCTTTGTATGGTAGACGGTGTAGATCTCCAGTGGGTTGGTTCGAGCTGGGTGAGGCTAGATTATTGGGCACATATTTGGTTCAAGATTCTTTAGAGAAGGTTAAGGTGATTCAGGATAGGACCTATACAGCCCAGTCCACACAGAAGAGCTATACGGACTGGAAGGTTCGTGATGCTTCCTATATGATCGGAGAGCGAGTTCTGCTTCAGGTTTCGCCCATGAAAGGCGTTATGAGATTTGGGAAGAAAGAGAAGTTGAGTCCGAGGTTTATTGTACCTTTTGACATTTTGAGGTGAGTTGGGGAGGTTGACTATGAGCTTGCCTTACCTCCCAGCCTGGCAGGAGTTCACCCGGTATTTCATGTTTCGATGCTCCGGAGGTACCACGGTGATCCATCGCACGTGTTGGATTTCAGCTCAGTCCAGTTGGACAGGGATCTATCTTATGTTGAGGAGCCAGTTGCTATATTGGAAAGGCAGGTCATAAAGTTGAGGTCAAAGAACATAGCTTCAATGGCAGGGTCAGCCGGTCGAGGAAGGGACCTATGAGACCGAGCACGATATGTGCAGTTGTTACCCTCATCTTTTCACTACTCCAGGTATGTATCTATGCTCCTTCGAGGACAAACAAATGTTTAAGTTAGGAGGATGTGACGACCCGGCCGATCTTCTTATGAATTAACGCCCTGATCCCCTATTAACTGCTTTCCCCAAGTTTATTTCTGCTAATGTGATTTGCCAGGATGTTCCGTTCTAAGTTTTCGGAGGGTTTTGGGAAACCTAGTCCCTAAATGAGAGCTTAAGTGTTAGAAAAATTACCATATTCGGAACATTGTGAAAACGGCCTCGGAATGAAAATCTAACGGTTCTGTTAGCTTCGTTAGGTGATTTCAGGGTTAGGAGAAAATTCAGAATGCATTTTGGATGTCCGTAGCTAATTTGGACTTGAAATGCCGAAGGTTGAATTTTGGAAGTTTTCGGTTCGATAGTGAGATTTTGATCCGAGGGTAGGAATGGAATTTCTGAGTTGCAGTAGTTCTTTTATGTCATTTGGGATGTGCGTCCAAGGTTTCTGGTCATTCAGACGAGGTTGGTAGACTTATTGATCGAAAATGTGGTTTTAGAATTTTTGAAAAATTTAAGCTTGAATTCGACAAAAAAAAAGGTGTTTTGGTGTTGTTTGTAGCGTTCTGAAGGTTGGAACAAGTTCGAATGATGTTTTAGGTTATAATGGTGCAATTGGTTTGTTTGAAGTCCTGAGGACTCGGGTGAGTTCTGGGTAGGTTCCGGGTTGTTTTTAGCCCAAAAATCAAAGCTTGCAGGTCCAGAAGAGTTGCAGGCCTCAGAACCCACCAGTGCAGTCCGCATGAAATCCAGTGCGCCCGTGGTGGGGGCTTTGCGGCCGCACAAAATGTAGTGCGGTCCGCTGTGGGGGCTGTTTTACTAGTCCTACTTTGGAAGCTCATATCTTTTGATCTACAAAAAATTTTGAGATGATTCAAAAGCTAAAGTTGTAGCCCTTCGTGTCTAGTTTCCAGAAAGGTAGAGAAATAATAATTTGAACATCTCTAGAGAAATTAATGGCCAAAATACTAAAGGGTGTCACTGTAGTCAAACCTGTACGGCCACAGTCATTTTTGTGCGGACCGCACTGGTTTGATGCAGGCCGTGGTCATTTTTGTGCGGTCTGCAGAGGTGGAAATCTGGGGGGTGGCCTATAAATATGAGGTTTTGGATTTTATTTGATATTTCAACATAGAGAGCTCGGATTTTGGCAATTTTTCGAAGTTTTTTCAAGAAATTCATCAAGGTAAGTGATTCTAACTCAGTTTTGGCTAGAGTACATGAATCTATAATTTAATTCATCATTTAATATGTGATTTGGGATGGAATTTGGGACGAAAATTTGTGAAATCTTTTAAAAATGTAAAGTAATAAGTTGAAGACCAAATGGTATCGGAATTGGATAATTTAAGTATGGTTAGATTCGTGGGGATATGAGGATTCTGAAAATAAAAATTTTACCTGAATCTGAGACGTGGACTCAAGGGGCATTTTGGTTATTTTACCTAAATTCGCGTATTAGCTTAGAATTTAGTTGTAGAACCATCTTCTTGGAGTATTATTTACATTATGAAGTGGAATTGAATAGATTTGGGCTATCTGGAGTCGGATACTCGTGGCAAAAGTGTGGTTTCGAGTTGATTTTGAGCCGGTTTGAGGTAAGTGGCTTGTCTAACCTTTTGTGGGGGGCCTTCCCCTTAGGATTGGTGCATTTGGTAACTGAGTTGCCTTGTACATGAGGTGATGAACGCGTACTTTTGCAAATTATTGAAAAATCCGGGTTTTCTTAAAGTATTCCTTAGCCTGTTTCTTTTCCTGCTTTATTTTATTTGCAAACTTAACCTGTTGTAATAGAAGATCATGTTTAGTTGACTTAAATTGCCTATTTTCTTAAATTGCCTTGATTGCACTACGTGAAGCATGTTAGGCTAGAAATACTTGTTGTCTTGATATTAAATTCCATTTCTGAATGTCTTCTTGCTGTAGCTGCGTGTTTACATTGTTGTTGCCTTGTATAACTTGTCTTATTTCTATCTTGTACTCATTTATATTGTCTATTTCATACTATTGAAACTTTACACTATGTTTAACCTCAATAGGGCCTCGACCTTCCTCGTCACTACCCGACCGAGGTTAGGCTTGACACTTACTGAGTATCATCGTGGTATACTCATGTCCTTTCTGTGCATGTTTTTCATGTGCAGATCTAGGTACCTCTGTACGTGCTTACCATCCTTGAGGCAGGAGAGCTTTTGGAGACTTCGAGGTATATCTGCCGCGTCCGCAGACTGAAGAGTCTCCATCTTTATCTTATCTTGTAGTGTTAGCCCTTCCCTCGTGCTGTTGATGTAGACATTCCGGAGTTAGAACATTTTACTATATTTCTTTCAGCTTGTGTTCCCGTCAGTTTTCGAGTTTTGGGATAGTGATGTAGAGGTTTTGAGATATTGTGTTGTATATGCCGAGAGACATTCTATATACCGTTCCTTTTTCGTCATTCTTGGTTTTATATTTGTATTTTCCACAAGTTTGATTTATTTTCCGCACTTGTTAGGCTTACCTAGTCGTACAGACTAGGTGCAATCACAACAGCTCACGAAGGGCGAACTGGGGTTGTGATAATTTTCTTACAATTTGACAAAAGAATTTTTATTGATAATATATAATTATAATCGAGTATTGAAAATTTGGTATGAGCTAATATTGAGAATTTAAATTAATAAAAATAGTTTATATCTTTATTGCTGAAAATAAATAATTAAGTATTTAAAATAGCTAATTAGCAAAAGAATTTAATTTCATTATTTTTAGATTCATTGTACAAGTAAAATTATCTTTAAGTTGACAAAAATCTTGGCTTAAATAGATATATTTAAATAAAAAAAGACTAGCAATAGAAGAAAGTAAAATTGAATCATTTATAATAGAGTATTAAAAATTAACTTGGTTAAAATTCAAAATAGAAGAAATAAGAATGAAATAATGAGTATTCAAAATAAGTTTAAATTTATTATTATTTTTATTTTCATTTATTTCAGTAAATGACCCTCTATAGTTTTTTTGTATAAGTAATAAGTTATTGGTTGTAAAATACACATTTAGTATTAGTCAGTTTTAGATCTTATGAAGGGTGTATTGTGAGCCAGGCTCAGCCCAGGACCGTTCCGAGATCGCTAGCAAATGGGCCAAACGGGTCGGCCCCTATCGGTCCTAAAAGCACACTATGAGCCGGTCCTCACCAGATAGATCACGAGCCTGAGACCGTTTCACCCGGGACCAACTTCTATTTTTAAAAAAATAAAATTAGCAAAAAGCCAATGGTCTAAAATTTAAAAAGTTGTTGTTGTCCTTCAATATTAGCCGTTTGACTTTTAAAAAATAACCATTTGGCCCCTAAATTTTATTTTAACCCCAAACTTTTTATAATTATACTTTTCCCTATTTTCAGCTATAAATACCCTCATTCTTATATTTTTACTCAAAAACTCATCAATATCTCTCTAATTTTCTTCTATAATTACTTACTTTATCATTGCAATTTCGTGAAAAATTGTGAAGTTGGTGAATTGGAGTCTTCAAGTCTACAACGATATTTAATTTTCAAGAAGTTGTTCGTTAATTCGGTAAACTCGTTCCAACTCTTAAGTTTTAATATTATAGTTTTGTTTGTTTTAGTTAGTATAATTATAATTAATATGGACTTTTCTTTGAAAAAAAATATTTGGTGATAAGGGTAAGGGAAAATCTAAAATTGGTGAATCTAGCCAAGCTACTACTCTTCTCCCGGCTCCCCGATCCAGACCTGTTACCCGTCCTCCTCCACATGTTATTCTTGATAATGATAACCCTTATTTTTAGTTTTTCTATAGTAAATTTTTTCATGATGTTGTACCAGGTCCACAATTAAATGATGAAATTATGAATGTTCTTTATCCTGATCAAACTATCTTTGAAAATGATGAGGAAAATGATGATTTAGATGAAACGAAACCGAATTTAGATGATACACATACTAGTCACGTTAATAACCCAACTGATAATAATCCAAATGATGCCCCGCCTGACCCCCCCTGTAGTAACCCCTAATAGACAATCTTCTAAACGGACCGAAACATCTCTTGTTTGGCATTTTTTTACTCAACTAAGAGAACAAAATGAGGCTAAGTGTAAAACTTGTGGGTCTTTGATGGCTCATAAATATACTGAAGACCGTAGCGGTATGAGTACTTTGACTAGACCTATAAAGAAACACTCTAGAGATAAAGCTATATATGTACACATGAAAGTTGTGCAAGAGGGTAGAAGTTTAGATACTGAGGTTGACCCTAGTACATGGTCAAATTTTAGATTCAATCGGGAATTAACACTGTTACCGGTGACATTTTATATATGGTCCAAATAAAGATCATGAATAATTGGCAAAAATAATTACTATTTTGTTACCCTGTAATTTTTATTCTAACCCTCAGTTTGTACATTATATTAGAAGAGTTTTTAATCCTACTTATAAAGTATGGCCTCGCTCAACCGTAAAGAGCAATATTTATAAATATAAACATGAATATGAATAATATTTGCGCTATGTATTTACCCATATAGATTGTCACATTGATATTACTACTGATATTGATAGAAGTGATAATGGCTGTGACTATTTAACTGTTACAAGTCATTAGCTAGATAAGGACTGCATAAGCAAAAGCACATTATTGTTTATAGAATAATTAATTCACGCCACACATGTAAGTTTATTGCTAACACAATTGCAAATATTTGTAGATATTTTTATATTAGAGATAAAATAATGTCGGTTGATAATGCTTCTAGTAACATTAATGTTATAGGCTTGCTTACAACTATATTAAATCCTGCATTTAGTAATATTTTTCATGTTAGGTGTATTTGTCATATTTACTATTTAATCGTCGGTGATGGTATGAAAATTTTAAATGTGAAAATTGAAAAGGTTAAAATAGCTCTTAATTGACTTTTTATTCAAACTGTAAAAGTAGACTTAGAGAATATTTTAAAATATGTAATGAATTTGACCTTAGAGAAAGAAAGGTTCCTAAGCCTTGTCCGACTAGATGGAATTACATGTATGAAAGTTTAGCTATTGCATATGAATATAGAAACCCAATAAACGAAACTTATAATGCTCGTAGAGGTGGTTATGATAATGATGAGTACCTTACAAATCAGGATTGAACTAATGTTAAAATGCTTGTAGACTTTTTAGGACAATTTCATATTGCTACAAATAAGTTATCTCGGCAATATTATCCTACTATTTCTAACTTTTTAGTTTATATTGCAGCACTTGCAAATTTGTTTACACAATTATCAAAGGGTGGGGTAATTTATCAACTTACTATTAATTCTATGAAAGATAAGTTAAAAAATTATTTTTTCTATCCCCCCTATTTTTGGTGTTGCTACTATGTTAAATCATACAATGAAATTAGGAGGTCCTCACTTTTGGTACACAAAAATTTATAACGCTTTATCACTTTCAGCTGAGGAATTTGCTACACTTGGAGATGCAAAAGTCTTGATTAAAATAAATGCTCAAACAATTTATAACGCTTATCAACTTGCCTTAAATCATGCTAGACCAAAAGTTTTAACTCCTACTTCGTCTAGTTCGCAATCATCTAAAAGGACTGGGGGCCTAAAAGCCCTTAGTTCTTGGACGGAGTTTAGGGTTTCTCAAGATGATAATATTGGTGATAATTCACAACTAAATGAGCTTCAAGTTTATCTGTCGTAGGGACTTGAATTAGAGAATCCCGAAGGCTCCTTCAATGTTTTGGAATGGTTGAAGGACAAACAAAAACACTATCCAGTTTTTTCAATGATGGCTCAAGATATTTTAAGGGTCTAAGCTTCAACAGTGGCATCGGAGAGCGCTTTCAGTCAAGCAAGACTTCAAATCGGTGATCATTGAGCGTCCACGAGGGAGAGCTAGGAAAAATCAATACTCTTCAGAGATTGGATCCGTTTGCAAAGAAGAAATTTTGGACTTGCAGAATCACAACCGGAGATAGATGAAGCTTATGAAGAAATGCTAGCAGAACTTGCGCAAGATGTTGTTTCGCCCGGACGCAGTGATGAACAAGTTTCTTTTCCACCACTACCAATGAAAATTCCTTCGGACCTTGAAGGATTTATGAGACTTGGTAGAGATAATACATCGACAAATATGTAACTTGTATTTTGCGCATCTTCTTTATTTTTTTTTCCTTTTAATGATGGTATTAGTATTTTGTTGTGCTCATTTCATTGAGGGAGGAAGACTAAGAAAGATATTGTCATTTTTTGTTATTGTCGTAATAATAAAAATTATAAGACATTCCCTTGAATATTTCTTTGTAACTTATTTATATATCTAATACATACATATACATACATACATACATACATACATACATACATAGTTTACGAAAAACATTTAGATAAAAAAGTAGTTCGAAATACTTAGGCCCGTGAGCCCGTGCCCGTTTAGCCTGGGACCATGTGGGCTTAGGCCCACAGTGAGCCGGTTCCACCCATCAAGACCGTTTGGCCCGAGACCGCCAAAGATCGGCACGCCAAAGCCCGAGACCGTTTGGCCCGGCCTATTTAGGCCCGAACCCTGCCCAAAATACAACCTTAGACCTTACGTTGTTACTTAATTATTCATTTTTTTTCTTAAAAACTATATGACCTAGCTGTTCATTCCAATAGCTCTTAAAGGAAGATACATTTCTTTTAGTTAGTGTTAAATTGATAGCTATTTGAAGAATTATAATAAAAATATATAATAATTTTAATCATGTTAGATTCAATATTATATCATAAAAATGACCATAATTTTTGTAAGCATACCCCAAAGGGTATGCCCTTCAAATTAATATAAAATATGTGTATAAGTTTTTTTTTTACATGTGAATCAGTTTGTTCTAAAAATACTATGGCGGCCCTCTTTATTCTAAATCTCGAAAAAAATATTATTATTTTTATTGATGGCCTTTTGAAGAAACTTAATAAAAATATATAATAAATATCATAGTTTAATTACCATAAAATAGATATATCAATTATTTTAGATTTAATATCATGTTACATAAATTACTACAATTTTCGTAAGATTTTTTCAGAAGTTATAACCTTCAAATTAAGAAGAAATACACGTTCCCCTATAGAATGCGTATCAATCATTTTACCTTTTAAAAACAGATTTTAAAATTGTTATAAACCTAATTATTTTCACATATAATGACAAATGGAGTTAATTAGTATTAAAATTATTTAAATACTAATTCCACTTGAATAATAATATATCGAAACTAGATATACACTTTCAAATATAATTTTGAATCATTCTCCAATGTATTTTACTAGCTTACTTTAATACTCCTTTTTAATGTCATTTTTAGGGTACTTCGGTTTTGTGTTCATCTAAAATTCATGGATCACTTGAATAATAATATATCGAAACTAAATATACACTTTCAAATATAATTTTGAATCATTCTCCAATGTATTTTACTAGCTTACTTTAGTATTCCTTTTTAATGTCATTTTTAGGGCACTTCGATTTTGTGTTTATCTAAAATTCATGGATTATTAGTTGTTTCTACATGTGTGAAGTTCTATCTACTATTATATTTTCAATGGCTATGTGTATTACTGAAACTGAAAAGGAATCATGCCAACTTTATTTGTTAAAAGAGTGGCGTAAATTTTAAGTTTAATTATTAACTGGTGATTTGATCGAAGATTTCTATGAGATATTTTTGTTTTTAATTCACTTAGTTATCCGTACAATGTCAATGTTGATGACTATTGTCAGGAACTGGTACTTTTATGTTATAACTCAAACACTAATTGAGATAGGATATATATGCGAAGCGCATATCCTAAATGGCTTTTTTTATTATATTAAATGTAAAATTCTTATTGAATAAAAGTTATAATTACAATTAAATATTCAAAACTGGAATGAGCTGTTATTAAGATTTGAATCAACAACAAAAAAAAATTCTTTAATGTTAAAAACAATTCTAATTAGCCAAAAAAGTCTTTGATTCCAATTGCTAAAAATTCAAGACATATTTTTCAAAATTTATAATAAAAATAGATTATGTTATAGTAGTAAGAGTCAAAATGTAAAAAATCAAATTTTAAAAACAATAAGAATAAAATATTAGAAAACAAAATATATTTTAAATTAGTTGTCATTAATTAATTTTCTTTTTGTATTCGTTCAAATAAATACAACTTCATATACTTTTTTCTATGCAAAGTTACTTATTTTAAAATATTAACTTAATGTAATAATTTGATTTGTTCTTCATATACACATATTTTACTGATTGACACTAACCACACGTGGACCGCACATACACTAAAGCTAACAACAACTACCCAGTATAGTCCCACCAGGTGGGGTCTGGACACTAAAGCTAGTTATAACAAAATAGTGTATGATGCTAAAAAGAAACAAAGTGGGCGTTTGGACTTAAGAATTGTAAAATTTCAAAAAATAAAAGCGAAAATTCAAGTGAAAATGGTATTTAAAAATTAGAGTTGTGTTTGGACATGAATATAATTTTTGACTGTTTTTAAAATTTTGTGAGTGATCAGAATGAAAATTTTGAAAAATAATCTTTTGGAATTTTTCAAATTTTTGGAAAATTTCAAAATTCATCTTCAAGTAAAAATTGAAAATTTTATTGCCAAAAATTAATTTTGAAAAAAAAGTGAAAAATTTTAGGAAAAAAAAGTAAATATTCTTATGTCCAAAGGGGTTCAGATGTTGATGATTTACAACAAAAATAATATAGTGTATCCTTTGTCTAAGGTTTCAAACCCATTTGTATACCTATGCGATCGAGTTTATCATACATAATTTGTCTAGTACAATTTATCCTCCAATATAATTTGCAGGTTGTTACACACGAGCAAGGTCTATTATGTGCACACCCGAAGGTTTCAGTTGCTGGTGCCTTGTTAACAAAAATTAAAGTTAGTTCGGTATATTAAGCTCTTGTTATGCGCAGCATAAGAAAATACTAAATTATAAGGATTTATTATATGGACCTTACGCACACATGAGCAAGGTACCCTGTGCGAATTCAACCGTATCGGTTGTGGGTCCTTTGTTAACCAAGAAAAATATACATATACAATGTGGCCTGTACCCATTAATATACTGATATTTTTAGTGAATACTAATTAGGCGTGGCCGAGTCTCCGTCTACATCTTTAAATTTGCCACATGAATCATTTAGTGAAAAAGAAGAAACATGGATGGGTCCTGTGTTGCTATAGTACACATATATAAATCATGCTTATCTTACTGGTCCATTATCAATTCAATTATTAGATTTTGTTCTTATTCTGTCAAATGCTCTATAATTTTAAAAACAATTGTTGAACAAAGAAACATTTATTAAAACTATTTTACGGTTCAACCTTAATTTGAAAGATTTTTGGGTTGAATCTCACTGAACTTGGTAACACAAAATAGTCAAAAGAACTACTGTTAAAAATTAAAATTTAGAAAACCTATCCCACTTGCTTACTTGATAGATAAAATTAGAAAAGGTAACTTAAACATTTATACTTTTCCTAGTTAAGATGCGTAAGTTATGGACCAAAAGAATAATAATAATAATAATAATAATAATAACCAGAAGCTTAACATTATAGCCGGTTGTATTTTGTTTTCCGACCACAATTGAATTTAAATCACTTGTATTGAAAAAGAAAAAAAATATTCCAACCAGTACAAATCTTTTTTGTTGTTAATTACCCGGTCAGCCTGTTCCTGTTGGTAATTCTGTAAGACTTATTTGTTAATGGATTTTTCATATCTACAGCAAAAAAAATAATAATAATAATAAGAAACATGTGTCTCATATTATAAGGAATTTGATGTTAATTAGTACTCCCTTCATTCAATTTTAATTAATTTTTTTTAGTTGTTTTCACACATATTAAAAAATTTATATCAATATTAATTAACAATAAAATAAATTATATTAACCTTAATTTATTCATTCAAAATATAACAAATACTCATAGACTCTTTACTGCAAGGACAACTTTTTAAAAAAATATTTAAGTCATTCTTAATATCTGAAAAAATCATATATATGAAGAAAAAAAGAGAGGCCAAAATATCAATAAAGTGGACAAGAGGAAGTAATTTTCATTAAATAACTAGAGATTAATTAGTGAGTCCAAATTAAATTTCAATTTAGACAATTGAATTTCTTCAAGTGTCTTTAAATTATTATAACTTAAAGAGAAAAAGGAATGAGCAATTCGATCTAAGTAGTAAACTACTGTGAGATTCAAGACTATTTACTTGTTAATTTATCGTGGTGCTTTTTAGTTGTTACGATAGTTAGTCAATATTTTTATTATTTCCATTAAATAAGTATTATCTTATTTACTAGATGAGTTATCTCTAGTGTCAATTTCTGTATCACACGTTTTTTTTTTTCTTTCCTATGGAGTGGACAGGGAAGAGGTAGAATTTTGGGAGAATATTCTTGATTTAATATGAAATATCAATTGACAGAAAGAAAGTGATCATATCAAAATCAAACTTATTCTTTTTATGGTCGGCTTACTTGGACACATACTGACTAATCTTTAGAAAAAGTCTTTAGCCTTCCCAATAGTCCTTAGCAATTTAGTGGTGGGAAGAAAAAATATGCTCAACTTTTTCAATGCTAATTTCACATATATGTCACTAATTACTATTGATGATAAGTCAAGTAATCAAAGATTTTTATTTTATTATGGCGTTGAGTTTTCATAGCCAGAATTGATCATCAATATAATATAAATTTTAACCGTTGGAACATTAAAATCATTTCAAAGTTGAAATCTTTTGGAGAAAAAAAGTTGTTTGATAGAAATTTATCTCGTGATGCCTTTTGGATTAAGTGTCTTAAAGGCACTTTTTGAGCAAAAAGATCTTTTCATACTCACATAACAATCCCAAAAGTGTAAAGAAGCTACAACTGTTAAAAGATTGTTTTTTTTTATAAACGGAAAAGGCCCATTTATACCAGCGAGCTATACAAAATTATTAATATATTGTATTTGTAAAATAATTCTGTAAATATAAATAAATATAAACAGAAATGAACATAAACAGTAATGACAGAAAACTAATTCGAGCCAACTAAATTCACAGTGTTCCCTTAAAGAATTTAATCCCCTCCTAGTACCCAAGGTTAAAGATTATTTCCTCTCAGGATAGAACGAATTACACACTGGTGTAGTGGTACTTCAAATCCCAGTATTTCAGCGAACACAAAGTTCGGTAGAAAATCACACGTATCTTTTGCTTTATTTGATGCTAAAAGTATGCAGAAGAAGGAGAAAAAACTCAAAAAATTGTAGTAAAATTTTGAGCAGAATAGTATTGTATTCATAGCTAAAGTTGGGCTGAAATCTGAAGAGGTGCAACTCTTCAAAATGGTTATTTTTGCAAAACGGCCACAGCATAAATGCCATTACGCAAATGGCTATTTACTCAATTTAAAGAGGAAAAATTGATGGGTAGTTAATTTTCTGTTACAAAAACAGAAAACTGAAATTTGAATAACTGAAGTGGATTTAATATTAATATTCTATTATTAAAATAAAAATTTAATAACATTTCTATTAAAATTTTACTATTAATAAATAAATTTGGTCCAAAAAAATAATTAATCAATCATTTGACCAAATTCAAATCCTCATCCAAATCTGAATCTGAATTCGAATTCGAATCCGAAGCCAAGCCAAGCCGAGCCGAGCGAGCAATGATGACGACACGACGCGAGGCTTGCCATCTTCTCAACTCTTTAAGAGCTAAAAGAAGAGCAATTGCTTATATACCCATAAAAAACCTCTTCCTCTTCCAATATAGGACAATGTCCATTTACCAAGGGGGAACTTAAAATTTCACTCAAAAATTCTATTTCCCTCAATTTCCCATTCACCCTCTTTTAAGTATTTAATATATAAATTAAATACATCTAAAATCCAACAATCCCCCACATGAATGGGGAATGGCTATATCGCAGAAGTATGCATGAAAAACTGTGTGATTCGCAAGTAAAGATTAATTGTATCTGGATAAGTATGTTTCCTTTTGAACTTTGCGTAGTGATCTTATGTCAGATATACTCGATCAATCGGTAGATTTGATATCTTTGAATCGTCAAACTTTAGTGTATACCTAGACAACTACAAGTCACATAACCAATCTTTAACCGTCTTTGGTTCTCATTGTTGTGTTCGTTTCAGCCATGAACACCGCCTGATCTCATAAGTGCGTAGAGAACTGACCTTACAATGTTCTCCTTGAAGTGACTAACACTTCACACTTACATAGGTAATTCCTAAACGTGTCATCCCATAGATACACTATTTGATATACCCTGTATCAAATTTAGAAATCAATAAAAAGTCTTAATGCTTTATCCTTGGTAGTGAACATTGTCTCATCACGAGAATAGACCAAAAGTTTAGTTGACAATGTTGACCGTCATAAATGACTTTGTTTGATTTCCTTGAACCTAGATCTTGTGATCTCCAGTCTCCTAGGTAGAATTACTGCTACTATGACTTGTTCTCAGCCATAGTCCTATTCCCCTTGATGACTTCTCAACTATCTCTCTAGTTATGTCTTTTATATGTGGATCCGACACATTATCACTTGACTTACATAGACAAACGTGATAATTCCTCTAGAGAGTAATTGTCTAATGTTTTTATATCTTCATCGTATATGACGAGACTTACCGTTATACATAACACTTCCAGCTCTTCCAATTGCCGCTTGACTATCACAATGTATGGATATTGGTGCCAACGATTTGGGCCAAAATGGAATATCTTCCAAGAAATTCCGGAGCCATTCAGATTCTACGCCGGCTTTATCCAAGGCTATGAACTCAGCCTCTATTGTAGATGTCGATGCCCCTTTTTTCTCGCTAAATCAGGTTTATGATATTTGGGAGGACAACTCGTTCCCTTTTGGGAATTGGGTTTGAATTGAAGAGTCGTCACCTAATGATTAAGTGAATTAGGACACTAAAAAGAGCTTTGATTTAGAGAACCAAAGACTGGGTAAGAGCTCGAAATTATCCCGAGAGGAAGGTATTATGCATTTATCGAGATCCACTAGTGTGGTTTCTGACTATACAATAATCGTGACTTTAAATATAAATAACATATAAGCAAGTAGGACTTTCAAATAATAGGGAATTTCACATAATGGTTGCAAATAGATTGGGTTAAAAGAAACAAAAGAAAAGCTAAATTTTGAGGGAAAAAAAAGTTTGAATAAATTTAAAAATGAACAATGAAATAAACAAGTGAAAGAGATGGGTCCTAGGTTTATAAACAATACGGATCACCACATACAACAACCGGTAACCACTTATACACGTGATGTTATCGTGTGGTCATCATATCCATATCTACCCTTTTTCACTCCGTTAAGGTATTAAAGCACATAATAGTCTCATTACGTATTGTATGTTGTTACTTATCCCAATCCTATAAGTCCCGGAGATATTTGGACTAATAATTATGTAAGGAAGGGGTATGAAGCTCTATAGTTTCAAAGGATAATTCTCAGAGTCGCCACTTTGAATAATTTATTTGATGTTCCAAGTCACCAGTTTATTTAAAATTCCAAATTGAGGAAAACTGACTTTATTTTAAAAGTCTGTGAACTAGAAATTCTAAGTAAGGAATTTTGTTAACTCGGAAAAAGATGTTAGGTAATCCTGGGTTCCATGGTTCTAGTACGGTCACTTAAACTATTAATATTGGCCTATTGTCTAATTAATTACATGTATTAATCTGTTGCACATTTTTAGCTTTATAACCACTTTTATTTATTTAAAACTGCTGTTAGAATTTATGGAATTATTTATTGAACAAGTTATGATTGTCGTATACTTACCGTTTTGGGACACATCGCAAACCACACTACATGAAATACACCCGCAGTTCGTGATATGTTTATTTTAATATTGTTGAGAACTGAAATTAGATCACATGAAATATACACCCGGATTTTGTAATTAAAAATCACAACTTCATTACAACAATCGTACCCCGTAATTATGATAAATTATTTAAATAACGCACCCAAAGCAACTACAAAGATTCAATTTTCAATAGCAACATTTGTGATGACCATGGATGATTTAATTATTTATGGCATACGTCAAACCTTTTTCTATATGTGTTAGTTCCTGAATATTTTATGAGGGCCATGGATTATAAATTTTTCTTGGCATGGCATGCCTCAATTTATTTCAAAGGGTTTTATTATTCGAAGTTGTTATGATCGGATTACATGAAATACACCATCGAATTTGAGAATTAGGAATCATGATTATGTTACGGAAACGTACCCAAAGCCATGATGGTTTATTAGTCATGCCTAAAGCAAGCTACGATGCTCATGAGTTATTAATTAGATTTCAAATTATTGAGAAAGTCCAAAATATTTGAAATCATTTGTGGAGAAAGTGTATATCAGCAATTGATTTTTTTAGAACAAAAATCGCCTACATTCATAACTTTATAACGTAATTCCGTCACCTAACAAATTGACAAAAAACAAATTCTTAAATAACATGGTGACAGTAGGAGTAATCACTGACTTTCAACAAAATCATTCCTTAAATACTCGGTCATTTAAACAAATTATATAATTGGTTTAAAAAAATGACATCATAATACATATAATTCCCAACCAAATTAAATTAAAGCTAGAAGAACACTTTCGGAATCAGATTACAAGGTGAGAAAGGCAAAACCAACACTATTAGTTTCAAATTAAATCCAAAACAAGAAGTATTTTGAGTCCCAATAAGCTGAGCAGACCGACCAAAGTCTATCAAATGAAGTGCTGTAGCTAATAATTTCAAAATACCAACAAATCTAAACATGACGTTGGATTTCAAATACATATCAATTTTAGAAGATTAAGTGACCATTTCAAATATTGTACCAATTGTTATCATTATTTTGCCAATGGCGAGACTAAGAGAACAAATACACATACCTCAAAAAGAACGAAGGAGAAACTCAGTTGATCAGCAGCATGACAACAAACAACACACAAAAGCTATGAACTCGATTTCCACATCTTGCACAAACCAGAAAAAAGAAGAGTTGGGTTTTGAAATCAATTTTTCTTCAATATTCCTTTAGAATTTCAGATTTTTCTTTTGTTTGTTTTCGTTCAAGCTTTAGCGACTTTTCATCTTCATTTTCAAATAGGGGTGTGTGCGAAGAAGAAGGGAGGCAGTGGGGTGGTCCGGCGTTGGTTTTGGCGTAGGATTTTGAGAAAAAGTCTAGGAAGTAGGAAGGAGTTGTTGTGCTCCAACCCAAGCAAGCGCCGTTTTTAGCCTTTTTCTGGAGGGAGCTCTCGGCTCTCGCTATCCTTTGTGTTCTAGCAGCTAGGAGAAAAAGTCAGAGGACTTTCAATGGAGGAAAATGGTAAGGTCTGTCGTTATTTTGAGAGAAAATCCTATAGGGTACGTCGTTTCTTCTTGTTAAGGGTCTTAGGATATGATACATCTGTTTTTAGGTTTCCTAATTGTGTTTCTAATGCAGGGGGTAGGGTTTTAGTAAAGGGTAATTTGGATAGTTCCATTGGAATTGGGTTGGGGTTTAAAATTAATTTGGGCATTTAAGAATTGGTTCAAGTTTAAAAGAAACAAGACAAAAAACATGTATTCTTTCTTATTTTCCTGTTCTTTTCTTTAATTATTAAAATCCTAAATCAATCTATTTTTATAGAAAAATAAATTTTTTTATCTATTTTTAACATTAAAATAACTAATTAACTTAAAACTAAAGAAAAATGCTAATTTTAAAGGCTAAAATCTAAATATGTAAAAATGACCATTTTGTGACTTTTTTTTTGGGTAAAGCAAATAATTAACTAATTAATCCTAAAAATGTAAAAACTAACCTAAAGGCAATGCATGGTATTTTTTGGCATTTTTTAATAAAAGTAAACGCGCACAGAAATGCAAAAAATTAATAAAATTCTACAAAAATTCCTAAAAATGGCAAATAATTAAGAAAAATCTATTTTCTTGGGATTTTAAAGGAGTAGTTCGTATAGGGAAAAAAGCACATGCTCACGTCAAGTATCATGTCCCACATGGTTATTGAACAAAAGATTGCAGACAACTGAGGAAGAAGTGGCTCGTTTGTTCAATGAGCGCCACCTTTCAAGAGAAATAGATGCAAGGAAAAATGAACAAGAAGAACCACGGCATGTAATCCACATGATCATTGGTAGAGTGGATGTCCCCCAACGACCTGTATTCAAACGCACCAAAGTGTCAATTACAAGAGAAAAATGGACTCGGAGCTATGTTCCAGATGACGCCTTATCGTTCTGTGACGTGGAAGCAGAAGTCATATCTCAACCTGACAACGACGCCATCGTAATCTCAATAGTTTTAAATAAAATTCAAATTAAATGTGTTTTAGTGGATCCAAGTAGCTCAACAAACATGATCAGATCGAGAGTCGTGGAATAACTCGGCCTACAAGATCAGATTGTACTTGCTTCCCGAATCCTGAATGGCTTTAACATGGCAAGTGAAATGACAAAGGGAGATATAATCATGCCACTAAACATAGCCGAGACAATACAAGATACGAAGTTCCATGTCATCAAAGGTGACATGAGGTACAAAGCACTCCTAGGGATACCGTGGATACACAACATGATAGCAATGCCTTCGACTCTTCACCAAATGATGAAGTTCCCAAAAGAGGAAGGTGTGAAAATAGTCTACAGAGAGCAACATGCTGCAAAAGAGATGTTCGCAATCGAGGAAGTGGTGCCAATACCAGAGCCCTTGACCTTAGAGAAATCGAGCACCAAAGGTAAGCAAGCGGCTAAATAGCCATCAGAGCCCCGGCCTCGACCGAGTAAGAAAAAATAGGTAACCAAATTTCTTAAAATAGCGTGGCTATAGTTCTTAAAAAGGAAATAAATTTCGAATGTGCATAGATTACAAGGACTTGAACAGAGCATGTCCAAAAGATTATTTCCCCTTGCCAAGCATCGATCGCATGATTAATACCACTGCTAGCTACGAGACCCTAACTTTTCATGATGCCTACCCGGGGTACAATCAGACTCAGATTCAAATAAACTCGAAGGACCAGGAAAAGACTTCGTATATTACTAAAATTGGAACATACTATTACATCGTAATGCCTTTCGGGCTGAAAAATGCAGGAGCTACATACCAACGCCTAGTTAACAAAATGTTCGAAGAACGAATAGGCAAAACAATGGAAGTTTGTATTGATGATATGTTCGTTAAGTCCCTGTGCGCAAAGGACCATTTAGTTTATTTTCAGAAAATATTTGCGATCTTGAGGAAATGCAACATGAATCTTAACTCGGAGAAATGTGCCTTCGGAGTTGGCTCGGGTGAGTCCCTCGGCTTCATGGTGTCAAATCGAGGTACCTAAATCAAGGTTATTGAGGAATCGTGGATAGTGTGGGGACCGTGCAAAGGCTAATAGGGCAAATAACTACCTTGGGTCGATTCATTTCGAGGTCGTTGGATCGAAGTCACTAGTTCTTCTATTTGCTCAAAAAGAAATAGTACTTTGCAATGTCAGCAAGCATTAAAAGAACTAAAGAGATATCCTCTGAGCCCGCCTTTGCTTCATACCCCAAAGGTAGATGACAAACGAGAAGCAACACTTGTTTAAATGACCGCGCAACAGCAAAGGATCGAAATATACTACAATAAGAAGACAAACCTATGACATTTTGGAGTCGGGGGCTTAGTTCTATGAAAATTAACCCTCGATACTCGAGATCTGAATGAAGGAAAATTGGGACCGAACTAGGAAGGACCATATTGAGTCCTCAGAATTGTTGGTAGAAGACTATACAAACTCAGCACGATGAAAGGCGCACAATTGCCAAACGACTGGAATACGTCACTACTAAACGATACTACTACTAAGGTATGTTTTTATCCTTTTTGACCATTTGGGTTTAAAACTAACTCATTATAGATTTTCAGTCGAAGGCATACAATCTCGAAGGCATCATTTTTACACGAAGGCCTTAGGTTTTAAAGCATATGTTGCACTCTTTTCCTCTTAAATCGGATTTTATCGGCAAGGTTTTTAGCGAGGCAACAACTATGTTCTACCTAAGGAAAACTCAACAGTATCTAAGGATTCTTTTCAATCAACCTCGAATACTGGGGGGCATCGCCCTCGGAGGTCATATTTTTCAAGAAAAATAGTCACACCTAAGAGGGCCTTGAAAGGAAAACTTTGTAATGGGCCAAACGGTCAGAGGAACTGTGTCCATATAGAATAGTCAAGCCATGATGGCATGTATCAATAATTGGAAGAAGCATTCATTTAAATATCAAAAACACTTTGTGTCTCAAAGAAGTCTACTATTATACGAGCTCTACACTTATAATCCTATGCGAAACGGCTCAAGAGCCAAAGCATAAAACCACCCCCAAATACTCGGGGGTTGTCATCGACAGTCACTACATCCGAGCCATTGAAATCTCGGACTTATAAGACCTCACGGAGGCATCCCCTCGAAACAAAGGCCAAGGCCAATATACTCGGGAACTAACTTTTCGAACAAGTTCGAAAAGTTATCAGAAAATAGGTCCAAGTAACATACCCAAAGGCTATAGCCATACTAAAGGCTACAGTCATATAAAGGCTAAGGCCAAAATAATTTGGCTCAGAGACGTACGACTTCCTCCATAAATTAAAGGCCTTCAAACACTTTGTAAAAATATGTTAAATCATACTACCTTCGGCAAAAACAAAATATAATGGGCCTTGATAAATTCAACCCCCAAATTATTCAATGGGCTTCGATAAATTCAGTCCTCGAATAAATTTAAAGGCTTCGATAACATCAGCTCTCGATAAAACCTCAGGAGGTACTCGATTATCAGTACACAAATAAGGTCCCAAAATGCCAAACCCTAAAAAACCCAACGGGTATAAAAAACATGTTAATGCATAACTTTCACAAAGTCTTTTAGCCGAAATGAGGAAAAAACTATATAGCCATTCTAGAGGATGAATTGGCCCAATTTAATGAGCCTAAATGCCAACTTAAAGAGCCCAAGGGCCAAATTCGAAAGGCTTAAGGGTCAATAACTTATAGTTCGAGACTCCGTTCTCACTCGACCTGGACTCAAGAGTCACAATATCCCAAGCTCATATCAGAGCGACTTAAAGTTAGCTTGAGGATTTGGGCATTGGAAACAACGTTCTTCTCGGTCATTTGCTTGAACATATTCTCAATACACCTTATTTCATTGTTGGAAGAACTTGGACCATGAGAATGATAAAGAGGTGGGTTGCTCGGTTGCCTTGATTATTGTTCCATCCCCCTTGGTTGTTACCTCCCTAATTTTCTTGATTGTTTCCACTCCAATTTTCTTGCTTCTTGTTGTTATGCCAATTCCATTGATTGTTTCCACCACTCATATTACCTTGGTTGTTAGAGTTCCATTACCTTGATTGATTTGAGGTCGCCATTGTTTTTTATCGAGCCCCGAGAGTTGTTTCTTTGCCCTTGGTAGTTGTTCACATATTACACCTCCTCCTCTTTTTCATTGTAAAAGATTCATCTTGATTAAATCAACTATCTTCTTGCACATAATTCTCCACTTAGTTTTGCACTTGCGGACCTTTGGTCCTTTTTTGTAGGCCATCATGTTTACTCCCTCTATGGCATTGATTTGCTTAGGATTTTGCACTTGTCGAAGTTGAGCCTTTGCTAATGGATTCATGGTTGTGGCCAATTCGGCAATGAGTTGCCCATGGTCATGCAACTCTTTATGGAGGTGAATAATGTTTGGATCACCTTGTGGAACATTAGCCCTAGATTGCCATGCCGATGATGTGTCCGCCGTACATCCAAAATATCACAAGCTTCTGCATACCGCCTAGTCATGAAATTCCCACTGGCAAGTTGATTCACCATACATTTGTTTGGTTAAACCCACGATAAAAAGCTTTTTGAATCATATTTCTATGTGACGTTATTGGGACACTCTTTGGCCGTTGTTCTATACTACTCCCATATCTTGTGTACCAGTTCATTGGGCTCTTACCTAATGCTAGAATCGCATCTCTAAGAGTAGCCATATGCTCGGGAGAGAACAACTTGGCAATAAATTTCTCCACCATCTCATCCCAAGTACGAATGAAATGGTTTTGAAATTGTTCCAACCAATCTAAGGATTTCCCCCGTAAGGAGAAGGGAAAAAGCCTTAGCCTCGAAGTATCCTCGAAGATGTTTGTTTCTTTACTCCCCTAGTAAGTGTTCACAAACCCTTTCAAGTGTTTATATGCATTTTGACTTGGAGCTCCAGTGAAGAAATCTCGTTGCTCTAGCAAAGTCAGCATCACATTGGTGATTTGAAAGTTGCCCGCCCTGATTTGGGGAGGGACTATGGAACTTTCTTACCCTTCATTCGGAAATACCCGGCGTGGATCCACTCTTGGTGGAGGTGGAGGCGGAACTGGGACATTGTCATGAGGCGCTCGGCCTCTTCTATTAGCTTGAGGTTCAATAGGAACCTCTTCAACTTGGTCATCCTCAATGCCCACATCCCCCAAAGGCATGTTTCCGGGTTTATTATTGTTCAGCACTATTGTACCTACAATTGATTCACACAAATTAGTAACATTGAAGGAAAAGAAGATATTCCATATACAAACCCAAATATATAGCTAACACCGTTTTTTAACTCCCCGGCAATGACACCAAAAATTGATCACGCCCAAATGCACGCCTCTAAAGAGGTACGACACAATCATTTGCAATAATAAAATCCATTAAAGAGTCGGGGTCGAATCCACATAGAGCTAATATGGGAGTTAGGTGTATATATTCGTAATGAGCAAGTGAGGTACCTAGATTTCATTTCCACTAATATGTTTTTGTTTTTATTTCTAAAATTAAGCTAATGATTGCAACTCTAAAGATAAAAAACTAGAGATGATTGTTTTTTAGTGTTTTCCAAAAATATAAAAGGCCTAAGGCTGTGACCATGACCCATGTATTTTCCTAATGGGATAAATACTTTTATACTGTTTTATTGACTGAGGTGTATTATAGCTCACAATACTATGTTACCCACTCAATACCTTTCGGCTAAAGTTTCCTAGAGAAGAAAAGAGAAATGGCTATAGTACTTGAAGTATTCAAAACTTGACCTAATTTTTTGAAACTGTTCTATTTAAATAAGGCTAGCAATTTCAGACAAAAATGCCCCTCAAAAGGTTCTGCGACTGCACAATTCAATGTGCAGCTCGCAGATTTCCTCATCTTGTCAGGAATTGGAGGTTTGCGTCCACATAATTCTGAACTGCGGCTGCAAGATATTCTTTTTTAGTCCATAATAGTATGATTGTGGCTGCAAAATAATCTTTTGTGGCCTCACAAATCTTATGTGAAATGTAATTTGAGGAAGCTCTGGACTTAGATTTTTTTCATCTCTCTGATCTTGGATCCTTGCCCAGCTTTTGTGACCGCACAATTCATGTGCGGTCCGCAATTTTCTCAAAAGTCTGCTAAGTTTTCCTTCCTTGATTGCGGCCAAAAATAAAATTCCACGGACCATACATTGTAAGCTTCTGTTCCTTTTATTGTCTTGTGTTTATACTACTCTTTTTTTAGTCAGATTTCATCTGGGAAGTCCAACGTCAACTTTCCTGCAATTTTACATATTTTATTAGTTTTGGGGATATAATTAATTGTTTCTAGACTAAAACAAAAGCTAAAAGATACTAATAAATAGTGAAATCCACACTTATTAGTTACTAAAGGAAGATAATTGTGATGACATGCAGTGATTGTGGTGGTGAAAACCACAATGCTTGGGGCTATTTCAAGGTAAAGAATTCTGATGTGTCACAACTTCTAAGAATTTTGATTTGTCACAATTCAAGGGAGTTATCACAACTTCTAATATTTTTTTGGGTGCCAGGAGAAAACCACTGTAGAGACTTCAAAATCAGGGAAAAAGTAATACGAGAAAGGTGTTTCAAGTGAAACCTCAGCTCCAGAATTTCCACTTGCATTTGTTGCTTCTGAAGATGAAGGAATAGACTTTGACAGTGAACTTGTGACATAACATACACAAGAATCCTCTTATGCCATTACTAGTTTAACAGGGTTATGGTCCTGTTATTTGTACTGATGAAGATCCACCTCTGAGGCTAATAGTTATTGTTGAATCAGAAACAAGACCTGTAGTTAGAAAGTTGAATGTAAGGGACTAACATGAACAAGAATAATTCAATTTTGTAAAGATGCAAATGGAGTGGCAGAGCCATCAAATTTGCCTTACTCACCAACCAAGGTAACTTGGAAGGGAAAACCAGCTATCACCCTCAAGCAAATCCAAGATAAAGCAAGAAAAAAAAAAAAGAAATCGAAGATGGCATCAAATTATGAAGTTTAGCAAGTTTAGGAATCTTTTTGGGATAGATGTCTTTGTGCTAAGAACTTACATTAAGGTTGTTGCTATGGCTGTTAGTTTTTGGTTAACAGGCTGTTGGTTTTTGATGAAATTCTATGTGTTGGTTTTTGGTAAATTCAAACCTCTTATTTGATTTGAAATGGTTTTATGCAAATGAATATTGTTCTAAGTATTGTTTAAGTTGTTGTTCAGGCTATTGATTTATGGCCAACTCCCTTAAATTGTCACAAATCAGAATGTTTGTAGCCCTTAAATAGTGTTGCTAATTGCATATGCACTATTATAGCTAGAACAACTCCTTTGAATGTTTGTAGCCAACTCCCTCTATTGGTTTGTAGCCAAAAATATATAGGATGGCTATTGTTCTAAATGCTGATTGTGTATGTTTAGGTTGCGTAAGTTCAGAGATTGTATGTTTAGGTTGTGTATGTTCAACTCCCTTGAATATTTGTAGCCAACTACCTTTGTTGGTGATTAGCTGGAACATGTTGAGGGTATATTTGTTCAATAGCATTTAGTTGACATGCATATATGAACTTCATGTAGATACACATTGTTAACAAGTGTAGAAATTTTGCTGAAAATTGTTCTAAGCTGCACATTATAATCTCAAACCATCTTTCTAGTTTAAACCTTTGCACTCGGGTTGTTGCAAACTCATTACATTAAGGTCATACAATTACAAAAGAAAAATTTAAATAAAGTCATACATTCCATCCATTCATATAGTCACAAAATATGATGATATTCCATCCGATATTCAAAACCAATATAACTTAACTATGTAATACATAGCCAACAAAAAATCCAACAATGAGGAACAATAACATAAAAAATACATTTCTCTTGTCATTGCATATCTTCCATTACTTTCAGTATGTGAATGAAAAATTTTCAATAACAAAAGATGCCTCTAAATCAGCAAATATATCTCTGAATGATTTGGGTTCAAGCTGAACACCAACAACTTTTTCCTTCAAATACATAGTTTCTCTCTAAAAAAAAGTCAACTTTTTCTTCAAGTAATCATTTTCACCAACAAGAGTTTACTTTTTCCTTTTCAATTTGTTGATGACAATAGTGGCTCTTGGATGACACTCGTCATCATCTCAATTCCAATATCCGCATGATGGTGGCTGCAACATAACATCTAAATTTGATTATTATTCAAAAAATAATTAATAAATCCTATAAACACAAATCTAATTTTTTTTAAAAAAAATAATCGTACATCAAGTTCCTAGCACCTAAAGAAACATCTCCCAAAATTTTCAGGAGTCCACGAAGTGAGATGGACCATAACATTTCCACATTGACAATTCCTTACATGCCGATGAGAAGAGCTCGATGTTTGCGACATTTCATGATCAAAGAAAAGAAATAAACACTACCTAAGTAATCTTGAAATTGCATCAATTTGGGAAAGAGCCTTAATAGGGCAGCTGTGGTGAGAGAAGAAATTGGGATTTGGGAGAAGAAAGCGAGGTGAGAGAGAGTGAGTAATAAAATCAGTTGGGGTTTATTAAAATAGGGTAACGAATCGGGTGGACTTATTAAAATAAGAGTGATGGGTCAGATTGATTTATGTGACGAACCGACCCATTGTCTCATGAGTTATCCCTCCGTTTCCCCCATTTTCTACTTCTTTATACTTCATTATATGTGTCTTGTGTGATCGAGTTGGCTTGGATTGATTTTGGAAAAAATTAGACACTTAGTCTCTTAAAGGAAGGATTGGTTTGGAAAAGTCAACCGGATGTTGACCTATGTGTTAGAGGTATTGGATATGGATTCTGATGATTCGGTTAGCTTCGGGAGATGATTTAAGACTTAGAAGTGTGATCGGAAGTGATTTTGGAGGTCCGGTGTAGAATTAGACTTGAATTGGCGAAGTTAGTATTTTGGCGATCTTCGATTGGTAGGTGAGATTTTGATTCGAGGGTCGGAATGGAATTTCGAGATTCATTATAGCTTCATTAAGTGATTTGGGATGTGTCTGTAAAATTTCAGGTCATTCAGAGGTGTTTTGGTTGGATTTTTTATCAAATGCGTGTTTCGGAAGTTTTAAAAGAACTTAGGCTTGAATCTGATATAATTTGATGGTTTTGGTGTTGTTTGGGGTATTTTGACGATTGGAGAAAGTGTGAATGGCGTTTTACGATGCGTTGATGCTTTTGTTTGAGGTCCCGGGGGCCTCGGGGCGTTTTCAGATGGCCAACGAAAGGTTTTTGGTACTTTGGATGCTCCAGAAAATTGCAGGTCAGTGCTGCAGAGTTTTGCTCTATGCGATCGCATAGAAGAATTTTTGGGGGTTGGTCAGTTGTTCAATGCGATCGCAGGGTTGTGTCCGCAATCATGTAGAGTCGCTAGTTCATGCAGTGCGATCGCTGGAATGTTTATGCGATCAAATAGTGTTAATTTGGAGGATGAATTTTTATGCATTGCGATCGCAAGCCTGGGACTGCGATGGAATAGAAGAAAAATCAGGAACTGGGCAGAAGCTATAAAACATCTTGTTCCGCGAAGCTAAGTCATTTTCCACCATTTTTTGAGCACCTTGAGGGCTATTTGGGAGAAATTGAATAGGGTTTCGATCGGTATTGCTCGGAGGTAAGTCCTATGAACTAAAAATACGATTATTATGTGAAATTAACCTAGAAATACATAGAAATTAAGCCTAAAATGGAAGAACTAGGGCTTGAAATTTGGAATTTGAGGGGTTATTTGGACTCCGATTTTAGTGTTCTTTATATGCATAGACTCGTGGAGTGATAAGGAACCTGTTGATGTAAGAATTTCTGAGTTTTGAGAAGTGGGCTCAAGGCTCGAGTTTTTGCTAATTCGGGATTTTTGATATTTTTCGATTATTTTCGCTTGGGCTTTGTTCCCTTAGCATATTGTGACGTATTTGTTCTGGTTTTGGATAGATTCTATGCGCGTGGTGGCCAATTCGAGGGGCAAAGGTGTCGTGAGCTAGAGATATCGCTGGTTCGAGGTGAGTAATGATTGTAAATGATATTTTGAGGGTTTGAAACCCCGTATTTTCACATCGTAGTGCTTATATTAAGGTGACTTTCATGCCGGATAGCGAGCGCGGGGTAGAGCATCATTGGGGATTTTGGCTTAGTCCATCTCGTTTGATGAATTTACTGCGTATTTGTCTGAAATTCACTTGTTATCATCATAAGGGTTTGATTGCCAGATTTGGGCTTTGTGACAATTATTTGAACCCCTTCGAGTTGATAATTCCTCATTACATCGATTCTATGCTTGAACTCAGTCATGTATTTTCTACTGTTTTCAAAATTCAGCCAAGTTTATTTTTCTTTGACACTCGAAATGATCTTTCCTATACTATTTTTGGGCCGAGCAGCATAGTTTACTATTGCCCGAGGGGCTTATGTGATTTTAACTAAGTAAGGCCGAGGGCCTGTGTGTGAGGATATTTTTGGATCGGGTTGCACATCCCAACAGTGTTATACTGATACTGATAGGTCGAGGGCCTCGACTTGATGCCACGAGATGGCTTGATATTGCGCTTTAGTAAGGGACCCCTCCCGGAGTCTGCACAGCCCCAGTGAGCACCATTGACGATAAATGGATCGGGCTGGACGCCGCAGCAATATGTGGGCGGGCTGCACGCTGCAGCTGTACCGGTACTGTTTGATATGTTTGCATTATCTTATTTGTTTGCTATTATCTGTTGTTTTGTGCTACTTCTTGCAATATAGATCTGATACTCTGGCATTCCTTGATAATTGAGTGTTGTGCCCGCAGGGCAAAATTTCCATGCTTATCTGCACTATTTGTTTGCATTTATTTGCATAACCGCTGAAAAATATCATTTTTAAAAAAGGTTTAAACTGATTTAAGGTGTATCGCTAAAGATTTCATAGCTTTACTATTTTTCTAAAAAGGGTTTACACTGCTTCTATATAGCATGATGATTTGTCATATGTGATTTCTTACCGCTCAGTTGTTATTTACCTTTATTACTCACTGAGTTGGAGTACTCCCTGCACCTCGTGTGCAAATTCAGGTATCTATTCACCCGGTAGCGGGTTTTGGCCGATCAGAGGCAGAGCATATGACTAAGGAGGTGATTGCCAGCGTTCATAGCACCATTTTTCTCTCTACTGTTCATTATTCCGGTTTTGTATATTTTAGACATAGCAGTGGACTTGTGCTCTGATAGATGCTCGTGACTTGTGACACCCCGATTAGGGTTGTGTTGGGTTGTATTTCCACTAATTATTATTATTAAGTCATATTTAAGCTGTTTATTTATGTGTAACTATTTTGAAAAGACGAGTTGGGTTAGTTGGCTGGCCTCGTCTTCACGAGAGGCACCATCACGACCACTGCGGGGTTTGGGTCGTAACAAGTTGGTATCAAAGCCTAGGTTACTAGGTCTCACGAGTCATGAGCAGGTTAGTAGAGTCCCGCGGATCGCTATGGAGACGTCTATCCTCGAGAGGCTACAAAACCTTTAGGAAAATTTCACATTATTGAATTCTTATCGTGCGTCCTTGATTCAACTTGAAAAGAAACTCTTGAAATTCCTTCCACGCGTTTGTATGTTCACCTGAGCTCTCAGTATCAGATGTTCCTTGATGGCTTGTGATTCCACGATCGAGGGGCGAGATGTAATCTCTGTGAGTTTGACATTGGGCCAGTCTGGAGGACTTGAGGCCGAATCGTTGCCTGTGGCTTGAGCACCGAGGTGCTGATTGTGTAAGCAACTGTTTTGAACTTATATGTTCGGTTTTATCCTTGTTAGTGGGAGTGATGACTAGTTAATTATGTGATAAGTATGTTAGTATTGCGAGATGTATTTATGTGACTTGGAAGTGATGAGGGAGGTCTTCCGGATGATAGATAAACTATTAAGTATATGATTTGTATTGCGATTGGATGTGTAGCTCCGAGTTACGGGCGCGTGAAGAATCTTTTCATGTCTTCTGGTTGGGAGTGAAGTAAATTTCATGTTGTGGTATGAGTTCAGACTCAGGAAGGCTACATAACTGTGTAATGTGTATGACGGTGAAAGGTATACAGAAACGTTATATTGAGGCAAAGTAGGTGGGTTATCTCATGCGGATTGCTCTAAAGTGGTGTGATCCTTATGTGAATGTTAGGAGATCTCATGTGTAATTGAAAAGTACGTGTTGAAATTTGAAATTTCGGGTCGCTTAAGAGAGTGGGGGGCTTCAATGTTGCGGGGATGAATGCGAGATTTGCAGAAGATTTACAGTACTAAATGATCTATGTTTTCATAATCTTACAAATGATTTGAGTTTAATTTCACCATGGTATTGGGGCATTAATAAAAGTGTCATGAGTTATTGAGTGTATCTGGACCTACGGATTCGAGCTAAGACGGTGAATCTGCCGTGAGTAATGGATTACACGGTTAGGTGCTAGGTTGGTCCCAGTTTGGGGCATGCAAGTGAATTAGCTATCACTAGAGTAAAGGGAAGTTTTCACAAAGGTTATATTATGATTCACAAGGTATGAGAATCACGAAATGTCTAGAGTATTGTTGGTAAAAAATGCTCGGCGCATAGAGCAGAAAATTGCCTGGTTGTATTGGGCTGAGGATTGCATTCTGCGGTATCAGAGTGCCAATGAGGCACGGGTGGTTCTATTCGTTAGGTCAGGTAAGTTGCAGTTTGAATAAGAGTGAATCACTTTCGAGAATGGTTCTAATGTGTTCAAGATTTCTGCAGGAAACGATTGGGTATTTTAAAGTTGCATGTGTGGTTAGAAATTGTGTTTTCATTGGAAGAGGTTCATATTTGTGGTATTTCTATGTTAATTATGGGGTTCTATGTATCAGTATCAAGAAAGTAAAGGTAACGTATTCAGATTCGTAGGCAGTTCTTCAGATTAAAAAATATTCGAGAGCGTGATGTTTCTGGTAATACTTGAGAGGGTATTCGACGGCTTATGGACCTTAGACAATGTAGTCTTATGCTTAGGTCTCGTGTGATAAGCCTGGATTGAGAGATTGTAGTACAAGAGGGATGCATCAAGTTGGAAATGAATTAGAAGGAAATTCAGATAGATGGAATATTTGATAATAGACCAAATCGGTATAGTAAGGACATGATAAATTTTGTATGCGTTCGAGGTAATAGGTTCTTACAAGTATTTTGCCGCACTGCTCATGGACTTTAATAGCTTGCTTAGCATGGTCTAGTTAGAAGGAATTAGTCCTGGCAGTTTAATTTGTGCAAGTAGAATAAGGAGAGTTCTTTTTTATCTCTACCGTGGTTGGAGAAGTGCATTTTCTACGAATGTGAAAGGAATGTGACGTGTAATGATTTTATTTTAGATGGTATCAATGGAAGTACTTCACTAGTTGAGCGCGTAGATGTCTATGGCTCGGAAGGGAGATAAAAGTTTTCATGTTATCCTTGAATGGTATGGTATATGCTATATGTTCTAGAGGATCGAGACTGGCGTGTGCTAGGTTATAGTTGAGTTCTGAAAGGAAGTTCATAAAACTCTCAGGCAACGGGTAGCCTCAGGTGATCAAGGATATGGTATTAGGGTGTAGACTGGGTGTCTCAATGTTGAGTTATTATGGACTATTGCGCTATGGGCTATGCCATAATGCCACGGGTTGAGTGACGAGGTACATCGGATTATGTTCTAACTGAGTGGGTTGTATTTCAAAGACCAGCGGACGGATGGGGAGGATTGCTTTTCTTAATTAGGCCTTCGTGATGGATGTCAGTGCATATGTTTCTACCATTGATTCAGTTCCGATGTTGAGAGACTTTTCTGATGCGTTTCTTATGACCGGGCATGTCAGCGGGCGAGGTTGTGGATTTCGGTATTGGTTTGGTGCCGGGCACCATATCATATTGCTCCGATATGAGTTGTAGTAGTGGAAGGAACAACTTCAGGCTTCCTTGATGATGAGTTCGTTGGCAGGCCAATGTGGATGCCTGTCTAGCTTGAGTCGGCTTGGTTGGCCCGATTTGTATTGTTGAGGGATAGGTCGATTCGATCGTTTTTGAGCTTGTTAGTGATTTGGGGAGATCTAAGAGTTGCTTTTCTGTGTTGCAAGGCATTATGATTTGTTGGTTATGGGCACATATGGTGCGGTTCCATTGTGAATCCATAGTGGAAGTTGAGCGGGAAAAGTAATTGGGTGTTGCTCGGTGAATAGAGTATCGGTTATGACCTATCGGGTTGCATGGTATATGCTATTTTTCTCACCATGGGTATTATGATGTGCTTTTAGTTCTAGACGTCAAATGGTACGTGGTTGTCGATTTTGAGCATAGTGACTTGAGGTGTGCCATGGCAGTGGTTGGATAGGATCGCGCATTGTAGCGAGGTACGTGGAGATATGACCTTTCAGGGTGGATTCATGTGTTCTATTCTATGATGTGAGACGGGTTCTCAGCCTTGCGTGGTGGTGGTATGGGTGAGTTGAGGTGCAACTCTTGCATTTGAGTCATTTTTTCATGATTTGAGTATATTCAGACCGTTCTCTATTGGTGCGCGAATTACACAAGTTGTGAATTAGGCCTGTATTAATGTGTCATGTCACTAGAGTGGTGTGTTGGATTCGAGGAGATCGTATGGGTCATTAATGAATATGAACGGATTTAATTTCAGCTTGTCGGGAGGATAATGTCGAGGTTCGGCTCGGAAATCTGTTGTGGTTAACCTGAGAGATGGTTACGGTTTATTGCATGTTTCATTTATCATTAGCAGTATATTGAAGTGTTGGAATGAAACTTTAGTTGATATGGGGTTTCCTATCGACATTCGGTTGTTATGTGTGGCTGATGTGAATAAGAGTTATCGTTTCGAGTGTTGGAGTTATGTGGTATATCATATAATTGCACATGAGGTTGCATGTGTGGATTATTACAGCTGGTTCGGGCTTATTCTAAGTAGAGATGTGAGGTTCTGATCTTGTGTATGGTTTCAGAAGTGGATATGTGGTTCTATGGTTTATGGGCTAGATTGGATTGTGTAATTTCGGTTAAAAGGTGTTATCGGACCTATATGAGATAGGGTGACATGGGATCACCCCCGATATATGCATTTTAAAGTTATTCAGCTATTGGTTGGCTTCTAGAACAACTCTGGTTAAGTTCGAGGATGAACATGTGTTTAAGTTGGGGAGGATGTGACGACCCGACCCGTCGTCTCATGAGTTACCTCTCCGTTCCCCCATTTTCTGCTTCTTTATGCTCCATTATCGGTGTCTTGTGTGATCGAGTTGGCTTGGATTGATTTTGGAAGGAAATGAGACACTTAGTCTCTTAAAGGAAGGCTTAGTTTGGAAAAGTCAAACGGATATTGACCTATGTGTTAGAGGGCTCGGATATGGATTCCGATGATTCGATTAGCTTCGGGGGATGATTTGTGACTTAGGAGTGTGATCGAAAGTGATTTTTGAGGTCCAGTGTATAATTAGGCTAGAATTGGCGAAGTTCATATCTTGGCGATTTTCGGTTGGTAGGTGAGATTTTGATCCGAGGGTCGGAATGGAATTCCAAGAGTTGTTGTAGCTTCTATAAGTGATTTGGGATGTGTGTGTAAAATTTCCAGGTCATTCGGAGCTCATTTGGTTGGGTTTGTGATCGAATGCGTGTTTTGAAAGTTTAAGAAGAACTTAGGCTTGAATCCAATGTAATTTGATGGTTTTGGTGTTGTTTGGGGGGTTTTGATGATTGGAGCAAGTCTAAATGATGTTTTAGGATGCATTGATGCTTTTGGTTGAGGTCTCTGGGGCCTCCGGGTGTTTTCGGATGGCCAACGGAAGGTTTTTTGGACTTTGGATGCTGCAGGAAATTGGAGGTCAGTGCTGCAGAGTTATGCCCTATGCGATCGCATAGAAGAATTTTTGGGGGCTGGTAAGTTGTTCAATACGATCACAGGGTCGTGTTCACGATCGCATAGAGTTGAGAGTTCGTGTGGTGCGATCACATAAATGTTTATGTGATCGCATAGTGTTAATTTTGAGGATGATTTTTTGTGCATTGAGATCGCAAGTCTGGGGCTACGATCGCATAGAAGAAAAACCTGGAATTGGGCAGAAGCTATAAAACATCTTGTTCCGCGAACCTAAGTCATTTTCCACCATTTTTTTAGCACTTTGAGAGCTATTTGGGAGAAATTGAAGAGGGTTTCGACTGGGATTGCTTGGAGGTAAGTCATATGAACTACAAACACGATTAGGTAAGTCCTATGAATTACAAACACGATTATTTTGTGAAATTAACCTAGAAATTCATGGAAATTAAGCCTAAAATGGAAGTACCAGTGCTTGGAAATTTGGAATTTGTAATTTGGGGTTTGATGGGTCATATGGACTCCGATTTTGATGTTCTTTATATGCATATACTCGTGGAGTGATAAGGAACTCGTTGATGTAAGAATCTTTTAGTTTCGAAAAGTGGGCCCGCGACTTGGGTTTTTGCTAATTTTGGGATTTTTGATATTTTTCGGTTGTTTTCGCTTGCGCTTTGTTCCCTTAGCATATTGTGACGTATTTGTTCTAGTTTTGGATAGATTTGACGCACGTGGTGGCCGATTCGAGGGGCAAGGGCGTCGTGAGCTGGAGATTTCACCGGTTCGAGGTGAGTAATAACGTAAATGATATTTTGAGGGTTTGAAGCCCCGTATTTTCATATCATAATGCTATATTGAGGTGACTTGCACGCCGGATAGCGAGCGCGGGGTAGAGCACCGTTAGGGATTATGGCTTAGTCCGTCCTGATTGATGAATTTACTGCGCATTTGTCTGAAATTCACTTGTTATCATTATAATTTGGGTTGATTTCCATATTTGGGCTTCGTGCAATAATTTGAATCCCTTCGGGGATGGTTGTTGATAATTCCTCACTGCTTCCATTCTATACTTGAACTGAGTCATGTATTTTCTACTATTTTCAAAACTCAGCCAAGTTTATTTTGCTTTGACACTTGAAATGATCTTTCCTATACTATTTTTGTGTTGAGCAACATGTTTTACTATTGCCTGAGGGGCTTATGGGATTTTGACTGAGTAAGGCCGAGGGCATGTGTGTGAGCATATTTTGGGATCGGGCTGCACGCCGTAACAGTGTTATACTGATACTGATATGAGGTCGAGGGCCTAGACTTGATGCCACAAGATGGCTTGATGTTGCGATTGGGCCGTAAGGGACCCCTCCCGTAGTCTGCACACCCCCAGTGAGCGCCGTCGACGATAAATTGATCGGGCTGCATGTCGCAGCAATATGTGGAGCGGGCTATACCGGTACGGTTTGATGTGTTTGAATTATCTTATTTGTCTACTATTATCTATTGTTTTGTGCTACTTCTTGCAATATAAACCTGATACTCTGACATTCCTTGATAACTAAGTGCTGTGCCTGCGGGGCGAAAATTTCGTGCTTATCTGCACTATCTGTTTGCATTCATTTATGTAACTGCTGAAAAATATCACTTTTAAAAGAGTTTAAACTGAGATAAGGTGTTTCGCTAAAGATTTCATGGCTTTACTGTTTTTCTAAAATAGGGTTTACACTGCGTCTATATCGCATGATGATTTTTCAAACGTGATTTCTTACCGCTCAGTTGTTATTTACATTTATTATTCACTGAGTTTGAGTACTCACTTTACTCCCTGCACCTTGTGTGCAGATGCAGGTATCTATTCACCCCGTAGTGGGTTTTGGCCGATCACAGGCATAGTATATGACTAAGGAGGTGACTGCTAGTGTTCACATCATCATTTTTCTCTCTTTTATTCATTATTCCGATTTTGTATATTTTAGACCTAGTAGTGGACTTATATTCTGTTAGATGCTCGTGACTTGTGACACCCCGATTAGGGTTGTGTTGGGTTGTATTTTCGCTAATTATTATTATTAAGTCATATTTAAGCTGTTTATTTATGTTTAACTATTCTGAAAGACGAGTTGGGTTAGTTGGCTGGCCTCGTCTTCACGAGAAGCGCCATCACGACTAGTGCGGGGATTGGGTCGTGACAATTTATTATTTAAATTAGGGTATAGATGGATTGCACCGGATTGTGGCACGTGTCAAAATCTGGTGCTAAATATTTTATTAGGATTGTTCGCCTAAAATATGACATGTGTGAGCCATCTTATACACGGTAAGGGTAGGGTTGAGACCACCTTTTAACGACGGAAAAATGTGCCTAATTTCGTATAGTCCACTAGCAGAAATGGGCCTTTTCCATTTTTTTAATTTTGCAAAAGAGCTTTTCCTGAATTGTCCAAAAGTGAAAGTATCTTCCAATGTTGGAATTAATGATTATTGTGACTAACTTTAATTGAAAGAGAAGTGAAAACTTATTACATGTTCAATTCTCGACTTTTTATTCTATATGAAAAAATCAGAAAATTTTACCTCATGTAGCAAAGTATTACATCCTGTTTATTATAAATCCAAATAATTTCAGAATATTATTATTTACAGTTACCTTTTCTATTATATAGAAAAATAAAGTATTTAGTTATACCTAGTATTGGGGCATGAAATATGTCAATTATATTTTTTCTCCTCTCTCTATCAGCAAGATTCTCATTCCTCTCTCTTCTCCATCAAATTAACTAAGTCGTCGGCTTCGTCATCGTGGTCGTCGTCAGAATCGATGTCAGCGTAAGAATCGACAGTGTCGTGACCTTCATAGTGAGGGGACATGAATATGTGATCCAAAAGTAAGTGAATGCTTTCTTCGATCCATCATCCTTATGAATAAAACGATCATATGACTACTTATTTAAGGAAAATACCGTGAGTCACATATGCACTAACCTTCGCTGCACCATGAGCTGCCTAAACTTTTAACTCAGAATGACAAAGTGGAGGAACTAACATTCAATTAAGGTACCTCCAGATTGGACCAACTCATCAACAATGATCACATGACAACCGGTAAGATTATCCTCTTTTAGCTTGACTATTCTTTTGGGCGAATAGATCTGGCCATGGCTACGTCAGAGAGGGCCGGGTTTCTGTTAGTCTCTATTTTTAGTTTTAATATAATGTATACAATATTTTGGTTGGCATTATATTTTTCTATAACTATATTTTTTCGCCCGTATTTATGCATTCCGAAGGTCTGTATTGTTTGAATACAATCGAATATCATTGTATTTTGTGATTAATTTGTTGTTGTTTGAATAGTGTCGCATTGAATACTGTAAATTGAATATAATGTATAACAATGAATAATGAATATTTTTGTGTTGAATATAATGTATACAGTCGAATTGAATAGAACAATATACACTCTATTTCTTGATTACCTCATTCTTTTTTACAAACACAGTCGTGCGAATACATGGAATACAACACAGTAGCAATAAAAATTCATGTAGAATTGATTTTGTTGAGTTAAATTAGGAGAGATACACGCTAATTGATACTCTTTCCCTTATCAAACAACCGGATTCCCCTATTTTTAGGCGAATTTCTATATTGTATTCATGAATACAGTAGCACAAATAAAGCGAATAAAATTACATTACAACTAAATAGTCGCTATAGAAAATAATTATATATATGATAGTTATAAGATATTAATAGTCACTAAACAATAATGATTTCTGAAAATTCCTCAAAAAATCAATTCCTAAAAATGAAAAATCACCCCCAACTATAAGAGTGGAAAATCGTTGACCTGAAAAAGGAATGAAAAGAAAAAATAGCAGTAAAAAAGAGAAAGAAAAGAATGAGAAAAATTATAAAAATAACACAAGTTAGTCAGTTTTTTGAATTGATATTGTAAAATAACCAATATTTATAAAATCATTGAAAATATCTATTATTTTAGTTGAAACACCAAAATAGTGTTTCATGGAGCTCAATTATCTTTACACAGAAAACCGAATTTTTTTTAATTAGTTTTGAAAACGTGGCTATTTATTACCGCAAGGCTGCAAAATTCCATAGACGCCCCAATTACTGCACTCTGAAAGAACACTTCCCGCCATTCCCCTTTCTCCCTCGTTTCTAAATTCTACCTCTCTCTATCAAATGGGTGCTCAGAAATTAGGGCTTAACAGCAATTCCAGCTCAATCCCATTTTTCAAAATTTCAAATATTCTCGAATTGAATACGGTGACAGAATAATGGGTATACAAGGGCTTTTGCCCCTTTTGAAATCGATAATGTTACCCATAAACATCAAAGAATTGAAGGGTTGCAGTGTAGCTGTTGATACCTATTCTTGGCTTCACAAGGGTGCTTTCTCTTGCAGCAAAGAGCTCTGCAAAGGCATCCCCACTGCCAAGTATTCACATTTCTTTCTCCTTTATATTTCATTTTATTTTTTATTTTTTATTTTTATTTTTGTGTAATTTGATCAAGATAGTTGATGGTAAAAGAATCTTTTCTTTTCTTTTTACTTTCTTCTGTTCTTGATTTTTTTTTGTAATTTGTAATACTAAATATTCAATGGGTGAGTATTAGGGGGTTTCTGTTTTTTATTTTTGGGTACATTTTTTTCCCTGTTGTTTCAGTCTTCTAAAGTTTTGTGATTTGATATTCATGATGAGGTCCTTGGTATGTCATTTTTCGTTGTATAAACAAACAACCCAGTATAATCCCATTTAGTGGGGTGTGGGGAGGGTAGTGTGTACGCAGACCTTACCTCTACCCTTGGATAGAGAGGCTGTTTCCAAATAGACCCCCGGCATTCTTCCCTCCAAGAACTTCCCACCTTGCTCTTGGGGAGACTCGAACTCACAACCTCTCGGTTGGAAGTGGGGGTTGCTTACCATCATTTTTCGTTGTATGTGTTTTGTATATTTCTTTTCTCTTGATCTTTCTTTTGCAATTTATGTGAAATGTGGAAAAAGTAAATGAATTTTTGAACTAAATTTAGATTCAGCTGGTGATTAATGCAAAGGGACTATAAATCTCATTTCATGTGTTTATACCAATTCTTGAACAGGACATTTTGCTTTGCTTTCTGTATTCACGGTAGCAATGGGGTTTAACAGCATAGTTGCTATGGATTTTATAATATCTTCATTTCTTGGTTTGAGTTTGCTAACTCGTATTCACATGGATCAACAGTCCGACAAGTTTTATGTACTTTTACAAGGAACTTACATTGTGTTTGTCTATGTTGGGCAGATTAATTGTTAAAATCACATTAGTAAAATACTCTACTCCCAATATATTATAGATTTCACATTAAGATTAGATTTAGTTCAGACCAGGAAGTGTGAACTACCTTTAGAGAGGTAAACAAAGTTTCATCTCTCACTAATACAGTCAACATTGCGTTGGAAGTCTTAGAAAGTTCTTTCTTCGAAGACGAAACTCTAATGAATGGCTGAAAAGACTGAAGTGTGAATAATTCAGTTTTAGCTTAATACAAACTCTGACAATTTTTCCGCTGTATTTTCTTTTAGGCATATTGATTATTGCATGCACAGAGTAAATCTATTACGCCATCATGGTGTCAAACCCATTCTTGTGTTTGATGGAGGTCCCTTACCAATGAAGAATGAACAGGAGAACAAGCGGGCAAGGTACTTGTAACCTCCTAACTTTTACGTCTACGTTGTAAGTTCCTTTTAATTTTTTAAATGAACTAGTATAGAATTTTTGATATATTGCATCTAGTTTATCCATGAAAATTACAAAAAAGACAAGGATAATTAGCTGATATCAACTCCAACCATGCCATTAAAGCTAAATGTCTATTTAACCTTTTTACTTGGCTCAATCAGGCACATATATCTGGTTGTGATCATTTTCTGGACTGTGGCTGCTCCTTAGTTTTAACATAGGTTTTTTATTGATGTTCATGAGCAGTCATGCTCTATTTACTTGTACTCTCTTTTGTTTTGCATCTTCTTGATGCCTTTAATGGAAGTGTCTTACTTCATTAAAAAAAAAGGTACCAATGTGTTATTTCCATACTTTGCATTTACTACTTCTTACTCCAATAGCGTTAGATTCGTTATTGTATTCATTTGTTGGCTTTGTATTGCTGTAGATTTCTTACCCCATACCTCCGCAATACTTCGGTTTCATTGCAACATCCCATATAATAGTGGAACTTGGGTTGATCATCATTCCCTTCTTCCTAACTTTGTCCAGTTGTTTGACTACTTTACCTATAATTGGGAATAGTGACCCTATTGAAGGTTACTGCTCCTTCCATGTTGCCAACATCTAATCAAATCTTTCAATCACCTTTACCGCACCTCTCTTGCCTTGATATCTAGCCCTTAAAGGTAGTAAGGAATACCTTAATTTGCATCCCTCAATCATGGCAAGCTCTTTAGTGTTGCTAACTTCACTTCATCCCCACATTTTCTTGCAGATCTAGGAAAGAAAACCTTTCTCGTGCAATAGAGCATGAAGCTAATGGAAACATGGCTGCTGCGTATGAGTGCTATCAAAAGGCGGTTGATATATCACCTTCAGTGGCTCACGATCTAATACAGGTACTAAAATCCATCACGATTTCATTACGGTTACCAAGTCAACCTTTTGTTTCTCATAATCTAATATTTGCATTTGAAGGTCCTAAAGCGGGAAAATGTATGTTACATAGTGGCTCCTTATGAAGCAGATGCGCAAATGACCTTTCTGGCCATCAGCAAACAGGTTGATGTTGTTATAACCGAGGATTCGGATTTAATAGCATTTGGTTGTCCTAGGGTAAGCTTTTGGCCGTTTTTAGTGGTCACTCTGTTAAAAAAGGTTTTCCTTTTTATTTGTTACAATGTTTTTGTACTTCATCGTGGAGTTCCCGCTAATTTCTTGTTTAATCCAGATCATTTACAAAATGGATAAGTTTGGGCAAGGTCTTGAGTTTCGGTGCTCCAAGCTGGACCAGAACAAGGAACTAAATTTAACAGGTTTCACAAAGCAGATGCTTCTAGAGATGTGTATCTTGAGCGGCTGTGACTATTTGCAGTCCTTGCCAGGAATGGGCCTAAAAAAAGCTCATGCACTTATAAAAAAGTTCAAGAGCTATGACAAGGTGAATATTATTGTTGGAGCATTAAAAATGTTGACTTCCTCAGAAAAATTTGTATGTAGTATAGTAATTTGCCAAAGTCTAATCCTGTTTCCTCGATTTAATTTGCTTATCTTATCTATTGACCTGCATTTGGTATTGAGCATTTACATAAGCATGATAATTGGATACTAATTTGCTTATTTACAGGTCATTAAGCACTTGAGGTACAATACTTCTGCAGTTTCTCCTCTGTATGAAGAGTCTTTCAAGAAAGCAATTATGACCTTCCTGCATCAACGAGTTTATGATCCCATTACTGAAGATCTGGTTCATTTGTCTGAGCTGTCTGTCTGTGGTAGTCAAGATCTAGATTTCCTTGGCCCATATCCTTCCAAATTTATTCATGATGCAACTTAGATGCATGTAACGATATATTTCCTTTGTTTTCCTTTTTTTATGAGTCATTCCTTAACTAGGAGAACATTGATACAAACAGAAGTTGTTCAAGGAATAGCAAAAGGCAATATTGATCCTTTCACTATGATGCCATTTCAGGTATTTAGTCCTATTTCATTTATTAAAATATCTTGCTTTCAATTCTCGTGATTTAGAAGACCAATAACTTTTGGTTGCTATACCTACAGTTCCCTTCAGATTTATGCACTACTGCATTTATGCTGTAGCTTCAGTGATATTCATGTTCCCATTAAACTGAGGTTTGAAGGGAACTCAAGGCAGCCTATGGTTTACCATCTTGGTAATATACTACTTCTGTCCTACTTTCATTGACCTATTTTATTTTTTCGTCCCTTCCAAAAAAATGACCTCTTTCTAATGTTACAATTTCTTCTCCAACTAATCTTTCCTAATAAATGGATACTGCATTGTATCATTTAAAGCTGTGGCAACAACCTTCTAACCAAATTCCCTACCCTATTGTATTTTGGAGCATACTTTTAAGCCCTTCTCTACCAAACTCAGTATAAGATTCACTTGAAAATTACTCTTGAACTCTGTGAAAGTCGTTGCAGGTCAATTAAAATGGGACAGAGGGAGTAATTGAACATAGGGCCATAATCTGAGGGATATATGGACGTTATCTCTTGTTCTAGTGAAGATATGCATCACGGCATGAAACTTACTGGTTTTTCTTTATATATGGTATCTTTCCTCTGCTGCACTTCTTGTTGTGTGTCTTCCTCTTTTATGATTATCTAGATATTTATCCATTTAAAAGCAAATGAAAAAGAATTTCTTTTCAACTTCATGAAAATTGGATGAAGAGAGTGTGCTGCTCTGTAACTTCTGAAAACTGTTTCTTTCCTTTTCTTATCCTTAATATATTTCATATCAAGTTTATAATACTTCTAAGTTATGGAATTTCAATTCACCAGAAAGAATGCAGTGCTGCTGAACTGGTGCATAGCAGGACTTATGAACTGAATGACTTCAAAGTGGAAGGTGAAAGGAGGAAGCTTGATTTGCCTGCACAAAAGAATCTCCTAACCAATTACTTCTGTATCCTATTGTACAAGTACTTAGCTTTACACTTTAATCATTGGAAGCTCAAAGCATTATTAAGGGTGAGTTTTTCTTTTTCTTTATGTTTAAGACAAAGCAGTTATTTAGCAGCGTACCTTGTATATTTAGGAGGAAAGACGCCTAAAGGTATCTGAATTCTGAACATACATCAGTTATCTTCCTCCTGTTTACAATGCAAAATGGCATTTCGTTAATATATCCCTTTTTTCTTTTTTCTGAATACATTAGGACTATATATTAGGTCTGACATTTGTCAGGATCTTTTTGGCTGGTTGGAGACGTGTATGTCAGTGTAGGGATAAGTAGGAGACTAAGAAAACCTCTGATTTTAGAATATTACTTCCCAATATTAGAATCAAAACAGCCAGTATAGAGCTGGTTGAGTATAGCGGGTTCATATAGTTGAATCCAACTAGTTTAGGATTGAGGTATACTATCGCTGAGAACTTACATCCAGACATTTGAATCTGGCATTGGAGGCTTAGATTTTTGTAGGATTCAATGCTTTGCAGATTCTAGATTTGTATGATCCCCTGAAACTTTAAGTCTAGCGCTCTCAGCAGCTCCAAAGCTTTTGAAGCATTGCGGTGTCCTAGATATTCTTGGTAAGTCAAAGAATTTCAGACCAATGTGGCGTGACTATTAAAAGGTGCTGTATTACATGTATGCCTCAGGCCTCCCAAGAATCTAGCTAATTGTATATACAAGAAGGAATTCCCCTTTACACCAACAAATAAAATAAAATAGAAGGGAGCTCTTAACATCCTTATAGAAAAATAACAAAGAATCCTCTCGTCCCCTAAAAATCATTCTATTCTCTCCACACTAGTCAACACACAAAGAGGTGATCTTCCCATAGTTCTTCTTCCTTCATATTTTTTTGGGATCCCAAAGGACAATTGCACATGATTCAAAACTTGGTGGACCAACTTACGAATTCCTTTCACCTAGCATCTTCAGACTCCAGGTTGTCATAGCGTCTGCCACTGTTTTAGGAACTACCTAGTGAAACTTGAATATAGAGCATATCATGCCGTATAAATCTTAAGCAAAAAGAACAAACAAAAGAATGTTGCAGTAAACACTTTCTTTAGGTGGATGATGATATTCTTTTAAGAGCTTCTAACTAATGACCTGTCTGAGACTAATTCGAACAGAAAGGTTCAGCAATGCACTATATTGTGGAGCAAAAATGCCCAAGGTAGTTGAACATAGATTATTTCTCTTCCTCCCCTTTATGGCGTAAATCTGCATTTTGTAAATTTCCCAATACTCGGTTTGATAGGTCCTGTGCTCCTTAACTGTTTATAGGCACTGCTTCTCTTGAAGCAAAGCAGAAATTTAGGGCACCGAGAACTAGCCCTATTAATCCAAATTCAGAGATTGGAGTGTCAAACCCTTGGGCAGACAGTAAGAAGGGAGCTGATTCTCCTAAATTCGTGAGCTTGCCAATGTCCTCGCCTGATCTTCTGGGTGTGTCTTCTGCTCCGGTGAGGAAAGACAGTTTTGTAGTTAATACTCTGAGAATAACATTGTTGTATCATATTGGAATTCTGTTTGCATCTGCCTGAATAGTAGAATTTTCCTCTCTTTAGGTAGATGATATTCTCTTGAAAGCTTCCAGGTGTTTGGAGTCAAAAAGTCAAGGTAAATATACAGATTTTTTTTAGAACATCAATAAGTGCAGTTAAATTCTCTTTCCTTATATCATCTGAGCAGGACGACTGGAAGAGGAAGAAATTGCAAATTATATAGGACTACAACCTGTTCCGCTACAGCATCCAATATGTAAACCCTGCATGACATCGAGTAAGGAGCGTGATTTAGATTTGAGCGAGAGCACAATACAAGCTGAAAAAGGAAAAGTGATAGTGAGGAGCTCCTATTTTCTGAAGAATAAGAAAAAGGAAGATAATCAGGATGATAAGAGTGAGATAAATGGGGCTGCCAATGATAAATCTCATAGAAGCATTCAGGAGAATGATTGTGATTCTATTTCAGATGCAAGGGATGAAACAGTAGCAGCAGTTGTTAAAACTGCCATTGTGCGGAGTTCTTATTTTCAGCATAAGCCATCATCAGGAAATGGTTGGTACATTAATAGTTATAATCTTTTGATTAAGGATGATGCTCCTGATGACAATAAATTCATTTTTGGTTCCTCAGGTGATACTGAACAGAAAGAGAAAGAGAACAAAAGAGTAATAGTAAGGAGTTCTTATTTTCAGCACAAGCGATCAGCAGGAACAAAAGAGAATGAAAATTGTCAGGATAACTCGCGTGTTGCTGCTGAGCTGCAACATACCAGTCCCAAGGATTCTTCAGAAAATGACTGCAGTGAAGTGAGATTAAAGAAAAGAAAGGTTACCTTCATTGACACTGCTCAAACCGTAAGTTGCTTTTCCCTTGATGTGTCTCTTCCTTTCATCTTCACTTCGTTTTGATGCAAAATTTAGTCAAGCTTGCAGCTTGTTACACCAAATTTGTCTTTCTTTAATAGGAAAGTGAAAGCGGTGAATATTTAGAGGCTGAAATATCTGCAGATCAAGGTATGTACAAGGCCAAAAGCAATATATTGAACTTATCCGAGATGTGAAAATAATTTTACTCCAATAATTGTTTTTCTCCACATTTTGATACCCCTAATTTGTGTAGATAGTGATGGAGCTGTGCACTTACTTTTTCGTAACAGTTGATGTATCTGGGGAAGCTAACCAAATGCTACACTAAATAATTGGAAAGTGGAAATAAAAGATCAATTAACAAGTTGACCTTAAAGGTTTAGTTTCTTCTATGTACAATGTTGTAGATATGAAGGTTGTGGTTGATGTAAGGACCAGTTTGTGGTTATCTATACTACAATTCATTAATACTAGTGAAGGCTGGAACTTTGCAATTGAAAAAAGCAGAACATACATGTCATTTGGTATTAGAACATGTATTTTAGCGATTGTTGCCATTGTAAGTTATATATGTGGCACTAGTGCAATTCCCCTATTAGAAATATCAAAGATTTTGTTCCTCTTTCTGGCACTTAGAAAGCCGGATTCTGTCTTCCTCATGGCTGAAAAGAGGAAAAACTCATTAGATGTTGTTTTGCAAATACTGGTGATCCGAGTTCCATTAATTAAAGAATAGGGAAAAAGATGGGTTGCTTGCTGATAGACAGTTAAAGGAAGAGGCTAAGTCAAAAAAAATTAGACTATGACGAATTCCACCTAAAATGAAGGAATGGCCTGGGGGAGGAGGTTTCAGTCCGATACAACAACAACGACCCAATAAAAATCCACAATATTAATAGGAAGTTAGTGGCTAATATTGTGAGAACACAATATTAACCACTAGCATTCTAAGACAAAAATCCTATCAGACTAGCTTCACATAGGTACGAAGTAGAAATAGACTCAACTACCTCATAACCTACAACCCTAATACTCAACATCCACAGCTTCTTATCAATGACCATGTCCTCCAAATCTGAAGTCACGCCACGTCTTGCCTGACTACTTCTTCCCGATACTTATTAGGCCGCCCTCTACCTCTTCTCATGCCTTCCAAAGCTAGCCGCTCATACCTCCTCACCGGGGCATCTGGGCTTCTGTACGTGCCGAACCATCTGAGCCTCGCTTCTTGCATCTTGTCATCAATGAGAGCCATACCTACCTTCTCCCGAATGTCATCATTCCTAATCTTATCCATCCTAGTGTGGCCGCACATCCACCTCAACATACTCATTTCTGCTACTTTCATCTTCTGAATATGTGAGTTTTAGGCAAGAAATGTGGTGCTTAATTGAAAGGTTTGACAGGAATTAAGTCTTTTTCTGACTTACTACAAAATGGTACAGTTGTCAATAATAAAATTATACTGAATTGGACATAAGAGAGATTTGAGGAGGTTAAAGGAATTCAAGTATTTTCGTTCAGTTGCAAGCAACATTAGATTATATCTGCCCTCAGCCATCCAAAGTTCATCTTTACCAGTTTACCAATATCTGTGTCCTTCGGATGTTAGGAAATGGCTAGGGATCCTTTATTTTCTTGTGGTAAACTTATAGGTTGAAGTCCCATCTTTTATATACTCCCTCTGTTCCAGTTTATGTGGACCTATTTTCTTTTTGGTCCGTTCCAAAAAGAATGAACCATTTCTAAATTTGGTAACAATCTAGCTTAAACTTGCAATTCTACCCTTAATGAGAAGCTTTTATAACCACACAAATAGTCTGGGCCCTTTTTTACTTGTTTAGGAACACAAATTCCAAAAGTCTTCATTTTTTCCTAAACTCCGTGCCCGGTCAAACGGATTCACATAAATTGGAATGGAGGGAGTACATGTCTTTGTCTCTTGTCAAATTGTCTTCAGTTTTAACCCTTTCACCGTCAGGGTGAAAGTTCTTGTTTAACTTCTAAACCTTTTGAATGCCTTTCAGATCCTTCAGCACAACTATTATCTTTCTTAGTCTGAGTAGTCATAGATTATAAGAGCTTTGGCTTTGGCTTCTTTGTTTTGGAATAAAAAGGGATTCTCAACAACCAAAGCAGCAAAAACTGGAATGCGATACTCCTTTCTTACTAAAACGAACGACGTCATTCACTTTACAAGGTCAAATTGATCAAATTTTCCATCTTTTTTCTGACATGATTAACTTTTCATTTAGAAATAGAAGTTTAATGTTCAGAGTATGACAAAAAAAGAACCATAACCACAATTTTTACAAATAAAATAGGTAACAAAAATAAAAATAGAAATAGAAGGCAGAACTTTTTTCCTTCTTGATGTACTCTTTCTCTACCAACTTGGTACTATTTTGTAACAATCCTTTACTTTTTCTTCTCAACTTTTTTTTTTTTTAGGAAACTGTCGTTTAAGAAACATTTCATTTTTGATGTTGTAGCTTGGTTAAACCAAAACTGTAAGAGCCTAGGAGTACATGTTGGACTTAACCCTAAAGATATGCAACAATCTAGGAGATGCTACAGAATTCTATATCCTCATGATTTGTTTCCTGGAATTGCCATAAGAAGGCACTTGTATTTGTTTCGATAGTAATTAAAGATCCTTCTTTGTTGCAGCCAATGAACTTTCCGCTGGTAAACATTTGATTTGTGCCTGCAACTAGGACAGTATAGTTGAGATGTGCTAATATTGGATATATTTCTTGAGGAAGGTGCTTCAATTTTCCATGACTTGACTCTTCAAGTCATTTGGATGATCCGATGAGTTTCTTAACTTCTAAAGCGATTGTAGATCTGTTCCATGCGATAATTTGAACACTTAATATATTGTCTTATCTTTTCTTTTGCTCTACCATTGCTTGCAAAGAAAAGGCTTTGTCATACAATTAAGAAGAATCTCCTTCAACCACATGCTTTTGTTGGTTACCTTTACTAGAAGCTCTTTACAGGAGAGACATCATAACATCTTTGTATTTCAGGCAACTTCAGCTCCGACCTGGATGATTCAACTAACGAAACAAAGGACAGAGAAGGGAAATTTGGATCTAACATCTCTCATTTAGGACGTTATTCCCAAATAGCAGAGAAATCAATAGAAAGTTTTGTTTCAGTCATATCATCGTTTAGATTCACCTCAAATGGTTCTCGGGCCAGTGGGCTCCGAGCCCCTCTAAAAGATATTAAGAATACCAGCACTAACAGGTAAGCAATAGTATTTTAGACATCTGAGTTTATGTTTAGCTTAAAAATTTGTCTGCTTTTTGCCATCTCTGAATTTACCTTTTGACCAAAGGTCCGCTAGTAACATGGATCTAAGCAAGTTCGTATACAAGCCAACAAATCAGAAGCGATCATTAGCACGTCGTAAAGTTTAAAACTTGCAACTACAATGCCTGCATTTGCATATACTGAATTCTGCAGCCCTCAGCCTGATAACTATAAATTTCACTCAGCACGTTCCTGCTAAATTTCCATTTTTATTGGTGAGTGGGCATTTCTTGTCTAATTCACAATTTCTTTGTCTCAAGTTTTCTAGGTAACTAAAACTGTCAGTTTCTTTGATTCAGGGTCAGCTCTGATTGGGAAATATTGTGGAGAAGCCATTCTTTTGTTTTTTTGGCTGCCCGAAATTTGAAGGTTCATATCACATTCCTTGTAATTTTACTGAGAAATATTATGGAGAAGCCGTTGTTTTTGCTTTTTTGGCTGCCCAAAATCTGAAGGTTCATATTCCATTCCTTGTAATTTTACTGAGAAATGTTGTAGAGAAGCTATACTTTAATTCATTCTACGAGGGTTCATATTTGCTTTTCTTGTTATATTTGAATTGCAACATAGTTGTGTCTTGTAATTGACTTCAACCCTCACAGGATGAATAATGTGATTTAAGAGTGCGTGATTTGATTGATCTTCAAAATAATCATATTTAGGATTTAATTTGCAATCTCTTAATGCTTATTTGGTGGATCTGAAAAAGCACTTTTTGAGAAAAAAGCCTGATTAATTGGGTATATGTTTTTTTTCAGTATCCTACATTCTGAAAAGCAAGTCCACACCTTGAGAATTGGTGATTTAACATTTTCCAGTATATTTGGTAACTCTTTCTCCGAGTCTAAATGTCTCTTGTCCTTGTCACTAACTACTATGCAAAGTTAGGAATGAAAAAAACTTTAGTCATGAAATATCTTGACATGCTTTATGTATCATTGTTAGATCTTTTTTTATTTTTAATGGATTTATTAGAATAATGCTGGAGGAACAAAGGACAAGATCGTATTAATGTGCACCTGATTATGCAGTTATGTACGAAGACTTTACTCATATATTGAGAAGGTAGATAAGTTGTTTTCGCTTAAGAATATATTAAAAACAAGGAATGCCTCTGTTTTACGTGCAATCTTTTGAAATCATGCAAAAGAGAATTTCTAACAGAAAATTATTTGTTCAAGTTTTTCTCTAGAAATCTTTGTAAGGGCTTTCTAAAACTTTGCTTTTGAAGATATAATTTTAGGGTATTTTTATTTTTCTTTCAAAAAGCAACACTTCCAAAACACTGCAAATCCTTAAAAATAAAACTATAACTATTCAAAGACGTTTTCTTTCTGTGAACTTATTTTGCTCCAAAAGATATCCAAACAGTTTTTTATGAGTACAGCTGTGAAGTCCAATCAAGGTTGTCTTAAGTGACAACTTTTCTTTCAATATTTATCAATAGACCCCACGAATTAATCATACACTAATATTCTTACTATAAACAACAAATTTCTTTCATCTTTGGTCCAATTCTTTGCTATTTTTTAAGAAATATTCCTTTCATCTGGATAACTTTCACTTCTCAAGTGTTTTCCCATCAATCACTGCTTCGAAAATGATATTCCAAGAGGTTCACTTATCATACCTATGTACTATAATATGCTATTGGAGAATTCAAAATTTGAAAAATTTATGAGTTTTTATAATAATTTCAAGTTAATAAGCAGTAATACTAAATTTACAGTCAAATAATTATAAATATTTAGTGGATTATACATATATATGATTTGGGAAAAAATTATCCGATTTACGTGAACTCATAACAATGATACATGCCACGACATAAGTTAGGTCTAAGTTGATTATCATTTCTTGTTTTAGTTCAGGTAACCTTGATTGTGCTTTAGTTATTTTCAGTTATAAAGATGTCATTCTTATAAACTCCCAATTGTATGGAACATCACAAACAATGCACAACCATTAACCATACGCAATTCTCTCTTTCTTACCTTCTACTGTTTCATGTCACCATCCAAATTAACAAACACTTGAATTAAGACTTAATTTCAGTTAGAAGGAAATTTCTACCTGAAAGATTCTGCATCTCTTTTTTGGGAAACAGAGAAAAAGATAAATAAGAGAAATGAAATCTGAAAACACTACAAAATAACTGGAAATAGTTACCGTAGCTAATAAATTGATTTAGCGATGAATTTTTTTGTTTAGCTATTAAATTTGTCCGTCGCTAATTTCCACTTTTTTGGCAGTGAATATTGATCTTCTTGTAATAGTCATTTCTTTCTTTTTTAATTTTCTTTTCCGAATTTCGATTGGACAAAAAGTAAAACAAAGAAAGAGAAAATGTGGATATTTTCACATTTTAGCTAACTTTGTACCTATATATGAACTATTCAAGAAATTAGTCCGGCAATATTACTTGGTTAGGTTCTATTGGTTTAGTTAGTTCTTTTATGAACTTATTTTCAGATCCCAAGGCTTCAAATAGCAAATTAACCTAACGTGTTTTCTATTTGCTTAGGTAATATTCCTGTAAAATATTCTGTCCACATTGGACAATCTATTTTTCAAATCTTTTACAATAGTTTATTTGCGCAATTTTTGGAGCTGCAGCGGATTAGACTAATTCATTTTTTCATTAAAAAAAAAAAATTCTGGCATATTTGTGTCCCTAAATGTCTTTATCGTTAAAATTCTAGCATATTTGTGCCCCTAAATCTAACAGCTGACTTATAATTATATTAAATATATTTTTAACTCCACGTGGCCTAATCTGATTGGCTTTTCATTAAATCATGTCCCAAACCTTTTTTAGCCCGCCCATAACCCAATTGATCCGACCCCACCCGACCTATCACATCTTTTACCCCCAAAACCACACGACCTAGGTTATTCCAGAGTTCTGAAACTCTGCGCCTGCATTGATCCTCCCTATAATTTTCGAAAATAATGTATAAATAAATTTTCATTAAACAGTTTAGAGTAATAAAATATGAGCGTGTATGAATATGTGCATGTAAAATTGTGTATGGACCTGAGGATGGTGAAAATATTGAGGTTGACTTGGTGAATCCGTTGAAAAGAGCTTGAACAGAACTGTCATTAGCCTGTAATTAATGACGTAAATAATTAATCGTTAATAATTAGGAAAAAAATGTTAAAAACAAGTCATAAATATAATTGAATTTACTGCGGGAAAAAATGAAACTTACCGAATTTCCCACGCCGTCGTTTTGGTCACCGTTACCGAGCACGTTAAGGAACCGAATTTCCCACGCCGTCGTTTTGGTCACCGTTACCGAGCACGTTAAGGAAGCCGTTATCTCCGGAGGCTCCAGTCGGAGACCTAAGGTCGTTTCCGGCGAGTGTTCTGGAAAGAAAAATTTGCTGAGGAGGATTAGAAGGAGGGGGCTGGTGGTCTGATGGGTCTGGTCGGGTCGGATCAATTGAGTTATGGGTGGGGTAAAAAAGGTTTGAGACATGGTTTAATGAAAAGCCAATCAGATTAGGTCACGTGGAATTAAAAATATGTTTAATATAATTATAAGTCAGCTGTTAGATTTAAGGGCACAAATATGCCAGAATTTTAACGGTAGGGACATTTTTTTCAAAATAGGTTAACGGAGGACATTTTTAAACTGGAGTCAATACGTTAGGGGCAGTTCTGACCCTTTTCCGTTTAAAATATTAGAAAGTAAAATAAGGCATCATTTTGAAATAATCAATAGCTGATCTCTGTGTGAGCAAGGAACTCCAACAAAACCCCCTTGCTGAAAGAAAATGTAGTATATAATTTTTTGTTCATTACAACAACAACAACAATAAAATTCCAGTGTAATTTCGTAAGTGACGTTTGAGGAGGCTAGAGTATACACAAAACTTACCCCTGCCTTTACAAAGGCAGAGAGGCAGTTTCCGGAAGACCCTCACAGGGAGGAAAAAAGGGAAGGGGCAATAGCAAGCAAACCAATCTGACAACCAAAGCGAAAATAGAAAACTAACACTAAGTAGTGCAAACAGAAACTGAAACAAGACAACAATAAGTAATATCAACATTCTAGGGATAAAAAGAAGTACCCTAAGGACACCAAGAGATATATTAAAGCTATTGTGAAAAATAAAGATAACACTCGGCTATCTAACCCGCTACCTTTATTCTCAATCTCTACGCCTTCCTAACTTCGGTCATGTCCTCAATCAGCCGGAGCAACATCATATCTTGCATAATCACCTCACCCGAATACTTTTTCAGTCTGCCTTTACCTCTCAGTTGGCTCCAACACTAGCTTCTCACACCTCCTCATCGGAGCATCATAGCCTCTCCTCTTTGTATGCCCGAACCATCTAAGTGTCGCTTCCTGCATCTTATCCTCCATAACGGCCACTCCAACTTTATTTCGGATAACTATATTTCTAATTTTATCCAACATGCCCGCACATCCATCTCAACATCCTCATTTCAGCCATCTTCATCTTCTATACATGAGAGTTCTTGACTAGTCAACACTCCACCTCATATAGTATATTCATTCTGACCACCGTTTTATAGAACCTACCTTTAAGTTTCGGTGGCACATTTTTATCACATAAAATACCAGAAACAAGCCTCCATTTCATCCATCCCACTCCAAGGCGATGTGTGATATCCTCGTAGATCTCTATATTCCTTTGCATAATATACCCAAGGTACTTGAAACTTTCTCTCCTAGGAATGACTTATGAATCAAGCTGCATGTCTTCGTCCACTAGCTGAGTCGCGCTACTGAACTTGCACTTAAGTATTCTGCTCTGGTCCTGCTCAATATGAAACCTTTAAACTCCAGGGTTTGCCTCCAAACCTCCAACCTTTCACTAATACCACCTCATGTCTCGTCAATCAGGTCAATGCCATCTTCTAATAACATACACAACGATACCTCCACTTGAATGAGTCGCGTCCGCATGTCGATTGCTAGGGCAAGCAGAAATGGACTAAGGACCGATCCTTAATGCAAGCCTATCACAACCGAGAAGTGTTCGGAGTCGCCTCGCATTGTTCTCACTAAAGTCTTAGCTCTATTGTACTTGTCTTGAATAGCCCTAATGTATGCATCAGGAAGGCCGCTACTCCAAGCATATCCACAACAGCTCCCTCGGCACTTTATCGTAATCCTTCTCTAAGTTGATGAGCACCGTATGCAAATCCCGCTTCCTCTCCATATACTGCTCCATCAACCTCCTAATAAGGTGAATGAATTCTATTGTTGATCACTCTCGCATAAATCCAAATTGGTTATTTGATATAGACACAATCTTCCTCACTCTCCGCTCTACCAACCTCTCTCATACTTTCATAGTATGACTCAGTAGCTTGATGCCCCGATAGTTATTGTATTTTTGGATATCACCCTTGTTTTTATATAATGGGATCATCTTACTCTATCTCCTCTCCTCAGGTATCCTCTTCGTCCTAAAAATGACATTGAATAACCTAGTTAGCCATTCAAAGCCCGCCCTACCCATATTCTTCCAATATTCTACCAGAATTTTGTCTGGTCCGGTCGCTCTTCCCCGATCTTACTCATAGCCTCCTCTACCTTTCAACTTTTATATGCCACCCGGTCGTGATGGCACCTCTCATGAAGACAAGGTCAGCCGACACAACACCCAATTCATTTTAAACAATTAAAAGAACACCATTTAAGTCATTAACATGATTAAATCTCAAAAAAAATAGTGAAACGGTACAATTTGTGGAACATAGACACCCCGATTGTTCTAACTCACGCGGTGCAGTGTTTCTATCCCCATCTTTTTTTTCAAGAGTTTATGGAAGTAAGTCTACCATCTCCGACGAATAAGTGCCTCGTCCAACAATATTCTACCGTCCTCATCATCGATGCACTTCACTTGGTCCAGATTACGGGCTTTCCTAGGTAAACCCTGCTCAATCCTCTTTCTTTGCTTCCTCATAATCTCCAAATCCATGACCAAGAGCTTATGCTCGGTCGTGAGGTTCTCACTCGAAATGATCTTGCAGTCCGTGCACAGACCGCAATCAGATCTTCTGAAGAGTAGGAAGTTAATATGGTTTTTAGCTATCGAACTCTGGAAAGTAACCAAGTGCTCCTCCTCCTCCTTCAGGAAACTAGAGTTATCTATTACCAAATCAAATGCCTTTGTGAAATCCAGCAGCGAAACTCCTCCTTCGTTCCTAATTCCAAAACCAAAGCCTCCATGCACGTCATCATAACTGCAGATGCTGCCCCAATGTGGCCATTGAAATAACCTCATATGAAAAGCTTCTCAGCATGTGCTATGCCACGCACAACCTCATCCAATTTCTCCAAAACCGCTTTTTGACCTCCACGACCAAGCCTATTTGGGGAGCGTATGATTTAATCACGTTTAAAGTAAAGCCTCTAACAACTAGCTTAATACTCATCAGCCTGTCGCTCACTTTTCCAACCTCCACCACTAGCTTCGGGAGGCCTCTGTCAACCAAAATGCCTTCCTCGTTCTTGCCCCCATGCGTCCATATTACCATAGTTTAAAACCATCTGCATCCCATGCCTTATCTCCCTTCCATATAGTATCTTAGAGACAAGCTATATTAGTCTCTCTTATAGAGAATCTTCGCTAACTCTATAGATTTATTCGTCAAGGTCTATGTTTCAGGACCCAACTTGCAACCTGGATGCACCCTTACCATCATGCCCCCAACACTACCCTACCATCATTCAGTATAGCCACTATAATCAACACAAACAAAGTCCTCAAAAGTACTGTTCTGAACTAAATGCATCAAATAGGGGGAAAACACAAGTACTAAGAAAGATAGTAGCAGCAAGATAAGGAAAACTAAGAACCCTAAATGATGCTAATAGGCCCAAAAGCAAGTACAAGGGACTAAGCAATACTAATGAATGAATGAACCAACAAATGATCAAAATTTTTTGTTCATTAAAAACCATATTTTATGAATATTCAAATTGAACCATTGGTGAAGAAGTATAGCATAGTGGTAGAGATGGTTCAAACTATCGCCAAAAGTGGTGATGGATTAAATAAGATTCATTCATCTAGATTTGCGTTCTTAAAATGAAACAAATAAAGCGAATTCCCTTTTTAATAGTTCTTACTCAGCTCGAATCCAAATTAATTATCGGGATGAAAAATCCAAAAAGAAAAAGGTTCAAACTACTCTTGAGGACATGTATTCAAGACAGTTGGACAATCTTCGTTCTTTTATTTAATTTTTTAAATAAGAAAAACACAAGTCTCTCAAATTAAATGAAAATGAAACCCTATTTTCTGCCTGACCTTTTAAAGCATAAATAATAAAATAGCCTAGCATGGTATTAAATTGACTTGTTTTGAGGCTGCCTTCGGCAATTGCTGATGTTTTATTGCCTTTGCTTTTGACGAACCGATCTCTGCTCCAAACTTTGAAGTAACTCTCTAGAATATGTAAGACATAAAAAATATATAAGTTGCTTTCAAACTACAATAAATTAAACTGTGGAATATTACATGTCAAACGAACTGAAATATTTAGAGAATTGAGTTATCCACAGAATTCAGAAAGTTGCCAAGTATCACAACATGCATTTGCTTCCTAACAACCATTCAATTTTAAATATAAACTTCTTGCGGATGAATTCTTATCGTTCATTAGATTTGATTGTGTCATCAAAACTATTATAAATTTCTTTTAAAATGTATTACAATATTCTTTTCAAAGGAAAATCTGGACACTTGTCAAACTTTATTTTATTAAAATGATAAAATTTCGTTTTCTTCTTCATTTGGAAGTTTCGAGCACAGAAAATTCCAATAAGGGAACCAACTGTCTCCGAGCAATACTTATATTGGAAATGGGACTCCTTATATTAATTCTCCTTTTGGTAGGTATATATATTTAATTTACTAGAACTCACAAAAAAAAAACATTTAAAATTAAACGAGAGCAAAAAAAATAAAAAAAAAAGTGATGACTTCAAGAGAATATCTGGCTATGATTTAGACCACGTCATAGGGTATGTGAAATAGACGTGTCTGTACTTTTCAGGCAGAGTTAGCTCACCATTGTGCATGTGGCAAAATATTTCCCCGTCAATTTCTGTTTTTACTGCCATTTATTTTTGGTTTTTGATGATTCATCAATCCGAATTATTTTTCCTTATAAAATTATTACAACTATCACAGGATAATACACTGATCTATTGTCATTAGGAAACAGATTAGTGATAAGGATTACAGCTCCAACAGTTACGTAAGGGATTTGGATTTAACCCAATCAGGTTTTCTTCGTCAAACCTTTTAGGATTACTTCTTTCATAATAACTCCAGCCATAAAAAAGAAAAAGAGAAAAATGTTATGAAATAGAAGATTCTTACACTTCTATTTAAGGTGAATGTCTTTAATGTACTTAATTAGAGAGATTTTAGAGTCCTATTATTGGTAGCAAGATCTTCCTCCTCCCTATAAATAGAGGTGCTCTCTACCATTGTAATTCACCCCTCTCAACACAATAAGAAGAACTCTCTCTACTCTTCTCTCTATTGCTATTGTTCTTGCTCTATTGTTCTTGTCTTTTGCTTTAGTTTATAACACGTTATCAGCACGAGACTCTACCGTCTCAAGTACCATTCTCGAAAATCCAAGGTATTTTCCCTCTTCCTAATTTAATTTTCGAGTATGTCTGACATTATGAAAAGAAAGTTCGTTGCCCTTGAAATTTCGGGCAAGAACTATATGACATGGGTGTTGGATGCTGAAATCCACCTAGATGCTATGGGTCTCGGAGACACCCTCAAAGATAAAGAAAAAGCATCCACCCAAGATTGTGCGAAGGCCTTGATTTTCTTGCGCCACCACCTTGACGAAGGTTTGAAGATTGAATATCTCACCGTCAAGGATCCACTCGTTTTGTGGAACAGCTTAAAGGAGAGATATGACAACCTGAAGTTGGTCACTCTGCCACAAGCACGATATGATTGGGCCCATCTGAGGCTACAGGACTTTAAGTCCGTTTCTGAATATAATTCTGCTATGTTCCGAATTACTTCTAAACTGAAGCTATGTGGAGATAACATCTCCGATTACGAGATGCTTGAGAAAACGTTTACAACGTTTCATGCCTCCAATATGGTACTGCAGCAACAGTACCGAGAGAAAGGCTTTACGAAGTACTCTGAACTGATTTCTCTCTTACTAGTGGCTGAGCGAAATAATGATCTGCTCATGAGAAATCACGAAAATAGACCAACTGGGTCTACACCACTGCCTGAAGCAGATATGCTGCACTCGCATTATGCCAAACATAAAAGGGACCATGATCACGGTCATAAACGGGGTCAAAGCCAAGGACGTGGACAAGGAAGAAATTCCAAAGAAGTCCGTCACCCCCCAAAGAGAGATAACCACCGAAAGCAGAAACGGGATCCCGAAGATCCTAAGGCAAATAGTTCAGAAACTATATGTTATCGTTGCGGTGGAAACGGGCACTGGTCTAAGACTTGCCGAATACCAAGACACTTGGTTGACCTTTATCAAGCATCTCGAAAGAGAAAACGCCCTGAAACAAATTTTGTCTCTGATGACAACTTTGACTTCACCCACCTGGATGTGGCAGACTTCTTTGAGCAACCCGAGGGAAAGATAGACCACCTAATCGGTGATGGAACCATGATGAAAGAAGATGGAGCTGTTTGATTCTACTTGTATTAGTCAATGAATAAATTAATAGTCATTAGCATTAGCTCGTATTAGTTAATTCATGATATGATGTTAGTATTAGCCCTTTAGAATGTTTCAATATGCTCAAATATTTTTATTGTACAGTAGAGGTAATCGACTAACCTAAAAACTAGTCGATCGTCTAATATTTAGCAATAAAACGAATTTTTTTCCGCCAGGCCAGATATTCGAATATCAGAATTCCTATATTCGAATATCTGGCAAGATATTAGAATATGTGCTTAAATATTCGAATATCTAATATTTTTCGCATTAAAATATTATTTTTTCCGCAAGGCATTATATTCGAATATTAGAATACAATATTCGAATATCCTAAATAACTGCTTCCCAAAATGCTGTTTAAACGCGAAACAAAAGAATTGAATTTGTTTATACTTATATTTATGTATTTCTTTTGTATGTTAAACTATGGGATAGCAAATATGGGTATCTCACAAAGCGAACTTGGACCAACGTCCAATTGTAAAAGTATTTGCCTAGTTGATTCATGTACTACACATACAATACTCAAAGAAAAGAAGAGTAATTGTGTAAGGCAAACATTACTGCAATCTATGGAAGTAGTAAATTGATTGAAGGCTCCGGAAGAGCAATTGTAACTCTGCCCAAAGGCATGACGTTAATCATAGAGAATGCAATGTTCTCCTCCAAGTCTAAGAAGGACTTGTTGAGTTTTAATGATATCAATCAAAGTGTTCTCCTCCAAGTCTAAAAGGAACTTGTTGAGTTTTAAAGATATCATTCAAAATGGATATCATATTGAGACAATAGATGAGAATAATCTTGAATTCTTCATGAAAACGAGGCTGCCCATTTCGATTTGGGTTCACGCCATTTTGCATGCAACAATACTAGTTTGTCGGCTGCCCATTTCGGTTTGGGGTCACGCCATTTTGCATGAAGCAATGCTAGTTCGTCGGCTGCCCACTTCGGTTTGGGGTCACGCCATGTTGCATGCAGAAATGCTAGTTCGTCTCTGACTGACGAATTGACACAAATATTCCCCATTGCAATTGGTTTTGGGTCATGAACCCAATATATCCCATTTAAGAAGCTTTGGATGCGCAGTATATGTGCCTGTAGCACCGCCATCCCGCACCAAAATGGGTTTGCAAAGGAGGTTAGGAATATATGTTGAGTTTGACGCGTCCTCCATTATTCGCTACCTCGAAACATTGACAGGAGATTTGTTCACTGCACTATTTGCAGACTGTCAGTTGGATGAGACACTTTTCCCAAAATTAGGGGGAGAAGTTGGTGAAACCAAACGGGAAATTTTGTGGAAAAATGCATCATTATCTCATCTTGATCCACATACCTCTATTTGAAAGAAAGAGGTACAAAAGATTATCCATTTGCAAAGAATAGCAAATCAAATGCATGACGCATTTACGGACTTGAAGAGGATAACGAAATCCCACATTCACGCGGAAAATGTTCCGATTCGTATTGAAGTCCCTATTGGACAAATATCTGGTGTCATATCCAATGAGTCAAATGCACGCCAGAAGCGTGGCAGACCATTAGGTTCCAAAGATCGAAATCCTAGAAAGAGGAAAAAGAACGATCTAAATGACACTATGAAAGAATCACATGAGGACGCTCATGATTTGATTAATTCCGAGATTCACGAAGAATCTATTGAGCCTGAGACTCTTGAAAATACGGAATGCAAGAATGTGAGGATCTCGAACCTCAGTCTGTGGTAGTACAAAATTAATTGAGAGCTCTCGAAGAGCCAATTATTACTATGTTGGAGAAACACAATTGAGTATTGTGCTGTAGTAAGTCTCAAAGAAACTTATTCAGTTTCCAAAGTACACGCGAAAGCGATTGATTATATTGAGACTATAAATAAAGGAAGGCTTTGATTCTCCTATTACTACAACTTGTAGCGGGGTAATTTGTATATGAAAAGCTACCCGCTTTGTTCTCCAGTTTGTACTACACAAACGAAAGAATGCCACAATAAAGTGGATATCTATTGGTATAAAACCCATGTCATAATAAACCCGAAGTTTATTGATAAGTGCACATGTCATGGTGTAAATTTGAAGTTTACCAATATTGATAATTTATTCAGTTGACATTCGGGTTAGCCATCTCATTTGAAGTATGATGTGCAAATTCACATAGGTGAATATCAAAGAACTAGAAGTTCTTGTTCTCAGTAATGAACTGACCAACTAAAGAGTTCGGGTTGAAGCCCCTTGATTCTGGAAATATCAAAGGTGAATATGGGCCCATTCACCTGCCATGTATACCACATATGATGCATCTATGATATGGTTACATGCGCCATTGTTATTAACCCGCAGCCTGGCAGTGCTTGCGAGGTAAATCGCTCAGTAATCTAACTTCGAGCATAGTTTCCAGATTCTCTACTCAAGACAGTTCATCTTGATAAGTTGGTTTATATTAAAGTTGGTTTAGCAAGATAATTATTGAGTGCTGCCACTTAATAGCTAAACTGTTTCTTATGAGAACTAAGTTATATATATATCAGTTTGATATAAGTTGTATACGAGAGTATATTCTCCCCTCACAAGTGGTTCAGGGTCAGGAACCAAATAATTTCATCTTATTATTAAGGTGCTGTGTATATTGACATAATGCACAAAGATGATTTTCCAATATTGAGGAAACATGTTAGCTTTACTAACATGAGGGGGAGACATGATAAACACTTGAGAAAGTGTTACATGGGATGAATTATTTGTATATGTATATCCCCGAATATCATGATATGAACCTGTAGTTCATAAAAAGGGAAATGCAATTGCAACATATTGCAAAGCATGCTATACGCATTTGCTGACTCAAAGAAAGCAACTAAATGGAAGAGATACAATTCAAGAAGAATTGATTCCATATGAAAGACATGTAGCTTTGAACCTATAGTTCATATGCTTGAAAGTATAAAGGCAAAGGTATGTATAGTCAATTTTCGATATCTTATTTGTTTAGCATGACATGAAAACTTTGATATGCAGCTAAAGTTTATTATGTGACTTACATGACTTAACTTGAAAGATTTAAGTTGCTTGAAGCATATGCAATTCTTGGTCCTGAAGTACCGCATCCTAAGTACAATTTGTGTACATATGAATCTTGCCATAACTATAAGCATGATGGATTTGAGAATGCATCTATGGAGATATTGAAGAGCTATTCCACGACATTATATGAAGATGTTCATATCTATCAAGAATGATGATTTTCAGGTGCGGAATATTTATTCAAGTCAATATGGTTGATTTATTCATCAAGCATCTATCAAAGATCGTTTTGAAGATGATGCACAAGATTGGAATGCAAATGCTCAAGGATATAAAATTGATGTACTCATTAGGGGGAGTCAATGCGCGTTGCACTCTTTTTCCCTCACAAGGTTTTGTCCCACTGGGTTTTCCTTGCAAGGTTTTTAACGAGGCAACCAATAGGCGCATATTCAAACATGTGTACTCTTTTTCCTTACTTTAATTTTTCCCATTGGGTTTTGGTTTTAAGGTTTTATGAGGCACATCATTGAATAGACATTCAAGGGGGAGTGTTATGAAATAGAAGATTCTTACACTTCTATTTAAGGTGAATGTCTTTAATGTACTTAATTAGAGAGATTTTAGAGTCCTATTATTGGTAGCAAGATCTTCCTCCTCCCTATAAATAGAGGTGCTCTCTACCATTGTAATTCACCCCTCTCAACACAATAAGAAGAACTCTCTCTACTCTTCTCTCTATTGCTATTGTTCTTGCTCTATTGTTCTTGTCTTTTGCTTTAGTTTATAACAAAAAACAAATTCTTCCACAGTCCCTTTAACTAGATTGTCATTTTTAAGTAATATGTTGTAAAATAAAATTAGATAAATTTCAGAAATGCTTGTTGAGGTCTTAACTATTGATTGGTACTTTTTTTTTTTTTAAAAAAAAGGACAGGCAAGGAGGATAGGCGAATCCCTTTGACAACCATTCAATATATTCAATTTCTATTTACGTAGTTTAACACGAATTTGAATGAATTAAATTAGAGAAATTCTCTTGTCCGAAAAAAATGTTTGATTTTATCATAGCAACCTCCAACGGAATTTTGTTTATTCTTCTGTTGCTTTTACTGGTCCATTATGGATTTTACAGTATACACGCTCCCTAAAAAATAATAAATAAAGTGTATACTTTATTATGATACCAATATTATGATACATATTTTTATTGAATGTGAGAAAATAATTTAAAATGATTAATTAATTCGCGGGTATAATAGAAAAAAAATTATTTTATCTTAATATGCTAAAAGTGATAATTACAATTTTTTTAGAATTTTTTACAAGTAAAAGTGAAGGTGTAGCTTCAAAAGTATATTATGACACTAACACCCAATCAGGAAAATAATGTATAGCAAATCGGGAAAGAGCAACAAGATATCAAATTTAGAGCTTTGAATTAGCTGATTTGAAGTAGCCGATAAGTATAAGGTGCTGAAAATCATTTTTAAGTGCTGAAAAGCACCTTTAAATGATGAAATTGATTTAATAAGTAAGTTGTTATGTGTTTGGGTACAAGTGCTGAAATTGATAATAAGTTGGTGCAAAATATGATAAAAAAGTATTGGTAAGCTCTTTTTTCGGTTAAAATGACTTAAATAACCTTAGAACTATTTAAACTTATAAGGGCATAATTTCTTCAAAGTTTTAGATTCCAGATCGAATCAAATACAAATATTCTATTTGTTATTTTATTTTAAATACAATTGTGTTTAGATAAAATAATTTTTATGATAAATATAATTTATTTTATGATAAGCATATAATCATAAGTTATAATAACTAATAAATTGACAAAAGTTTCTCAGTAAAAAATATATCTAAATACGATAAAATATTTGAAGAGAAACAAACCGTGTTCATCACCACAACACTTAGAAAGCAATGCAAAGAATTTAATATGTCGTCATTTATTACATACATTTCAAAGATTGATACACAGTCACATAGATATAAATATGCAAAAGAATGGAGAATTTGCTTATCTTAAATAGTCAATTAAAATTGCAGACTTGTAGAGGTGGAAGGGGTTAGGTTGAATACTTGAGGCAATGAGTAGCGATGTAGGAGGTTTATTCTAAAAAAATATTTTAAAGATAAAATAGTAAAATTTTTGGTCAACCTTAAAGTGCTTATAAGCTAAAAATTTATAAGCTGGGGGTGACCAACTTATATATTTGGCTTATTTTTTTACTTATACTCTTAATTTTACCAAACACGTATATAAATCGAAAAGTACTTATAAGCTAGTTTGACCGAATTATAAGCTTAGCCAACACCCTATTAAATATTTATGCTGAAATTTAGGACTGACACCTAAGAACAATCCCAAAATTCAGTATTTTCTCAAACACCAATCAGATTTGGTGATCCAAATCATATTGGTTTTGACTTCTACTTTATAAAATTATTAATTAATATAAATTATGATTATTTATTATCTTGGCTTGTTTTGCAAGAAACTACAATAATTAATTAAAACAATTTATATATCTACTTGGCCTTAATTGAGAATCCGTAATATTATTAATGGAAGAATTGATCAGTAACTTATTAATAGTGGTGCAAAGATCTATGTGGCAAAACACCTCCATTCCTTCTCTTACCCTTAACCTGGCTATGAGTATTATTTAATGTCAGGTTGTCACATGTAGAAATTAAGGGAAATATTCTCCCTATAAACCTAATCTACTATTGTTGCTTAACACTTGGATAAACTTTATGTTCATGAAAACATGTTGGCCTTCTGCCATCCAGACATGGATTAAGTCAATTATTAATTAAAGGGAAAACACCTTCAAGATTAAGAAATAGTAACTGAAAAGATAAGGGATATGACATGTCCAATAGGATTTTCTGTGTCAAAACTCAAAAGCAATTTATTGGGTATCGGATTACAGTCCTAATGTAAAAATGTGATCATCTGAGTAATTTCTCCGATTGAAATGTTTGATCAACCCCACATTAATTTGCAAAAGTATAAATTTTACATCATAATATTTTTTCATACTAATCGTCATTTACATTTAAAAGTTTATATAGATAACTCTCTTTTTTATGTAATTATTTTGTATTAAAAATTTACTGGTCCAATTAATCCATATATGACCCAATTTTCCAACAAGAGTTTTTCCATTTCAAAGAATCGAACTCAATGATTAAGGGTGAAAAGAGCTTATTTATCTTACTACAATCTTTGATGGCTTAATATAAATAATTTCTTAGCTTATAAAAGATGGTAAATGATCTATTTGACTGTAATGTAGGAATTATGCAGTTACATTTAAGGGTGTTCATAATAATTCAAAAAACCGAATCAAACCGAATATCAAATTAAATTAAAAAAAAAATTAATACTTTTTTATTTGGTTTTGTTTTTAAATTTTAAAAACCGATCAAATTTGATTTGGTTTTGGTTTTAGTAAAAAAATAACCGAAAAATATGAACCAAACCAGCTATAGGAGTAGCTATTTTAAATTTATTATTACAATTATATATATGTATATTTTATACAAAGTTTCAAAAATTTTATGGTGAATGTTAGTCCTTTGCACTTTTAGTACCGTTCTTTACCTTTATATTCTAGTTTGATTGGTAGTTTTCTTTTGTTATATGTAAGAAGCATTTTATGTTTAAAAAAAATTCATTGAGTCCTCAAATTATTCATCACTATTTGATTCAATTATCATCAATGTATTTTAGTGAATAATAGATTTCTCAAAGGACAATTGATTTGATAGTATTACGTTGAACATGTAATTGCCGGAATATATGTTTGGTAGTGTATGCCTTATATTTAAAAAAAATCAACGAATAACAGAAAAAATCGAAAAACTGAAAAAACCCGACATAAACCGAATCGAGAAAAAATCAACTTAATTGATTTAGTTTGATTCTAATATTCAAAAAAATCGACTTACTTGATTTGATTTCTTTTTAGAAAAAAACCGATCTAAATTGAACCACGAATAGCCTTTGTTACACTGATAGATAAGTTTATTTCTTTTACAACGTCGGTCCGTATAAGGTTTTCTTTTTTTAAGATTTCGTACTAAACTTCTTTTTTCCCCTTACAAGACGGAGCTACACAAACATTTTAGTTGGACTTTTATTAAAAGAAAAACAAGTATTTAAAATTTACACTATATCCAAATTAAACAACTCAGAACTAATCAGAAAAAGCAAACTTCTTGATAGTACAGTACAGTAGGTAATATCGTTTTGTTTTCTTTATATATTCCAACTACTAATACAACCTCATATTGAAATTTTTAAAAATATATGTGTACTATTAAGAATCTATTTTCATATTTTTATTGCTGTACAATTCATAAATTGTTTATTTTTCTAAAAGAAACAAAAGTTCTGTCACAATTTAAGACCAGCTGTTTGTGCTGGCCTTTGTCTGAGGTTCAAACAAAAAACTCAAAGGAAACATAAACAGTGTGTAATCACTGGCATAACATAATTTCCAACCACAGCATCTTAACAGAAACCTACTCACAACTAACAACCTGGATTTACACAATTCATCATACATCAATTATTTTTCACACCAAACACAATTCCAATATTCGAAGTAAAATAAATTATCAAAATTTGAACTCACATTTCCTTTCTTTGTTTGAGGAAATGATGAATTCTTTTGGAAATTCATAAAAATTTTGTTGTCTAATATTACAATGATGAGAAATGGAATTAGAATTCCACAAATGGGAAGTACAAAAGAAAAAAAAGAAGGAAAAATATCTTTTTTCTCTTTTTATTTTTTTTTGTTGACTTTTAATTTCCTCTGCTTCTAATGTGAAAAAACTGAACTCTAAAGTTACGTTTCCAGAAAACCAGTCATCCTAAGAATTGAATTCCTTACTTGACTCAAATCCCTTCCCTTAAGAGTCCTTCCATATCCAGTACAGACGGAAAATGACGTCAATTTCCCGGCTATTCTCCGGCTAGTTATCACGTGAGGCGGCATCATTTCTTCGTCATCTCTGTACTCGTCTTCAAAAAAATCCGACTGTTTCTCCACGTACTTGAACCATGAATTTCTGTCGGGAATATTAACTGGAACCGAATTAGAATTCCGCTTCAGTTTCTTAATTATAGATACTTTGTTATTACGACGAATTTGGAAGTCATACTCTTCATCATCATCAGCTAATTCGCGAACTTCTTCACGTCCTGCATTTTCCTGAAAAATCACTTCATATTCTTGAAATTCTTCAGCCATTGAGAAATGGAGATGGAGTTGTATACGAAAGGGGTTTTGGGTATTAGTGAGAGAAATTAATTAAATTAAGCAGAGGAGTGAATTTGATTTTGGGGGAAAAGGAATTAGGAGAAAGGGAAGGAGAAGAAGAGGAATTTATAGGGAATTGGGGAGAAGTGATTGAATGATTGATCTGAAACGTAATGAGTACACTTTTGATTGGATTATCGTCATATGGCGTCATTCGTAAGGGCGGTCCCAGCTTTGTCTCTCTCTCAAAGCTGAAACAATGGCCGCGCTATCTTTCTCTCTCTATATTTGTTGCTTGCAACTCACGGCTTTGTTTATGTGTATCTATAGGTTTGAATATGTGCATGGATTTAATAGATCTGAATTTACTGAGATTATGAATCTTGTCAATATTAGATTTCCAGAATTTATATTGTTTTAATTTGGAGAGTTTAAGCATTTTCTTGGACTTGCAGGAATAGTTCACAATGTAAGTGTAAACAAGAGGAACTATAGGGTAACTGTTATGAAATAATACAAGAACAAGAAAAATATTGCAGAGCAAGGCAGGGAGAGGAGAATTCTTATTGATATTTTTGGGATGATTTACAATGGGGTAAGACCCCTCTATTTATAGGAAGAGAAATGACTTAGCCTCAAAGTAAAACTTTTAGACATTCGCTCTAATTAGAATTCTATTCTTAACACTCCCCCTTGAATGTCTACTCAATAAATAATGTGCCTCGTTAAAACCTTAACTGAAATAATCCCAATGGGAAAAAAATTCTAGAAAAGGAAAAAGAGTACACATATTTAGAAATGCTCCTATTGGTTGCCTCGTTAAAAACCTTGCAAGGAAAACCCAGTGGGACAAAACCTTGTAAGGGAAAAAGAGTGCAACGCGCATTAACTCCCCCTGAAGAGAGCATCAATTCACATCCTTGAGTCTTCGCATCCCAATCTTGTGCACTAGCTTCAAGAGATCGTTAGTAGAGATTTGATAAATAATCATCCATATTAACTATAATGAATATTTGCACCTTGAAATCATAACTCGTGATAGATATATAATTCTTCACAAATATCGTGGAATGGCTCTTCAATATTTCCATAAAGATATCCTCGCCATCACATTATCATAGTTATAGCAAGATATATTTGTGCATAAATTGCATTAAGGAAGTGGTACCTCAAGATCAAGAATTGTAGATTCTTCAAGCAACTTAAATCCTTCATGGGTTGTCATATAAGTTAAGTCATATAAGTCATATAATAGACTTTAGATGCATATCAAGTTTCATTGTCATGCTAAACAAATAAGAGATCGAAAACTGATTACACATACCATTGACTTTATACTTTCAAGTATTCGAACTACATGTCCAAAACTACATGTCTTTCATATGGAATCAATTCTACTTGAATTGTATCTCTTCCATTTGGCCAATATTTTGTTTGTATTCGACAAACTTAGGATCCTCATCGATATTTAGCGCTATCATAGATGTCGTCGACAAAACATTTTATATCGGTTTCAGTCAATTTTCATAAAGACATAACATGGAGATCTCTTCATTCATATATTCAGGTACCTGAATCTCTCATGAGATTTTATGAAGTGTTATGTCATGTGATCTTCTAGATCACTTGCCTCCTTATTATGATCACTTTGATCATTTGCTCATCTTCTTTATTAAGAAGTTCTTTTGAAACCGATTTGTCTATACGTTTTGAGCGTATCAAAGACTTTGTCCTTCTGGGACTTAATATGAGCATTTGCAGTGAGAATATAGTTACTTTCTTTGGGTCAGCAAATGCGTATAGCATGCTTTGCAATATGTTGCAATTGAATTATCCTTTTATGAACTTTAGGTTCATATTATGATATTCGAGGATCTATATATACAAATGATAATTCATCCCATGTAACCTTTTCTCAAGTGTTTACTGCCTTTTGTAATGTTGTACATTTGTGTACAGTCTGCAATTGTTATTTATTACTGTCTTCTCCTCCAAGTCCAAGAGAAACTTGTTGAGTTTTAAAGATAAACACTTGAGAAAAGGTTACATGGGATGAATTATCATTTGTATATATAGATCCTCGAATATCATAATATGAACCTAAAGTTCATAAAAGGATAATTCAATTGCAACATATTGCAAAGCATGCTATACGCATTTGCTGACCCAAAGAAAGTAACTATATTCTCACTGCAAATGCTCATATTAAGTCCCAGAAGGACAAAGTCTTTGATACGCTCAAAACGTATAGACAAATCGGTTTCAAAAGAACTTCTTAATAAAGAAGATGAGCAAATGATCAAAGTGATCATAATAAGGAGGCAAGTGATCTAGAAGATCACATGACATAACACTTCATAAAATCTCATGAGAGATTCAGGTACTTGAATGTATGAATAAAGAGATCTCCATGTTATGTCTTTATGAAAATTTACTGGAACCGATATAAAATGTTCGTTGACGACATCTATGATAGCGCTAAATATCGATAAGGATCTTATGTTTGTCGAATACAAACAAAAATATTGGCTAAATGGAAGAGATACAATTCAAATAGAATTGATTCCATATGAAAGACATGTAGTTTTGGACATGTAGTTCAAATACTTGAAAGTATAAAGTCAATGATTGAAGTTGCTTGAAGCATATACAATTCTTGGTCCTGAAGTACCACATCCTAAGTGCAACTTGTGTACATATGTATCTTGCTATAACTATAAGCATGATAGCATCGAGAATACCTCTATGGAGATATTGAAGAGTCATTCCACGACATTATATGAAGATGTTCATATCTATCAAGAATGATAATTTCAAGGTGCGGAATATTTATTCAAATCAATATGGCTGATTTATTTATCAAATCTCTACAAAAGATCGTTTTGAAGATGGTGCACAAGATTGGAATGCAAATGCTCAAGGATGTGAATTGATGCTCTTTTCAGGGGGAGTTAATGCGCGTTGCACTCTTTTTCCTTACAAGGTTTTGTCCCAATGGGTTTTCCTTGCAAGGTTTTTAACGAGGCAACCAATAGGCGCATATTCAAACATGTGTACTCTTTTTCCTTTTCTTTAATTTTTTTCCCATTGGGTTTTATTTTAGTTAAGGTTTTAACGAGGCACATTATTGAGTAGACATTCAAGGGGGAGTGTTATAAATAGAACTCTAATTAGAGTGAATGTCTATCTTATAGAAGAGTTTTACTTTGAGGCTAAGTCTTTTCTCTTCCTATGAATAGAGGGGTCTTACCCCATTGTAAATCATCCCAAAAGTATCAATAAGAATACTCCTCTCTATCTACTTTTCTCTCTATTGTTTTTGTTCTTATATTATTTCATAACACAAATAAAGTAATAGGTAATAAACGATTCAAACAAGTCGTTAAGTAGGCATTTGGACAAACTTATAATTTGCTTGACGTCCAAAGAGAAGTATTTAAAGTTGGGAAAACCGCTGATTTTCCCCTTGTTATATTTAACCAAACGTGACGATTTTATCGTTCGTTTTCTTTTTAGTCCAAAAGTGTCCCTGCCTTAGTCGATTTGTTCAAAATGCATTCTGAATTAACGATTGCTCCTGTTCGAATATATTCAATTAAAAAGAAAAAAGAAAAAAAGAAAGTAAATTCTGTCCCTGAATTATTCGATTCAGGGACAAATCTATTCTCCATTTCGTCTTAGCACGTTTTTCGTTCATGACCTCTTGATGGCACCATCATTAGCATAATTCTTTGTTGGCACCATCATTAGCATAATTCTTTGTTGGCACCATCATTAGCATAATTAGATGGTAAATTTTGCAGCTGATAGTCGTTAAGCTTAACAGATCTATTGAAGCACCATTTGGGAGCAAATCCAGTATCAGCTTCTTTGCTGTTTCCTTTGGTTTACAGTTGTGATATCTTCATCTAAAAGCTTTATAGTGCTTTCATTTTACTCTTTAAAAGGCATATATGCAGCCCTGTTAGCTGTTGATACAAGATTTAAGGGGTTACTTTAATGCAATTCTGGGCCTCCATCACGGTACCTGTACTTAAGTCTGATAGTTTTTACCATTTTTGCTATACAATACTAGCATACTAGTACAAAGTAGTGATTGATAACAACCTCTCTGCCCTTTTCGGGTAGGGGTAAGGCTTGTCTACATATTACCTTCCCAGACCACACCTGGTGGGAGTATACTGGGTAGTTGTTGTTGACTTGTTGATAATACAAAATGTCCCGATCAGGTTGATACATAGTTTTCTTGAAATGATATATTCCGATTAACTAAGAAGTTTCATCTCCAATGTTGATTAGTTCACTGAAAACTTAGTGCGGCGCGGTCATGTGTCAAACGAATGAAGCTGATTTACGGGCTAGAGCTATGGCGAACTTGCAGTTTAGTATTGTAAGTGAAAGGTGGGCTTTTCAAAGTATAGACCTCGTTCGAGCCCAAGATGACTATCTCCCAAATTTAGGTATAGGCCTGGAACTAAGGCCAGCCCAACATTAAAAAGCAAGAGAAAGATGAGGACTATCAATGCAGTCGCACAACGATGAACAAAGAAGTTTCAACGCTCAAGAAGAGGAATAATAGACAAATATATGGGTGAAATCATTTTCCAACTTTTAACTTTGCAATCACGAACAAGAATTTAATACTGTAGAGGCAAAATTTCTATGGTCGATCGGAGAAAAGATGCCGACCGGCAACAACTCTGGTTTGTCACTTTGTTGAAACTATATGTTGGATACATATACTTATTTATCACGGCCCTTAATTAATCGATTTTCAAATGCAAAATTCTAAAATTTTCATATATAGCCTATCTGTATCTCCCTTATAACATCTCTTTGTCCTTAGCCAGCGCTCTCGAGTCGGCCATGCAAATAAAAAAGCTCGTGGGAGAAAACACAATTCTCTTAATGGGCCTTATGTAGCCTAAATTTTAATTAGGGGATTTATATATATATATATATATATATATATATATATATATATATATATATATATATATATATATATATATATATATATATATATATATATATATATATATATATATATATATATATATATATATATATATACCATATAGCAAACTTTATTATCAAAATTGTGTATGATTTGGTATTTACCCGCCTATACCATATTCTGTTTACAAAAATTGTACCAAACCAAAAATAGATAGATTCTACACTAAAAAGACTCCAAATTTGTAGGAATCATATTTAATGGTGATTCTATCACCATTAATTTCGAAATTTATGTAAAAATCTGGATTTAAACCAATGAATCCGTTTGGAATTCAGCCTAATTGATTCATAGAACTTAAATAGGTTGGTTGCGTAATTGATGTTTTATACACAAATAGAAACCTAGAAATATCGTAAAAGTGGCTAGCAAATTAATAGTAACTCCTTTATAACAAAACCTAGAAATAAAGCAACCGTTGAAAATATTGGAAATTTCGTACTATATTACTGGAAAAGTGACCAGGTACGATGTAACTATATTACTGCTGGGTGGAGATTGGAACACAGCGTGCTTCATCTTCATTCTCGTCAATTTTTCAACTCTTTCTCACTCACAAAATAAGCAACATTTTTCTCGTGCTAATTACTACTCCTACAGTGTAGTTGATTTGTAGTCTGCAAAGTAAATTGTAGCTATGCTTTTTGTAAAATAACTTATAGTTAGAATGTAGTTTAAATGTAGTTTGTTACATTGTAGTTAATTTGTAGTCTGCAATTTTATAATGTTATTTGGAACTGTGATTAAAAGACATGGTATATATGTAGTTACAGTGTAGTTGATTTGCAGTTTGCAAAGTAAGAGTTTATATCTCAATTTTGAGGGATTTTGGTGAATATTAGACTTGGTTTGACTGAATTTCAGATTGGAACTCGTCGAAGAAGAAGAAGACATATTTTTCCAGAAATTGTAATTAAATTATAGTTAAATTGTAGAATTGTAGATAAAATATAGATAATTTGTAGTTAAATGGTAACTTGTAGTTAAATTGTATTGTTACATTTATACTACAATTAAACTACAATCTTGTGTCAAAAAAATTTAAGCATACCAAATTTAATCAATTCTTAATATTCAAAATTTCAATTTTGAAAAAATCTTCTTTAAATACAATACTTGAAGAAGTATTGTATGAGTTTGAAGTGTATGAGTTTCTACAACGCATTTAATTTTATTTCTATAATAACAATTGGATTCTTAGTCACATATTTATAAATATTTATTAAATTAAGTTTTATTAAATTAAGTTGCCATGTGTATTTTTAATAGTTTGCCAATTGGCTTAATCTGTTTTCAAAGTTATAGAGAAATAGGTTCACATAGTTTTTTTTATAGTTCAGTGCGCTATTTCAGTGTTTCCAATTTTGAACTCGTGAAGTTATTTGAGTGAATAAATTTAGTTTGAATGGCATACTGAGTAGTGTTAATGTATAATACTAGTTTGAATGAATTTTAAAATCGTTGGTTTGTTCTGAATTGGGACTGTTAACTTGTTCATATATAGTGGTAAAGGAAGTCTAGTAGGTTGGGGAGGGGAGGGATTTTTACATGGGAATTTTAAAGAGAAGAGGAGGAAAAAAAAGGGAAAAGGAATATATGCTCCTAAAATCATGCCTAGAATAAATAAAGCAATAATTATACCCTTAATTTAAATTATGATACATAAATTGAAATTTGGTATACTTAAATGTAATAAACACAAACCTTAAACATGAGGGTAATAAGATTTGCTATATGATATAAATAAGTAAAAATCCCAATTAGGCAAGTGGCTTCCCAATACCAAAAGAAAGTTCTAAAATACATTACTGTGTTAGTTAAGTTAAACGGAAAAAGAAAAAAAATCCTATTTTTGAAAATGTATGAAAATCTTAACCCAAAATGAATCACCCATGATGTTATAAGCGAGATCAAGTATGTTGCCGCCACAATTAAAATTTTATATTTCTTCTAGAGAATCTTCTCATTATTCCTTTTCTCTTTTCGTTCGTTCACTCTAGAATCTTGAATTTTTCTTTTTTACCAAAATAAGTTTTGAAAAATTAATTTAATCAGTCCAGAGATATCAAAAGAAATTGATGTATGGGCATTCCAAGAGCTACAACACATCACCAATAGTTGGCTGATCCAAAAAATCGAGAATAAATGGCGAAAAAATAAAAAAAAATTTGATCCATTAGAAGGTTAAAGTGGACAGCATAATGGTTTTAATAGATAAATATTGATATCATATATTTCGAAGGCAGAAGAAGACAAAGTAGAGAATCTTCTGAATCACATCCTAATTCGACAAATCTTGTCTTATTTATTTAAAGACCAAAAAATGTTAAAAATTCCATTAAACTATTTCAAGATTTTCTTCAATTCTCATATTCAAGTAATCCTATATCCTTCAAATTGTCTTATTTATCTTCGCTGTAGTCCAATTAGCTTGAGCCCTTCACATCCTATATATATCTGCACTTCTACACTCACTTCTCCAATACATAGCACAAAAAAACAAGATAAAAAGAAATGGAAGCCATGATTTCTTACCTATTAGCTCTATTATTTCTTTCTATATCTCTTACTCTCATCTTCTTCCTTCGTAAATGCGATTCCAATTGCAAAAAACTTCCACCAGGAACATCTGGATGGCCATTGTTAGGAGAAAATATGGAGTTTGCCTTATCAGGTCCTGAGAAATTCATCAAAACTAGAATGGAAAAGTACTCACCTCAAGTGTTCCAAACATCAATAATGGGAGAGAAAATGGCCGTGTTTTGTGGTGCACAAGGGAATAAGTTCTTATTCTCAAATGAGAACAAACTTCTCACATCCTGGTGGCCACAATCAATGAAAAAGGCATTGCTTTTCCCTGAATTTGCTGAGAGTTCATTGAAAGAAGTATCGGCTTTACAACGCGGTTTTCTACACGATATTCTCAAGCCTGAGGCTCTAAAACAATACATTCCGGTTATGGATTCAATGGCCCGAGATCATCTAGATGAAAATTGGGTTCCTAATAATGGAGTAGTCAAGGTTTTCCCATTGTCAAAGAAGTATACATTTGATTTAGCGTCTCGATTGTTCATGAATTTGGTAAATCCTGAGGAAATAAAAAGGTTAGCTGATCCTTTCACTCTTGTTACAAATGGAATATTTTCTATGCCTATTGATTTGCCGGGAACATCTTATAATCGCGCTATCAAAGGCGGGAAAATGGTAAGGGATGAACTTATTAGGATCATTACACTGAGGAGAAAGGAATTACAAATGGAGAATAAAGAGACGATAGTAGGAGGCAGAGACTTGTTGTCAAAAATGTTGCTTGTTACTGATGAAAATGGAAGGTTTATGAGTGAAATGGAGATCTCCAACAATATAATAGGAATGCTAGTGGCAAGCTTTGAGACTACTAGTAGTGCAGTCACTAGTGTCTTGAAATATCTGGCTGAACTTCCCCACGTCTATGATCAAGTCTACAAAGGTAAATTAAACTTGTCTTTGGAAAATGAAAATCTAAATGTTTGGCCAAGGTAAATTAAATTGGTGGACAAGTCTACTAGTTTGTTTGGCCAAGTTTACCCGTGGCCAAAAGTACTCTTTTCCATAATGTTTGGCCAAGCTTTTAGACGGAAAAATGTGTTTTTGAGCAGAAGCAAAAGTAGTTTTAGAGAAGTAGAAAAAATTAGTTTCTTCCCAAAAATATACTTTTGAAAAGCGCTTTTGTGAAAAATACACTTAGAAACAATTTTTAAAAGCTTAGCCAAACACTATGGCTTTTCTGAACTGATTTTCAAAAAACACACTTCTTAAAATATGCTGATGTTAAAAGCTTGGCCAAACAGGCAATATGTCGAATATATTCACATGACAAAAAATATTGTTCGATGACAGAACAAATGGCAATAGCAAAGTCAAAAGGAGAAGATGAGTTGCTAAGTTGGGAAGACATTGAGAAGATGAAGTATTCTTGGAATGTAGCTCGTGAATCACTAAGGCTAACTCCACCAGCACAAGGAGCTTTTAGAGAAACAATCACTAATTGTACATATGCAGGTTTTACCATTCCAAAAGGGTGGAAGGTACAAAATTAAATACTCCATCATTTGTTACTAGCTATATGCGGTATCTATGAAGTTGACATGTTTTTATTCCATATACAGACATTTTGGTCAGTGCACTCGACACATAAGAATCCGAAATACTTCTATGATCCTGAAAAGTTTGATCCAACGAGGTTTGAGGGAAGTGGACCTGCACCCTACACGTTTATACCCTTTGGGGGCGGAACACGGATGTGCCCTGGAAAAGAGTATGCTCGACTAGAAGTACTAGTGTTTATGCACAATGTGGTCAAAAGGTTTAAACTTGAAAAGGTTATTCCAAATGAGAAGATTGTGTTCCATGCTTCTCCCGTGCCAAAGCATGGCCTTCCTGTTCGTCTTCTGCCTCATGGAAATTAACTGATGTATTTCATCTCAGAAAGTGAATCATGTTCTTGTTGTAATTAGTTTGAGAAAAATTAAGATCTGGCAATGAATAATTGTATTAGTAGTATGACAATAAGTTGTTGCATTCAAATTATAGGGATATGTTTATCTTTTGTTACCAATTTATACTAAGATTGTGTGAGTGAATAGTCGGTAAGCCGGGTTTCAATGCGAATAAGGAATGAGAAACCAAAAATATCAATCATAATCTATCTCACCTCGAAACACATAAAAAATATGGAGAGAATACTAGTTACATATTGTTTAAGAAGCCCATTTAGCTCTCTTTCAATTATTGATTGATTATTAGTCTCCCCTTTCCTCCCCTTCAATTTATGTGACATTATAGGGAAAAAATTAAAGTTAAAAAAATACTTTTGAATCTTGAAACATGTATAGTTGTGAATATACAATTATGAGTTTAAACATAGCATGTTTGAGTATAAAAATATATTAACAACAACTACTCAGTATAATCCCACAAAGTGAGGTCTAGGGAGGGTAATATGTAGACGAGCCTTACCCATACCCGAAAGGGCAGAGATGGTATTTGTAATCGACCCTCGGCTCAGTGAAGGAAAAGAAAAACAAAAACAAAAGAGCATTAGTAACTCCAGCAGAAATGGCGTAAATAATTATCTAGACATAAGAACCATAAATAAAATAACATGCAATAATATCAGACAGTAACTACCATAAATAACTACCATAAGGGAGACACAATCCAATACACAAATCATCTATGGATAGCTCTGCCATGCCTCACCCAACCCCGGGTGAGGAGTACGAAAACTCTAGGAGCCCCTACCCTACAACCTTGATACTAGACCTCCAGACTTCCCTATCAAGGGCCATGTCCTCGGCAACCCGCATACTAGCCATGTCATGCCTAATCACCTCTCACCAATACCTCTTAGGCCTCCCTCTGCCTCGCCGTACGCCGACCATCGCCAGCCGCTCACAACTCCTCACCGGGGCATCAGGACTTCTCCTCCGCACATGACCGAACCACCTCAACCTCGCTTCTCGCATCTTCTCATCCACCGGGGACACCCCCACCTTCTTTCGAATAACTTCATTCTTAATCTTATCTAACCTGGTGAGCCCGTACATCCACCTGAGCATCCTCATCTCCACAACCTTCATTCTCTGAACATGAGAGTTCTTCACTGGCCAGCACTCCGCCCCATACAACATGGCAGGTCTAACTACAGCTCTGTAAGATTTCCCCTTGAGTTTCTGTGGAACTTTCTTGTCACACAGGACTCCTGATGCAAGCCTCCACTTGACCACCCCGCTCCTATACGATGAGTGACGTCCCCGTCAATCTCTCCGTCCCCCTGAATCACCGACCTAAGATATCTGACACTGTCCCTCTTGGCGATGACTTGAGATCCAATCATCACGTCCCTGCCTACTTCGCTCGGCTCGGTGCTAAACTTGCACTCCAGGTATTCTGTCTTAGATCTGCTTATTTTGAAACCCTTAGACTCGAGAGTCTGTCTCCATACGTCTAACCTCTCAATAACACCAACCCTCGTCTCGTCTATCAAGAGTATGTCATCAGCAAATAGCATACACCAAGGCACATCCCCTTGAATATGTCGGGTTAGAGCATCCATCACCAAGGCAATCAAGAGAGGGCTAAGCGCCGATCCTTGATGGAGCCCCATAACCACTAGAAAATGGTCTGAGTCGCCACCTATCGTCCTAACCCTAGTATTAGCTCCATCGTACATGTCCTTGATTACTCTGATGTAGGCTTCCGGCACGCTCTTAGCCTCCAAGCACCTCCCTTGGGACCTTGTCATACGCCTTCTCCAAGTCGATAAGCACCATATGCAGGTCCTTCTTCTTATCCCTGAACTGCTCCACCAGCCTCCTGACAAGGTGGATAGCTTCTGTAGTGGAGCGGCCCGGCATGAGTATAAAAATATATTATTAAATAAAAAAAGGATTAACTTAAAATATTTTTGCAATTTTTTTTTTAAAAAAAGGATTATTTCTACTAATTAAACAGTGTCTTTTAAATGGAGCATATTTTGACCACCTCTAAAATCTTACAGCAAATGGACGAAAATATGTAAAAACTAACGGCATCCAGTTAAGGAGCGTACGATGAAGCTCTCGTCGCTTCTTTCTGTAGTGAAGAGTGGTTTCACTCCCACCTCCCAACACTTGAACCACTTCCTACTCTTCCTTTCTCGATCCAAAAAATTCAAACTCATCATCCACTTAGTCCAATCTAACAAATTCAACACAGACTCCAACACACAAAAAATCTTCATACGAGCACTTGCCAAAGAGAACAGATTCGAAGAGGCACTTCAGCACTTGAAATTGAATACTACTACCCAGCTCGATAAACGCCTAATTGATTCTGTAATTCAAGGCCTCTCTAAAACAAACCCCGAAAAGGCGCTTTCTTTACTGCAGGATTGCTCAGGGAAAGATGGTATTTTGCTCTCTTCTTACACTTTTTGTTCGTTGATTCACTCTTTCTGCACTCAGGGAAGGATCAATGAAGCAATTCAAGTGTTAGAGTTAATGAACCATGAGAAAATTAAATACCCATTTGATAATTTTGTGAGCAGTTTTGTGATTCATGGGTTCTTGAGTGTTGGAAAGCCCGAGCTTGCTGTTGAGTTCTTCGAAAATGCTGTGAATTCAGGTTGTTTAAAGCCCAATGTTGTTACTTACACAACACTTGTGAGTGCTTATTATAGGTTAGGTAGAATTGAGGAGGTTTCTGATTTGGGGATAAATGGATTAGAATTAGATGTTGTGTTTTACAGTAATTGGATATATGGGTATTTTAGGGAAGGAGCAATTGAAGAGGCACTAAAAAAATATAATGAGATGGTGTGTACTAGGAGAATTGAGTTGGATACAATAGGCTATACAATACTTATTGATGGATTCTCAAAGCAGGGACATGTGGAGAAAGCAGTTGGGTTCCTATACAGGATGAAAAAACATGGTCTTCAACCTAATTTGGTTACTCTTACAGCACTAGTATTAGGATTCTGCAAGAAGGGGAAAGTGCTTGAGGCGTTTGCATTGTTTGAGATGGTTGAGAAATTGCAGATTGAAGCAGATGAATTTGTCTATGCAGTACTGATTGATGGTATGTGCAGGAAGGGTGACGTTGGACGTGCATTTGATCTGCTCGGTGAAATGGAGAAGAAAGGCATAAAACCTAGTGTTGTCACATATAATACCATTATCAATGGATTGTGCAAAGCTGGGAGGATGAATGAGGCCGATGATGTGTCTAAGGGAATCCTTGGAGATGTTATCACATATAGTACATTGTTGCATGGTTATATTCAAGAAGAAAATGTCATGGGAATGCTAGAAACAAAAAAGAGAGTTGAAGCAGCTGATGTTTTTCTGGATGTTACTATGTGCAACTTGCTTATAAAAGCCCTATTTATGATGGGGTTGTTTGAGGAGGCTCTTGCCATATATAAGAAAATATCAGATATGGGCATTCCTTCCAATTCTGTTACTTACTGTGTCATGATTGACGGTTACTTGAAATTAGGAATGATAGAGGAAGCACTTGAAATATTTGATGAATTTCGGAAGACATCTATACCTTCAGCTGCATGTTACAATTGCACCATTCAAGGGCTTTGTAGGAATGGCATGCCGGACATAATAATTGAAGTATTTGTTGAACTAATTGATCGAGGTTTGCCTTTAAGTACAAGGATCTATATGACATTGATAAATAAGATCTTTGAAGTTAAGGGTGCTCAGGGAGTTTTGGATTTGTTTCAGAGATTGGAAAGAGTTAAGCATGAAAAATTTGGTTCAATGTGTGAAGATGCTGTTTCTTTCCTGTGCAACAAAGGATTACTAGAGGCTGCAGTCAATCTGCTAATTGTGATCCAAAGTAATGGTTTTGTTCTAAGCAAGAAATTCTACCATCTTTTAATGAAGTCTCTTCTCTATGGTGGCCAAACCTTTTTGACTGGACTTCTTTTGACAACATTCCTAAAAAAGTATGGGATGTTTGAGCACGGGGCAAAGAAGATGCTTGTGTACTTCCTTTGCATTAAAAATGTAGAAGTTGCACTTCGGTTTCTTGCTACAGTGAAAGGCGACACATCTGAGGTGACCTTTCCTGCTGTAGTTTTGAGGACACTGACTAAAGGTGGCCGATATCTGGATGCGTATAACCTTGTTATGGGAGCGAGAGATAAGCTACCTCTCATGGATGTGGTTGACTACTCAATTGTTATTGACGGCCTTTGCAAAGGAGGACATATTGACAGGGCCTTAGATCTCTGTAATTTTGCCAGCAATATAGGAATTTCTTTTAATATTGTAACCTATAACTCAGTAATCAGTGGGTTGTGTCATCAAGGGTGTGTGCTTGAAGCTTTTCGGTTATTTGATTCATTAGAAAGGAATGATATAGTTCCTTCAGAAATCACGTATGGTATACTCATTGATGCTTTGTCAAAAGAAGGTCTTTTAGCAGATGCTAGAAATTTGTTTGAGGAAATGTTCCTAAAGAATCTTAGAGCGAGTACTCGCATATATAATTCATTAATCAATGGATGCAGCAAGTTAGGTCAAATCCAGGAAACTTTGAAGCTTCTCCATGATTTACAAGCTAAAGGCCTCAGACCAGATGAGTTCACTGTGAGTGCAGTGCTTAACTGCTATTGTCAGAAGGGTGACATGGAGGAAGCTCTTGGGCTCTATTCCGAGTTCAAAATGAAAGGCATACTACCTGATTTCTTGGGTTTCATGTACCTGGTGAGGGGCTTATGCGACAAAGGAAGGATGGAAGAATCTCGATGCATTTTGAGAGAGATGCTTCAATCAAAATCTGTCATTGATCTTCTTGGCAGAGTTGAGATCCAAATCGAGACAGAGTCTATTAGAAGTTTTCTTTCTCTATTGTGTGAGCGAGGAAGCATACAAGAGGCAGTTACTCTTCTGAATGAAGTGGTATCCATGTTTTTCCCTGCTAGAAGGGGGTGTGGTGCTTGGAATTTATTAGGGAAACTTGAAGAGTGTTATGATGGGAGAGAGATGGATATAGACTCAAGATCACACGAGAGTTGGATGCATGAGAAGGCATCAAACAACCGTCATGACCAAGACACTCAAATAACCCAGTTGCTCGACTTCAATTCTTACTATTCCTGTATTGCTTCATTGTGTTCAAAAGGGGAGCGTGATAAGGCTAATGAAGTGGCTAAAGTTATTACTGGTTTCTAATAGAGCTTGTTTGTGTTTTCAACAATGTTTAGCTAGCTTCTTGCGCTATGGTTGAGAGCAAAGAACCGTACAAGAGCTATCTTAGGTATGTTTTACTCTTGTCAAGATTTCTAAGTGCATAATTTATGTGACTCTAGGTAATCAACTTGGCAAATCCATATATCTATTTCTAACAAACAATTCAAAATGTTTTTCGTGACTTTGTAGGTCATAAAAAGTGATTTTTAAGTTTGTAGTGGTAGTTTATTTTATTGTTATTCAGAGTGTTTGCTTTAGACAAGATAATTCAATCAATTATATATTTTTAGCATATTAAATGCTATGGTAATTGCTGTTACTTCTAATTACATAACATAAGTTCTTCCCTGAGTTGCATTTTGAAATTCTAATGCGAGTATTTGAATGATGAACTAACTTTGAGTTAATATCCTATGCAGGAGGAAGTAAAGGAAGGGAAATGTAACTTGGAAGCTTCTATGAACTTCTGGATTCCCTCTTTACACCAAGAAGAGCAAATCTCAGTGGCTAAAGCCAGGCCCTTAAAAACTTCGGACGATGGACTTAGCAGTATTCTTTCTGAAGAAGAAGTACAGGGAATTTGGACCTTCTTGCAAGGCCATTTGAGACTTTGTGGCATGACTATACATGAAAGCTTTAGGCAATGTCTCATTGTCACTCCTCGTGTTGTTGCAGAGGTTAGTTTTTGATTCTTCATTCTAGTCAATCTTTGTAGTTCCAGAAAACATTTCTTTTCGTTCTGAATGTCCCATATGTACCGAGTGTAATAAGTATCTGGATTATCAGATCGCAAGCTCCATCACTGGAATGCTGTAGCAAGGAATGCTGGATTTCTGATTGTTATTTTGGAGGTGGATGGAATTTGCAATTTAGAAGACATTTTGATGATTGGGAAATTGAAGATGTTAACCTTCTGCTTCAAAAGTTGAGTTCAGTGGTGATATTAGAAGAAAGAGAGGACTAAGTACATGGACAGCCAGTAGAGATGAGAAGTTCTCTGTTATATCCTGCTATAAAATGTTGCAACTTGCAAGCTCAAGGAGACATAGTAGATGAGATGGCCAGCTAAAATAATCTGGAAGACCAACGTTCCTCCTAAAGCGGCATGTTTTGGATTGTTTGCAACGCATGGTGCGTTTCTCACACTGTCATGTTCTCATATGCTTTTTTATTTCTTGAGTTGTTTTAGCAATTTGTAACTATCCTGCTGCAGACAATTACCTATTCATCTATGCAATAGCCATGGAATGATCATAAGGCATTATTATTTTACTGGCTTCTGTTTCATGTTTTTGTTACCGCATGAACTTAGCATGTGAAAGATGCTTTTGTCTTCTGCAGTGTAATTCCAACCTCTGTGCTTGCAGCATATCTGGTTGAGTAGTAGAATATTAATCCCTTTGCGGTGGTTAGAAGAGCTCATGAATTCGAAATCGCTTGCTTATACGTCAGTTTCTTGATTCAGATTTGCTTCTTTTTTTCTTATAATTTTTTAGCATTTTAAGCAAAAGAAGTTTTGCACGTGTGTGAAAGCCATGAGGCTGGGGAGGCTTTCAAACTATTGCTTCACAGCATTGATGATTTGCATTAGATTGAGTACTTTTCTCTGTTAACTGAAATAAAGACGACTGGCTTCTATGCTGAGTTCTATCTTTCGCTTTTTTGCTAGCTTTGTTCATAATAATTATACAACCTAACTAAGAGTGAATAGATGGGTATTTAGGCCTTTTGAATTTTGATGTAGGGAAACACACTGTTTATCACGGCAGATTTCCAAATGCTCAGTCAGGGCTCGGATTTAAGCTTAAAAATAGTTCTGCCTAGGGGTGTGCATTCGAATCGGTTTATCGATAAATCGAATCGATTATCTGTTATCGAAATCGCAAAAATCAAAATCGAAAAAATCGAAACCTTATTGAAACGATAACGATAAGCATATGTACAAATCGATAATCGATAAGCAGTTATCGATAAGGGTAAAAATCGAATCGATAAGTCGAATGCACACCCCTATCACTGTAGACACTTATAAAATGAATAATTACCTATTTGTGTAGATTAATATAACATACAGAATGTATATATATTCCGCTACTATTTTGAAAGCGGCTATACAATATCTTTTTCCCTAATGTATACCCTTTCATTTACTCTAAGTCCCTTACCCTATTATTTTCTCTACCACATTTAAGGAATAATTATATTTAAAGAGCAAGGGAATGAAGTTCAAATTAATGGAAAATAAAATTAGTCATGATGATGTATTTTATCTTGTTTTATTTTTTTATACCAGTGGAGTGTTGGTGGCATACATTTGATTCCTTACTTAAGTTTTCTTGCATGTGCTTGTTAATACAAATTTTATGTTATAAATGGTTTCATCTTATTTTAGCTTCTTTTTAACCATATAAGTTAGGCGCGTTTATAGCGATATACTTTTCGTGAAATCCCGCAAATTTTTTTATTGGTGTAATCGATAACCGAATCGATAAGACCCCAAAATCGATAAATCGAAATCAAAAAAATCGAAACCTTATTGAAACGATAACGATAAGCATATATACAAATCGATAATCGATAAGTAATTATCGATAAAGGTCAAAATCGAATCGATAAATCGAATGCACACTCCTAGTTCTGCCTTCGACCAGACCCTCGATTCGAAGTCAAATGTATATGAAGAATTATGATCAAAATAAAAACTTATCAATTAATAAGAAGCAGAGAAACAAGTTTGTATTGCCTTAATATGCGTGTCACAGTGTGTTTATTTTATTGAATAATAAACCTACCCTTTATATAGTATGGGAGTTTTACCCCTACTACAATTCTAAAAAGGTAAAAATACTCCTTGTACATCAATTACTGATGCGCTACCGACATAGGGCGGGATTCGCGCCGTGATATCCAATCGGATATTACGGCCCTCTATTAGTCACGTGCCATCGTTCGTAGTGCTTTCCGAGGTCTTGGAGCTCGTACCGAATTCGGGGGTGTTGTCTTGTTGGGTCCGGTGGCGAGCATTCCATTCGGGCCTTCCCAGCTTTGATTTTGATTCCATGTAGTTATGTCCTTGATTTGTTTGACCCACCAAGAAATTGGGATACTCGTTAGTCCCGATTTTAACCGTATACGATAATACAATATAATACATTATGAAATGAAACATTATGTAACGACCATTCAAACAAGCTGCTAAGTTGGCATTTGGACAGTCTTAATTTGCTTGACGTCCAAAGAAAAGTATTTAAAGTAGGGAAAACCGCTAATCTTTCCCTTTATTAAATGATTCGAAATGGGACTATTTTATCGTTCGTTTCTTTTTTGGTTCAAAAGTGTCCATGCTTTAGTTGAGTTGTTCAAAAATGCATTCCTAATTACGATCGCTCTCGTTCGAATATATTCAATTAAAACAAAACAAAAAAGTAAATTTTGTCCCTGAATTATTCGATACAGGGACAAATCTATCCTCCATTTCGTCTTAGCACGTTTATTATTCATGACTATTTGAAATAGTCGAGTTCAGTATTTGTAATATTAAGATAATATTTGATATACTTAAATGGAATAAATTTATGGCCATACAGTTAAAATCACCCAAACACGACAAGCCAACATAATACGAGACATGTGTTAGACTGTGCACCAAGTATCTACTAGGCTACGAGCTGTGCCCACACCATTCCTCACGCCCAAAGGAAGAGAAAAAAATGAAATACACACGCATACACATTAGGCTAATACTCCTAATTAAAATAGGTACTTAACGTACATATAAAAGAAAACGACCTGCAAAAAATTGTAGGGCCAGAGGGTATAATGAACAGCGCCTATTTCTGTTTTCCCCCAATAATTAACTAGACTAGCAGCCCGTATTAACAATAAACTAAAAATAGCCCCATTCTTGTTTAACTAGCCTACCTAAAATTGTAGGGCCAGAGGGTGTAATGAACAGTAAAGTGGACAGCATTATGATTTTATAAAATAAATATTGATATCATATATTTCTAAAGCAGAAGAAGACAAAGTAGAGAATCTTATATTCAAGTAATCCTAGATGCTTCAAGTTGTCTTATTTGTCTTCGGTGTAGTCCAATTAGCTTAAGCCCTTCACGTATATCTGCACTTCTCCAATACATTCTTTTTGGAAGAAGAAAAGAAATCGATGATTTCTTACCTATTAGCTCTACTATTCCTTCCTCTATCTCTCACTTTCATTTTCTTCCTTCGTAAATGCGATTCGAATAGCAAAAAACTTCCACCAGGAACATCTGGGTGGCCATTGTTAGGAGAAAACATCGAGTTAGCGTTGCTAGGTCCTGATAAATTCCTCAAAAATAGAACGGAAAAGTATTCACCTCATGTGTTCCAAACATTAATCATGGGAGGGAAATTGGCGGTTTTTCTACAAGATATTCTCAAGCCGGAGGCTCTAAAACAATACATTCCAATTATGGATGCAATGGCTCGAGAACATTTAGATGAAAATTGGATTCCTAATGGAGTAGTAAAGGTTTTCCCATTGTCAAAGAAGTACACATTTGATTTGGCGTGCCGATTGTTCATGAGTTTGGTAAATCCTGAGGAAATAAAGAGGTTGGCTGATCCTTTCACTCTTGTTACAAATGGAATGTTTTCTATGCCTATTGATTTGCCCGGAACAGCTTATAATCGCGCTATCAAGGCGGGAAAATGGTAAGGATGAACTTATGAGGATCATTACACATAGGAGAAAGGAATTACAAATGGAGAATAAAGAGACAATAGCAGGAGGCAGAGACTTGCTGTCAAAAATATTGCTTGTTACTGATGAAAATGGACGGTTTATGAGTGAGATGGAGATCTCCAACAATATAATAGGAATGCTAGTGGCAAGCTTTGAGACTACCAGTAGTGCAGTCACTAGTGTCTTGAAATATCTGGCTGAACTTCCTCACGTCTATGATCAAGTTTACAAAGGTACACTAGACATGCCTTGCGAAATAAAAACACTATCACCGTTTTATTTTATATGGTTCTGTTTGACTATGGACACGGAATCTAAGAAAGAATGAGAACTTTTGCCGCATGCTAAAAAGAAAATAGTGTTGTATAAAATAAAACATATGGAGTCCTAAATAGGTAAGTTGATGAATCTAAGTCCAATTATATATTCACATGGCAAATGGTTGTTTGATGACAGAACAAATGGCAATTTCAAAGTTGAAAGGAGAAGATGAGTTACTAACATGGGAGGACACTGAGAAGATGAAATACTCTTGGAATGTAGTTCGTGAATCACTAAGGCTAACTCCACCAGCACAAGGAGCTTTTAGAGAAACAATCACTGATTGTACATATGCAGGTTTTACCATTCCAAAAGGGTGGAAGGTACAAAATTAAATACTCCACCATTTGTTACTTTTATTAGCTACCTTGTCCTTCATTTCTATCTATACACGGTGTTTGTGAAAATGACATGTTTTTTTACAGACATTTTGGTCAGTGCACTCAACACATAAGAATCCAAAATACTTCACTGATCCTGAAAAGTTTGATCCAATGAGGTTCGAGGGAAGTGGTCCAGCTCCCTACACGTTTATACCATTCGGGGGAGGACCTCGAATGTGCCCTGGAAAAGAGTATGCTCGAACGGAAGTACTAGTATTGATGCACAATATAGTTAAAAGGTTTAAACTTGAAAAGGTTATTCCAGATGAGAAGATTGTGTTCGATGCTTCTCCTGTGCCAAAGCATGGCCTTCCTGTTCGTCTTCTGCCTCATGGAAATTTGATGTATTTCATCTCAGAAAGTGAATCATGGTCTTGTTGTAATTAGTTTGAGAAAAATTAAGATCTGGCAATGAATAATTGTATTAGTAGTATGACAATAAGTTGTTGCATTCAAATTATGGGGATATGCTTATTATGTTTTGTTGGTTGGAAACAGTCTCTCTACCCTTTCGGGTAGGGTAAGGCTCGTCTACATATTACCCTCCCCAGACCCCACTTTGTGGGACTATACTGGGTAGTTGTTATTGTTGTTGTTGTTGTTGCTGCTTATTATGTTTTGTTACCAATTTGTATCAAGATTGTCCGAGTGAAATATGAGTGGCGGGAATCTATTAGTCGGGCTTCTCGTGAATGCTGGGTGAGAAACCAAAAAGAGAAAAATATACAAGTCACAATTCGTTGATCAATTGAGAAAATCACCTCGAAACACAGAAAATAGAAAAAATACAAGCTACGTATTGTTTAAGGGATCTCCAACCCTTTTCCATTTCTCCATAATGAAGCCGCTCCCCATTTTTGCCCCACCCTCTTTCCATTTCTCCATAATGGAGCCATTTTTTTTGCCAGAATATGGCTTCAATGCTCCCCCATTTTTTCTCCCAAAATGGGGATGAATAGTGTTACTTTAAATATAGAGTGACACTATTCATCTCATCCATGACTATTCATTCTTAATAATAATAATTACTATTATTATTATTATTATTATTATTATTATTATTATTATTATTATTATTATTATTATTATTATTATTATTACTACTACTACTACTACTATTAATACATTTATTTTTATCACTATTATTATTACTATTATTAATTATTATTATTATGATGATGATGATTTAACTATTTTATTTTATCTCTTTATATATATCTAATTTTATTTATGTAATAACATTATAATATTAATTTTACATCTTAACTCTGACGTATAATTTAAATAAATTAATTTTTGTGCATTTATTATTTATATGCAAAGTTGTAAGTTAATTTATTATATGTTATAATTACACAAAAAATATATAATTATCTAAAAAAATGAATGGTGCAAATATAAAATATTAGATGTTGTTAAAATTGAAAGGTGCGAATATAAAATATTATATGTTGCTAAAATTGAAAATAGAGGATGAAAGTGATCTTAATGCACCAATTCAAGATGATTGAGAGTGTCCACCTCTAATTGTAGAAATGATAGCAGATGAAAATCACTGATTTGAGCAATTTTAGCTCGACACAAAAAAATTAAGGACAATGATGCTCATTTTGAACTTTCTAATGAATTAATAGATCATCATACTAGAGGTGAAAGTTAAATATTTATGTAATATTTAATATGAATTTACCATAATGTAATATATATTTAATTATCTTGTATTTCAATAATTTTACTTTTATTTGAATTATTCGTTGATATTTTAATCTATACCAGGAAGTCCTATATCTCCAAGATCAAACAAAGGGAGAACGAGATGTTAAGGGAATTTGTTCTCACTTCCAGATGGAGTGAATGGAATTACCACCGGCCTCTGATGACTAGACAATTCATGCCTTCATTTAGGGATTGAACAAGCAAAGCTCGATAGCTTTAAAGTAGCTAAAGCAGAACTTGGTTGAGTATCCCATCGTGACTTGGGCAGATATACACAACATATATCAATCGAAGATTATTGGCGAGGACGACCAATTGGGAGTCCTCTCTGGCTCAGTATGTCCAAGAAGTTTCCTAGCAAAGGAACCAAGGTCAACAGAAAAGGAGTCGAGATCAGGCAAAGAAAGGTATCAACCATACTTCAAAGATCGAAGAGACACTTCGAGGAGGAATATACCTCAAAATGATCGAGGAGTAGATCGAGGCCAAAATTCTCGGGGACTTATGAGCAAGGCCGAGTTTGACAGGCATTTGATTCCAATGGAGTTACCCTGATTGTCAGAATACAATTTCAACATCGATGTCTCAGACATTGTATCAGCCATGGGTAGAATCAAGGATACCAGATGGCCAAAGACCGCACAGTCAGATCCTTCCCGAAGGAGCCCCAACTTGATATGTGAATACCATGGCATTCACGAACGTAGGACCGAGGATTGTAGGCACCTCGGAGAGGAGGTGGCCCAGCTAATCAATTAAGGGAACCTTCGAGAGTTCATTAGTAATCGATTGAAGAACCACTTACGAGAAAAAGAGGCGAACACATAGACTGGACCAGAAGAACCTCGACACATCATTAACATGAACGTTGGAGGAATCGACGTCTCACAAAGACCTATGTTCAAATGGGCCAAAGTGTTCATCACAACAAAAAGGCAAAATAAGAGCTATATATCCGAGAATGCCCTTACATTTAGAGAAGAAGACATCGAGGCCTTGTCCCAACCACATAATTATGCACTGCTAAATTTCTTTTCTTTTGAATAACGTCAAATTAAACATGTATTCATCAATCCAGGTAGCTCGGCCAACATAATCGGGTCGAAGATGGTGGAGCAGCTTGGACTGCTCGATCAGATCATACCCACCTCTCAAGCCTTAATGGATTCAACATACCAAGCAAGATAACGAAGGAAGAAATCATCCTCCCAGTCAACGTGTCTGGTACAGTTCAAGACACTAAGTTTCATGTTATCGAATGTGACATGAGGTAGAATGCCTTATTTTGGAAGGCTGTAGATACACAATATGAGGGCGGTACCATCAAATCTTCATGAGATGATAAAGTTCCCAATAAAAAATGGTATAAAAAGACTTTACGGAGAACAACATGCGGCAAAGGAGATGTTCATGGTAAACAACACGGCACAAACATCGACTCTCCCCATCCAGTATGAGTCAAGAAACAGGCTGATCCCTGAGGAACATGTGGTATGTGAACATTCGAACGAAGATAACGAAGAAGACTTCCTCAGTCCTCAGACATTCGTCTCCCCCAAGGAGTCCGATGCAACAAAATCATTGGTCGAAGAAGTCGAACATGCAGTCTTGATCGAGCATCTTTCAGATCAAAAGGTATACCTGGAAACGGGATTAAGCCCCGAACTCAGGAAAAAACTTATCCAATTTCTTATTAACTACATTGATTGCTTTGCTTGGTTCCATTTAGACATGACAGGGATCCCGTCGGAAATAACCATCCATCTACTAAGTGTCGATCTCAAGTTCAAACTAGTGAAGCAAAAAATGAGGCCTTGGTTCAAGGTAAAACATGTGTTCATCAAAGATGAGGTAACAAAATGCCTCAAAATAGGATCAATTAGGGAGGTAAAATACCTCGAATGGTTGGCAAATATAGTAGCGGTTCCCAAAAAAGGAAATAAATTAAGAATGTGCGTAGATTATAAAGACTTGAATAAGAATGCCCCAAAGACTTATTCCTATTACCCAACATCGATCGCTTGATTGATGCCACAGCCGTCCACGAGATCTTCACTTTTTTCGACGCATACTCTAGGCATAATCAAATTCAAATGAACCTAGAGGATAGGTAAAAGACTTTGTTCATCACGAAGTATGGTCCATACTGTTATATGGCTAAAAAATGTAGGGGCTACGTACTAACGCCTAGTTAATAAGATGTTCGAACATCAAATAGGCCAATCTATGGAAGTTTACATTGATGACATGCTAGTTAAGCCCCTACATACAGAGAATCATTTGACTCATTTGTAGGAAATATTCGATATCCTTCGAAGCTACAATATAAAGCTCAACCCCGAGAAATGTGCCTTTAGAGTAGAATCGGGCAAATTTTTGGGCTTCATGGATTCAAATAGGGGGATCGAGGTCAACCTCATCAAAATCAAGTCCATTAAACAAATCACAATGGTGAACAATGTGAAGGCTGTACAACGGCTGATCGGGGGGATAGTAGCCTCAAGCCGATTCATCTCGAGATGGTCATATCGGATTCATCATTTATTCTCCTTACTCAAGAAGAAAAGCAACTTTGAGTGGACTCTAAAATGCCAACATGTTTTAGAGGAAATAAATCACTATATCTTGAGCCCGCCTTTGCTCCACACCTCTAATGAAGATGAAACATTGTACTTGTGTCTGATCGTAGTGGTAAGTGGTGTGTTGGTTCGGGAAGAACATGGTATGATGTTCCCTGTTTATTTCGTTCGGACTCTAGGAGATGCTGAAACCAGGTGTCCACACTTAGAAAAATTAGCTCTTGCATTAATAAGTGCATCTCGAAAATTAAAAGCTTATTTTCAATGCCATGTATATATGTTTTAACAACACACACTCTCGTAACATCTTGAACAAACCTGAATTATTGGGCAGATTGGCCAAATAGTCATTGAGCTCGGAGGGTATGATATTGAGTACTAACCCCAGACGGCTATCAAGTCTCAAATTTTGGCAGATTTCGTGGCAAAATTTTATCCTGCCCTCGTACCAGAGCTAGAGAAAGAACTCTTGCTAAAAAATGGCACATCATCGGGGGTATGGACCCTATTCACTGATAGTGCCTTGAACGTGAAAGGGTCCAGGCTTGACATCATTCTGAAACCACCTACAGGTGGAAATAATAGGCAATCTATAAAAACTTTGAAATTTACCAACAACGAAGTCGATTATAAGGCTATGATTGCAGGTCTCAAGCTGCCCAAGAGCCTAAGAGCAGAAGTCTTTGAAGTAAAATGCAACTCCCTTCTGGTAGTCAACCAAGTAAATGGGAGCTTCGAGGTTTGAGAAGATAGGATGCAAAGATACTCAGACAAACTTCAGGTCATATTGCATCACTTCAAAGAATGGACTATGGTACACATTCCTCTAGATAAAAAAAGTGAGGCTGATGCACTCGCGAATTAGAGGTCATCCGTCGAAGAAGATGGCATACTCTCGGGGCTGTTGTACAGTTATCCATGTCGGTGACTGAAGAAGGACATGGTGAGATCAACTCAACAAGTCTAACATGGCATTGGAGGGATAAATATATCGAAAATTTGAGAAACGAGAAGCTGCCTACAGACCCAAAATAATTGAGGGCCGTTCAAGACAAGCAACTCGATTTTCACTCGACGAGAATAGAACACTATATATAAGGACCTTCGACGGACCTCTAGCTATATGCTTGGGACTGGGGGACACCGATTATGTACTTTGAGAAATCCACGAGGGCAATTGTGGAAATTATTCCGACAATGGTTCTTTGATACGAAAGGTAATTAGAGCAGGATACTATTGGGACAACATGGATAAGGACACCAAGGAATTCATTCGAAGGTGTAGAAAATGCCAAAGGTTTGAGCCAATGATTTACCAACTCGGTGAATAGCTACATTAAGTCTTATCACTATGGTTGTCCATGAAATATGGGACGGACATCGTCGACCCCCTACCAAGGACACCAGTTAAAGCTAGATTTATTCAGTTTATGATTGACTATTTCTCGAAATGGGTGAAAGCACAAGTCTTCGAGAAGATTAAGAGAAAAAGAAGTCATTGACTTCATCTAGAACCACATTATATGCTAATTCGGGATCCCCTCCGAGATTACATGTGATAATGGGAAGCAGTTCATAGGAAGCAAGGTGACAAAATTCCTCTAAGATTGATGTTGGGCATATTTCTATATATTTTGATATTACTTTACCCATGTTTTAACCGTTTTATATTGCTATTTGGTGTTAAAAAAATGGCCAACATGATGATGATTTAGGGTGTTTGGAGTGTAAAAATATGAAGAAAGAATGGTCCAACTAGAGGAAAAGAGGTTAGATGCATCACATCTAACCTTGGGAAGAAGGTTACTTGGTGCACCCCTTAGCAGTGAAGTCGGCCCAATAGCATCTGCACCTGGGAAGAGCTGAGATGGAGGAACAAAGGGTGGATGCGAAACATCCACCTTAGCATGCAAAGCTGAGAAGCGGAGGACAAGGTGGATGTGAAGTATCAACCCCGGCATCAATCCCTGAAGCAAATTCGGACTAGGATTAGGAAATTTTGGCCCACGACTTTTGTACGCAATATATAAGCCAAAACACCTCTTTTACGACATCTAACATCTGGGGAAAGGAGAAAAAGCCACGACAAGCTTAGGAATCACGGAATTTGTCGCTAGTTCTTACTTTTTCCTTCTTTTAGTGATTTTTATGTATTTTTGGGAATTACTTGAAATTGGTACCATGAGCTTGTGTGGCTAAGAACCCTATTGTTCTAGGGTCATGGGTGAAACATGAATGTTGATGTTTGAAGTTTGATTTGACGAAGTTGATATTATCATATTGGATTGTTTATTTAATTCTGTTCTCAATTATTTTGCTGAGTAGCTAACAGTGAAATACTATCTACGAATCTAGAGTTGAACTCGAAAGTGGGAATTCTTGTGCATATAGATTAAATAGAGCAAGTTGTTGAACCCGGACATTGGGGAACAAATTTGCAATTAGGATAGACATATACCTAATTGTCTTCCTCGGTTGAAATACAGGATGTATAAATGCATTTTTGTTAATCTTAATTCCATAGACATATAGGCATTAAGTTAGCTTGAATAGACGAGTAAGAATTTGACAAATTCTTATGAACAATATCAACTCTATCCATTAACAATCTAGATAAATCAATTAGCCATTTTAACCAAGAATGCAACACGATTGTTAGCTAGCCCATGACTTCGGAATATTCTCTCCTATTGTTATTTGAATTTTCTATTTGTTCGGTTGATTTCTAGTTAATTCAATGCTTAGTAGTTTTAGGTAATAAATTATTTCTATATTTTGTGAAAAATCTCTTGAATCGATAAATTAACTGAGTTTGAATTAGTCGATAGTTAATCACAAGTCTTCCTGGGAACGATACTCTCTTCACTACTTTATTACTTGACGATCACGTGCACTTGCGTGAGTATTTTTTGTCACAACAAAGATCATAAAATCAAGAGAATCCTATCAACGCCCTATCACCCATGTGCAAATGGACATGCCGAGTCCACAAACAAGATCATCATCCAAAACTTGAAAAGGAGGTTAGAAAATGCGAAGGGAAAATGGAGAGAGGTATTGCCCGAAGTACTATGGGCATACCGAACAACTTCGAAGTCAAGCACATGCGAGACACCGTTCTCTTTGGTACATAAGTCTCGACAACATTGATTTGCATATCTTATTCTCTTTACTTACACTTAGCATCTATTGCCTAATAACTAGTATTAAAATAAATCATATATTTTTAGAATCAGACAAGAGGGTTGCTCTGATGCTAAGCAACCCCCACTTCCAACCGAGAGGTTGTGAGTTCGAGTCTCCCCAAGAGCAAGGTGGGAAGATCATGGAGGGAAGGATGCCGGGGGTCTATTTGGAAACAACCTCTCTACCCAAAGGTAGGGGTAAAGTCTGCGTACATACTACCCTCCCCAGACCCCACTAAGTGGGATTATACTAGGTTGTTGTTGTTGTGTATTTTTAGAATCACAAAATCAAATGTAATTGTTAATGCCAATTTCAAGGTAAACAACAAAGCTGGGTTAAAATACTTAAAATCAATTATAAGTCCAAGATGTATGGAGCAACAGGATATATGATTATTTCTTTATTTCACATGGTACAAATCTTTTGCAAGAGAATGAAATGCAATTAAATTTATAATGCAAAATTTCATATTATCTCTATTTAATAACACAAAATATGTTGGGCACTTAGTGACAATCGGATGATTTAATTATGCGGAAGCTGCTGCAATGGGACTTTGAACCACATGGCCTCCGTCACTCCAACTGTACCAACCAAAGGCAAACTCATTTCTCCTTTCAACACTTTGTGCTCTAACTGTTATATTGAAGCTAAGTTTCTCTCCCAACTTGCTGAAGCGTAAAGTTTTGGGAATGATGTCAACAACATATCCAGGAGGTGATCTCATAGCTAAAACGTAAGTAGAATTGTCTTCTCCAACATTTGTAACAACTCTTCTGACGGTCCTCGATCCTTTGATGTTAGCTATTGCAAGTGATGGATAGTTAAGGTTACTTGCTTCTGGTACTTCCTCAGGACAATTGAACGAGGAATCTAGGCTTATGTTTTGACTACAAAGATAGAGAAGATAATCCTCATACGTTGCATCATAAATGAGTCCAGGATCTGCTGCTCTTGATGGTCGGAAATGGCCTGCTCCGTATTCAAAGGGGTTTGCATCATTACCAGTGGCATTTGTTATTGGTCTACCAACCAAATTATTGCTTGTTGCTGCAGTACGAGGAAAACAAGTGTCAGAGAGAAATTCTTTAGAAAAAAATAACAAGGACATTTTCTTTATGAGACAGAGTAAAGCATTACATGTTGTCATTAGAGCTGATCTGATTGCAGCACTGCTCCAATCTGGATGAATGGATTTTAAGAGTGCAATTACAGCTGAAACATGTGGGCAAGACATGGATGTCCCAGACTGCATATTATACTTGACAGCTCGACGATCCTCTGGCAATTTCAACGGAGAGGATGCTTCACTCCATGCGGCTAGTATGTTTAATCCAGGAGCAGTTATATCCGGCTGCAATTAATGTAAAAGTATTCTTCAGAAAGAGTTTACTTGCGTTCTATGCACTGTTAAAATTTTTTTAGTGGAAATTGTTCGTAAAAAGTAAACTACTAGTAGTCTGGAAAATAAGGCAGGTTGTTTACTAAAATACTCATTTTTTAGTGCTGATATACATTACCTTGAGAATGTTAGGATCGACTATATTTGGTCCTTTGGAAGTGAAAGGAGCCATGACTGGTGCTGGCTTGGTACCAATCAATGTTTGCCCTGGGAGAAGTGTTGCCATTGGATTTTCTTCAGTCTGTATATATGTTCGGATTGTATTTAGGCCATATGAAAAAGCAACTGTTGAGGAATCCAAAAAAGGGGTGACTTGTATCTCATTAAATGGAGTTCCCAAAATAGCTGCAACACCTCCAGCTCTTTTCACCTCCATTGATGCCTGCATACTACTGCCCCTGCAGACGACAACTTTTCCTCTTACAAGATTTCTTGAAAGTGTACCAGGAAAACATAGTCTGTATATTCCATAAGAGCAGTGAGATATTAGTTTCATTATCTACTGATTAAGAAATAAAAGAATTAAAAAGTAAAATGAAAGTTACCCTGTTGTATTGCTTGCCGTAGTTCCTCTAACTTCTACATCTCCTGCATAAACCAAAGGATGCAACCTACTCCTCCTTATTGGAGTTACAGTTTGCCCCTGTAATTTATAAATATAAAATCCCAAAAAGTTAATACTTATACAGCCAAAAAAGGAGGCAAACTTACTTGTAAAACTGGATTTAACTACTTAGCTTGTTTGTAATCTTGAGAAGGGTTATCTTTACTCGCAATGTAATTATCTTTACACTATTAGTATAGTTTCACTTGTAATAGCAAGTTGATTACTGTTTTAGTCCCTCCGTTTCATATTGTTTGAGCTAGTTTGATTCGGTACGGAGTTTACGAAAAAAGAAGAAGACTTTTGAGACTTGCCGTCTTAAAAGTTTAATGAGTTAAAAAATTTGTAGGGACATACCATTTGTGTTGCTATAAAATCTTCTCATTAAGGGCAAAAAGGGTAAAATGAAGAGTTTAAAGTTGAATTATTTCCAAAATTTAAAAATGTGTCGTTTATTTTGGAACAGACTAAAAAGGAAATTAGCTCATTAAATATGAAACTGATGGAGTATTAGGTTACTATGTTATCGGATTGATTCGTATTCCTTATAAGTGATCTAATCGTGTAAATATTTTCTATATACTGTCTGTGCAAAGGACTTCACAAATGAATCAGAGTCGATCCATACCTCGACGATCATTCCATTTCCAAGCATAATTGGAGATGAAAAAACACGATCGATACTACTAGCACCAACTGTGATAATCCATGGAGCCACATTTCCAACAGTAGATGGTGTTGGACCATCATTTCCAGCACTACAGGCTACTACAATATTCCTCTTCAGAGCATGCAAAGATCCAATTGCAATACCATTTTGTGTATAATATGTTGTTCTAGGTCGAGACCCAAGGGAGACACTGAGTACATCAACTCCATCAGCTATAGCATCATCAAAAGCAGCAATAATATCATCTGTAAGGCATGTATTTCCCTCAGCTAAGCTCTGATCTGGAACTGGCCAACATACTTTATAAATGGCAAGACGAACATTTGGAGCACCTCCTGTTGCCGTACCTTTTGCAAATCCACCAATTGCTGATGCATTGGCAACTCTTCGACCACCTACTGTTGCTGCTGCGTGAGTACCATGACCATCTACATCTCTTGGTGAACGAAAGTCCCTCGTCTCGTTAAGAGGACCAAACGTTGCCTCGTAACTTTTTAAATAATATCGTGCTCCAATTAATTTCCTTTTGGAAGAAAAAAAAATAAAAAGTTTATAATGTAAGTGTATATAAGTTAAATTTATGATGTAATATTTTGACTGATTGGGAAGACTAGTCAACCTGTTGCAATGGGAGGAGTTGAAGGCAACACCTTCTTGGCAAATTCCTTTCCATGACTTTGGTACTGGTTCCATACGTTCATCATTGAAACTTGGAGATTCTGGCCACACCCCTAAGTTCAACAACCCAGAGAAGAAAATAAGGGGAAAAGAGAAAAGATTGAAATTGATACATTAACACACACACAAAATAGAAGAAGAAAAGGTTATGACGACAGTGATAGTCTTGACCCAATCTTCATACCATTTAATTATACGTACTAAGTCAAAATAAGAGTACTATTAAAATTAGAAAATAAAAAAGGAAGAGGAAATAGAGAAACCCTCTTACCACTGTCCATAACCCCAACAATGATATCTTTCCCATAACTAGCATTTTGCAACAAATCTTGTCCAGAATTTATGAGTGAAGTTCCTTCCAACAAGCTCACAAAGTCCCAAGATCTTGTAGTATGAGGCTTTATTTCATGAGGATCACTGTGAAATACTGATATTACCCCTTCCATCCCTGTTAAAAAAAAAATCAACTTATACAAATTAATAGAAACAACACAAGTAACCTACATACGGACAATTTGGTAGTGTTTAGACTTTACGTAATTAAGTAATCGTATGATCAGCTCATTCTAAAAGCTTAAACTTTTGGGCGAGGTGGTTATATAATTTATCATGGTATCAGAGTCGTCAAGGGGTCCTAAGCTCAACTCTCATAGAGACAAATAATTAATATATACAGTGTCATGTCTTCGACTCATGAAAATGAATCAGGCCCTCGCGATAAGTTCATGTATACGTTTATTTGCGAACCTGATATCGTATCGGCTTCTTGTGGTGTTAACAAAGCAGAGAAGCCATTGATGACGTTCTTGTAGCTGTGAACAAGTGATGCTTTAGCATCTTCTTTGGAAGTAGCCTTGGCAAAATGAAGAAATGAGCAGTGGTGATCTTCTATTTCTTTCAAAGTCCTCTCTCCACTGTGCTCGCCAAGGTACACTACATAAACCTTGGTTTCTTTGGTAGATGAAACAAAACCATTAAGGAATATCATGAGGAAGAGCAAAAAGAAAACTACAAAGTTACGATTCTTCATTTTGGATGGCTTGTTTTGATTTGCGTTGTCGGATTACTTGAGTGTTTTTATAGTCCATATATATATTATATATACGTACAATAAATGCAACATGTGATTAGTAAATTAATCTTGATCTTACAAGTCAGTATCTATACGTCTAGATATATAGGAAAGAGTCTGGCCAAGTATTATGACCATTTCCTGTCAAAGCTAGCTTTAAATTAATTAAGGAATTTTAATCTCATACGCGTCTAGTAACCTTCGATGAAATAGTAATGCTCCGTCCGTTTTATTTAGATAACTCACTTTCTATATTAGTCCGTTTCTAAGAAAAAAATGATACATATCTATATTTAGAAACAATTTAACTTTAAATTTTTCATTCTATCAACTTTACTTTTAATGAAAGTTTTTATAGCGATATAAATATCATGATTCCACTAAACTTATGCCCTTAGTCTTTTAGCATCACATATTTAAAATTTTTTTTTTTTGTTACTTAAATTTTGTGGCAAGGTAAACTACAATATCGAAATTGAAACGTATAGCGTAATTTGTTGGTCCAATTTTAGTATGTTGTGGCAAATAAGTAAGAAACAAGGAAAATCTAGGTCAACTTTTTGTTTCGTCTTGTACATTCTTACGAGAAAACTTCCAATTATTGATTGTTAGTCAATTTAGCTTTTTATGCTTTTTCTACGATTGTTAGTCAATTTAGTTTTTATGCTATTTCTACTATTGTTAGTCAATTCACAACAAGGTAAACGTATAAAGTCATATAAAGTAATTTTCTGTATAATTAAAATATATAATAGGTTATAAAGTTTCCTCTTTACAAATGTTTTTTTTTTCCTGCATACTGGACATGAAATGAGATCTAGACATTTAAGGCTTGTTTTGAATTTTTTTTTTTTGGAATTATTGAAAAGTATTTTATCAAAAATTTAGTAATTAAACAATATATAAAGAAGTGTTTAATAGCATGCTCCGATGGCTTAACGCTAACTTTATTGTTATAATCAACAACAACAACAACAACAACCACAACAACCCAATATAATTCTACTTAGTGGAGTCTGGGGAGGATAATGTGTACGCAGACCTTACCCCTCCCTACCCTTGGATAGAGAGGCTGTTTCTAAATAGACCCCCGGCATCCTTTACTCCAAAAACTTCCCACCTTGCTCTTGGGGAAACTCGAACTCAGAAATCTCTCGGTTGGAAGTTAGATTGTTTACCATCAGAGCAACCCCTCTTGTCTTTTATTGTTATAATTAAGTTCAGAAATTTACTTGCAAGACTTGGGCGAGATATAAAATCCTCCATGTAAAGGAAGATTGCAACCGACGTTAAGCTTTCGTCGAAAAAATCACCCATTGCTGATTACCAAAATATTGGTTGACTGTGTCAGCCAATTTCATCTAAAACAACAGGTCAGTATAGTTTAAATATTCAAATTCTAATTTCAATATTCGATGTAGTTCCATTATCTTCAGAGAATAGAGGATGGATTATGTACTTAGATTTGGTGGTGATTTCCAAATGTAGAAGGGCTTGCCTGAAACTGTTGAAGAAGTGTATCAGTGAGAAGTTTAGCAAAAGATCCAGGGGAGTAACGTTTGCTAGAGTCATAAAATGTAGTCTTAAGATAGTTGTTGGTGCAGCATTTGCTGCCTATGGAGACGAAAAATAGCGACCTTGATAGGGCAGTTGAGAACTCAATTTGCGGTAAAATTCAATTCCCTCAGATAGATGCACGCACTTGCCCTGCAAACACAAATTAAAAGCTAGCCCAACAACAACAACAACCCAGTATAATCCCACAGACCTTACCCCTACCCTGGGGTAGAGAGGTTGTTTCCAAATAGAAACCCGAAAACCTTCCCTCCAAGAACTTCCCACCTTGTTCTTGGGGAGACCTGAACTCACAACCTCTCTGTTAGAAGTGGGGGTTGCTTACCATCAGAGCAACCGCTCTTGTCAAATTAAAAGCTAGCCCATGGTTAATATAATGACTATAATTCAAACTTGGCATTTTGTGTGTCTACTATAACAAGTAAGATCCAAAAGTACTTCGTCAAAGTTTCTAATTCTATATTGACTGTCACTCTATAATTTGTATGAATCTAAGTTATATGCTTTAACAATGTATAATTCTTGATAGCATACAATTATAAATACAAATATGTATTTATTACCATCAGAATAGTATATTAACTGTTGGTATTTAATGTATGAATAATTAGGTGCAAATCGAACATACTTAAGCAGCTACTAGAGGATAAAATATAGTACTTAATTAGTTTACCCTATTATGAAGTAAATAAATATACTTATGAATAATGTCATTTACCCGACAGGATCAACAACAGAGTAATTACCACAAACGAAAGTTTGTATAGAACACTTTATTAGGAGCGATAACGATTATATTTTTGCTAGAGAAGTTGGAGACTTATGTGCATTGATATAGACTATCTTTCACTTAAAATGTTGCATCTATTAAAATTTTAATTATCTATAACCTGGATTAGTAGAATAGCCTTACTGAATGTTTACTTTTGTAACCATGAATTTTTATCCTAAGTTGTTATATGCCAGGAACAGTAGCAACATAATTGCACAAAATAAATTTTCTTATCCATATTCTTGTGTAATATTCTCAAAACTTTGCTGCATTTTTGTCTTTTAATGGGATATGTTGCACACATTAGACGCATCAAATTTTGGAATAAAAATAATAGTCACTGCACTTTCCAATTAAAAAATTTATACGGGAATTTTATCTGAAAGAGTTCGTGCTGAGTCCAAGTTATAAGATTCATTAGGATATAAGTGTTTTGCTGAGTCTAAGTCATAAGGTTCATTGAGATATAAGTGTTTCCGTATCTCCGCATATTTCCCTTTTCTTAGAGATGGGGAGTCAGAATTCGAAGTAAGAGAAACAACTTTTATTTATTGTGCCTGGATACACCTTTTAATCTACAGTTTTATGCAACGATAAACCATAACTGATATTGCAGGTGTCATGCACCTTGTGCTGAATATACAATGTTTGTCCTTGGATATACCATTGATATACAATCTTACAACGATCACATGCCTATAATATGTCTGAGAAGATTTACAACGAACAAGGTTCAGTCTTCCACGTTTGAATAATCAAAGAGCAAGCTTGCAACAAGGTAAGTCAATTAAAAAAAGATACTTCGATTGAATGTTATTTATTGGTTCGGTCGCGACTCGACAGTGAAAGGTCGTTTGCTACTATTTTGGATTGCGTCTGGATCCACTGACTGGATCCACTTTCTGCTGATGTTTCTGGATGCAATTGAAGCCACTTATGCTGCTGCTTCTTGGATGTTACTACAAACACCTTTAAAGTTATTCTGGATGTGGTTGGAACTATTTTGTTGCTCTTTTTCTAGATGCTGCTACAGTTATTTTTTGTTGCTGTACTATTAGGTTAGTCCAGCTGGTTACACATCAAACTCTTCAGTACTTTCAACTTGTAAGATCCAGGTCCGTTCATTTTTGTTTCCTTCTGTATATGCTCTATGTTCTCTGGTACTAAAGATACTTAGTATGAAAATCAAACTATAATATCCCTTGAAAACAACTACCGCAACTAGGGGTTGAAAGGGGTATGCTATGCAGCTCTTTTGTGGGTCTGCCATTTTCCCGTCACTATAAATATGTACAATAACAGTGTAATCAATCGGCTTATGAAGAGCTATTGGATTTGCATTGAAAATCTCTTCTTGACTATGTTTTTATAGTAGTATCAAGGTATTCTCGCTACATGAAGTGCGAGCACTTGACAAAAGATTCTTTTTTCATCCACAAACATGCTAACTTAAAATAGCTGTTTAGAAATGTGATGACCCAAAAGGTCATCACTTATTTTAAAAATAAATTTTGCACGAGACCTTAAAAATCTCTTATGGCATCAATTCGATTTGCTTGAGCTGTCTAGGCGCGTAGCTGGAAAGCCATTATGTCAAATCTATGACAAATAATGAATTTTGACTTAAATTAAATTTAAATTAACTCCGGTCAACATTTTGGGTAAATAGATCCGGACCCGTGAATTGACGGTCTCGGAGGGTCTGTAAGAAAATATGAACTTAGGCATATGCCCAGAATCGAATTTCGAGGTCCCAAGCCCGAGAAATGAATTTTTAAAGAAAATTATTTTCTGGAATTATTTATGAGTTTGAGAAATAAAATGCATTTAAAATTTGATGGTATCGGACCAGTATTTTAGTTTCAAAGTCCAGAACATGTCTTATATGTAAAATAGGTTGAGTCTATGAAATTTGGTAAGAAAAGGAAGTCGTTTGAGGTGATTCGGACCCGTAGTTGTGAAAATTGGTATTTTGAAAGTTTTGAGATTTTCTTGGATTTCTATGCTAAATTCGTTGTTTAAGAGGTTATTTTGGCGATATGATCGTACAGATAAGTTCATATGCTATTTTTCAGTTAGTATACATGTTTGGTTTGGAGCCCCGAGGACTCGGGTGAGTTTCAGATGGGTTTCGGAAGGTTTTGAACTTGAAAAAAGTTGTAGGTTTTTACTGTCTCAGTGCATAGAGGTTTTGTTCTTCGTGTTCGCATGGTTCTACTCGCGAACGCGTAAGGCAATTTCCTCAAGTGCCAATTTGTTCTTTGTGAACACGGAGCTTGGGATGCAAATGCGAGGTTGTGGGGGAGGGGGAGTACCTTTTGCGAACGCGTCCAGGCACTCGCGAACACGTAGGCTAATGGCATGGGGGAAGGGGTTCACATTTTGTTCTATGCGAACGTGGCCAACTGACCGCGAACGAGAAGGATCTAGGAGCTAGAGCTTCGCGAATGCGAGCCGACGAATGCGAACACAAAGAACACCTAAGCCTGACCCATCGCGAACGCGACAGGCCTATCACGAACGCGACAGGCCTATCGCGAACGCGATGGAGGCCTGTCCAGTGATTTTAAAACATAAGCAAAAACGAGACTTAACAAAAATTTCATAACTTCTTCTTCCAAACTCCAAATTGGACGATTTTTGAAAGGGAACTTCACCACAAATTCATAGTATGTAATCTTGGACTCATTTTCTTCGATTTCCATTAACACTCATTAGATTTCTAGGCCTAAATCATGTTCTTAAGGGTAGAAAATTAGGAATTTGGGTAGAGTTAGGGATTTTTGTATCATTGGGATTTAGACCTTATTTTGGGATCGAATTTTAGAACTAATTATACATTCGGACTCGTGGGTGAAAGGGTGATCGGGTTTTGGTCCGAACCTCATATTTTGACCAAGTGGACTCGGGGTCGATTTTGATCTTTTAGGAAGAATGATAGAAAATCTATAATTAAGTATTGGACTTGGATTGTTTAGCGTTTATTGATGTTATTAAGTCGAATATGTCTAGATATGATTGATCTGGAGCCAAATTCAAAAGGAAAAGCGGTGTTTGAGGATTGAGTTGGCCATGGAAGTTCGAGGTAAGTGTTTAGTCTAACCTTAACTTGAGGTATTAGGAGTTGTGTCCAATTTGCTACATGTTACTTGTTGAGTACGCCGTATAGGCATGAAGACGAGTATCTATACGTTGGTGTCAAGCATGCCTGTGAGTCTTAAAGTGAAATTGTTGTGTTCTTAATAAATGCTACAAAGGTCTTAGTTGTTGATTCTTTGTGTTGAGCAAGAATTATGTTTATTTTCGTGGAGATTACTAATGATTGAGTATTACTATTAGTTGAGATGATTACATATTGAAACGAGTGTGGTTATAGCTGATTATTGTCCCTTGCGGGGACATATTTATTTACACTGTCGATTTCCTTGCCAGGATAGTACCGTTCCTTATTGGTCCCTTGTCGGGACTCTTATTGTGATTGATGTTGAATTGTATATGTGGATCGGGTTGCACGCTGCAACAACATTATATTTGGATTGGGTTGCTCGCCGTAACAATATTATATTTGGATTGGCTTGCGCGTCAGAACAATATTATATTTGGATCCAGTTGCACGCCGCAATAATGATATAAACGAATCGGGTTGCATGCCACAACAATAATATAATTGGATCTGGTTGCACGCCATAATAATGATAAATGATATGGATGGGGTTGCACGCCGCAATAGTATTATTATTGTTTTGCTGCGAATTCTAAATTGTCCTCATGCCTTTCTCTTAATTTACTGTTGGTGTTGATACTCCCCACGGCATGTACTTCCCTCCCATATTTACTTTTTTATTTTTGTTATTTTTACTGCATATTATATACCGCACATGTTTATTATGAATCTGTTCCTAGCCTCATCACTACTTCGCCGTGGTTAGGCCAGGCACTTACCAGCACATGGGGTCGCTTGTGCTGATACTATACTCTGACTATGTGCAGATCCCGCAGCGATAACTTTTGGATCGTATATTTGGGTGGCTGCCTTCAGTCCATTCAGAGATCCCGAGGTATTCCTGCAGGCGTCCGCAAGCTCGGTGTTCTCCTCTATCTTTATGTGTTTTCTAGTTCCATTTACTTTAGAGATAGATTGTACCTTTTTTTCCATACATTGTATGTAGTATCCGTAGTTAGTTTGTGATATTATGATACCGGATTTCGGATATAGGTGTATGTTGGTATTGTCGTACTGATTTTGAGTAAGTTATCAGATTTCGTCTTCCGCATTTATTTATTTATCGTTAATATTTAACTGTTGAGCTGCATGTTGTTTTAAATTGTTAAAAAGGGATAATAAAAGGGTTAATGATTATATAGTATGCGGCTTGCCTAGCTTTCACAAGTGGGCACCATCACAACTCCTGACGGTGAAAAATTCGAGCCGTAACAAGAAAAGTAAAAAATACTAACCTAATAAAGGGACAAATATCAGTCGATCTCTAAACACTTAAATTTAAAAGTATTTAATTCCTCCACCTCCTTCACTTTATTGTTAGCCTTATTTACCCCTTCTCTGTGTCTTTTTGTATTTTTTTATGATAATTTTTTCTCTTGTAATGTTAAGAGCAACACAGTTAATATTTGTTACTCGTCTCCTCTTGGTAAAAGGTACTATCATGTTTTACTGTATGATTGGTGGTCAAATTTCATCATTTTTGCTTCAAGATCTTGCGTATTTGTTTGCTCTTACAAGAAGGTAAGGGCAGTGGAAAAGCTTAAGCTTTTTGCTCTTTGTTATTTTCTTCGAGAAAGCACTTTTACTCTTACCTTGTTCAAGCCATTTTGAGATTGAGATCTTTTGGCTTGATAAAAACAATTATTGGTTTACAAAATGAATATTTAAAGGCCAGAATTGTGATTTTGATAGATGTCGATGCTCCCTTTTTCTAAAGCAAAATCAGGTTTATGATATTTTGGGGGACAACTCGTTCCCTTTTGGGAATTGGATATTTTTGATTGAAGAGTCGCCACCTAATGATTAAAGTGCGTTAGGACACTAAAGAATGGTTTGAGCTGGAAAACCAGAGTTTGGTAAAGGCTAGAAATTATCCCGAGGGGAAGGTGTTAGGCACCCCTCAGGATGCACTAGTGTAGTTCCCGACCATGCTACAATTGTGACTTAAATAACAAATAAAGCAAATAGAAGTCTCAAATAGAAAGGGGTTTTCACATAATGTTGCAAGTAAATTGAAGGTTTGAGGAAAGATAAAGAAAGCGACAGTTTTAAAGAAATAGTTTAAACAATCATGAAAATAAACCTAAACAAGTAAATGGAAAAGGGGGGGGGGGGGTTCCTAGGTTTAGAAATAATATGGATCACATCAATGCAATACCCGGAAATCACTCCTCAGAAAAGGGGTTGCACGTGGCATTAGCGCACTGATCATCATGTTCATATCTATCCTTCCACCCCATTAAGGTATTAAAATGCGGCATAGTATCGTTACTTATTATATGCTATTACCCGTCCCCATTCTAGCAATCCCGGAGGCATTTGGGACTACTAGTCCCAAAAGGAAAGGAAATAGAGCTTTTTCAGAGTTTAAAAGAACAAAATTATATTGCGACAAATAAAACACGTAAAGCAGTTAACGGGAAACACATAGCAGTTTGAAAGCTCAAACAGACTTCCTCACTTAAAGAAGAACATTGTCTAGCATGACTTCAAATATTGGTTATAGTCTGAGTTAAATTTAAAGCATTAGGGTAGGCTGATTTATCACATATTTCTCAGATGAGAAGTCTGAATTAGGCCTTGTCTGGTTGTAGTTTATCAAAGGCTGACATAGTGAATCAATTACCTACTGGTTTGCCTAGGGGAAACTTAAAGGCATGATATCTGACGATGTGGAAGTATACTGATTTTAAAGAAGGGTTATTGATTTTAAAAACAAGGTAAGTCCTGCAGATTTTTAAACTACATTACTACTGATTTAGACCTGTAGGCGAATCATATTCAAACAGTTACTTTTATAGGCATGATTTCTAAGAGTTGTTGGTTTTAAAACGATTATCAAAATGCAGGAATCCTATAGGCATGGTATCTAGGATGCAACTTGTTATTAATTTAACCTATAGACTGTTTGCCTAATGACGTATATATATGCATGCAGAAGTGCAGGAACTTATAGGCATGATTTCTATACGCAGAAGTGCAGAGACTTATAGATATAGTTTCTAATGTATAAGTGCAGAAACTTATATACATGATTCTTAATGGAATGCATAGCTTATAGGCCGGATTTTTTTAATGCAGTAATGAAACAACTTATAGGCAGGATCTCTATATGCAAATGTATAAACTTATAGGCAGGATTTCGATATGCAAATGTTGAAGCGTAAAACAGGCTGTGATTGAAGAAATAAATACCTAAATCATGACGTCTACCCATATGCATAACAAGAGTGACCCTCCCCTTTTTTACTAGAATCCCGTAAGTTATTACAAAATATTACAGAACAAAATGAATCAGTAAAAATTACATCAGAAATTTAAGCTACAACCAAAAAGTCTAATTCAGACTCAAGGTCTAATAATATGAGATAACTTCCAGAATTAGATTTCCAAAGCCTTTCTCTTATTTAGGATGTGTCAAAGTTCCGAAGAGCCTCAAGTGGACTCCAGGCAGTGCTTACACCCCAAATACATTGTAGAATTAGATTATAGCGCAGTGTGAAAGGGCCAACCCTCAAATGTCCAAGTTCAGAGGGAACTCAAGGCCCAAAGCAAGGCTCATAGGAGGAGGGGCAGAACTTAGAGTCTAAGAGTAAGTGTAAGTGCATAGAAGGAAGTTAGGGATGGCCATGGAAGGATGGTGGTCATGCCCAGCAATTAAGAATGCTGGCACACCCCTGGCCTACTTGTTAGCCAAATCTTAGGAGTTAGGATCCATTGAGGATCACGTTCAGACTTAGGCAGTAATTTGAGTACTACCAGGCATGAACCTTAACTCAAACACATAGATCGGAGTAGGAGTAGGGATTCAAAATAGAGACATGTGCAAGAAAAGAACATGCATAGTCAATATTGAACATAAACAACAAAGCATACCAGAGTAAGGCAACTGTAAAGTAAACACATAGGGAGGAAACTAAAATCAAAATTGAGACATACCAGTATTAGGGAAATAAATAAGTAAAACAGTAGTCTTGAAAAGCCAAGTTGCAAGCAAACAGTACAAAGATCTCAGAAGAGAGTAGAGTATTGAAAGGGTATTGTAATTGAGAGTGTGAGAATATTGAATTTTAAGAGTTCAATAATCGATGTGTGTCCAAGTATAGAAGGGTCGTGCCCCTTTTATAGTGCAGCAAGCAAGTAAGAAAAGGTAAGGAAATAACATTGAAATCAATCTCCCTTTAATTAAGGGACACTGATTTCAAATGAATAAAGACAATTAAGGAAAGAATTAATCAGAATATGTTCTCAAGCAGTACAATAAGGGTAAATACATAGGAGTTATTTAAGGCAAAAGTCTAGTGGTACTTGATTTGTGAAAAATAAGGAATGGGAATCAATCAAACAGCTAGTAAAATCAAAGTTACAGGCTTTTACTTGAATGGACCGAGTCAGGAAAAGGTAAAGAATGTTTAATTTAAAGGAAATCAGCAACAATTAATCAAACCCATTAAAGGAATTCATAATCAATTATTAGTTGACAAAACCTTTTTGAAAGAAGAATTTCTTATATATTATGCAGAAAAATCAAACAAAAAGGGTCGTCATGTTAATTAGAAAAGAGTCTAATATTGAGAGATTTAGAATCATAAGAAAAGAGTTACAAGTTAAGTTTGTAGACTTAAAGTAAGTCTGAGAGTACAGGGTTCCAATGCAGAATCCTAGTCCAAACACCATATCAAACTTGCCAAAGAAAAATCCCCAAATCCTAGGGTTTCAAATCGAATCAGTCATACAGATGAGAAGGCAAGCCATTGAAACAGACTTTAAAGGTCTGTTTCAAAGCCTCATGAGAAATAAAACAAATATAATAGCAGGTTTGAAACAACAAAGAAAGAAAGCTGATTTAAGAGCATAGAAGAGCATGTTTTAAAAAAGTCGGATCTTAAGCAAGTGGTGTAAACATAAGCCACAGTAGATGGAACAAGCTTAGCAAGAACACAGATAGACTCCAGTAGAGAAAAAAATTAAAGAACTCAACAGAAAACACATAGACTAGAATAATACTGAAAAGTATAGCGAAGAACATGTAGGAAAACATAGCAAATATTAACATACCGATCTAGTCTTAGGGGCAAAGCAGAACACAAAGCAACATGAGTATCATGTATAGTAGAAAATGAAAATCAGAAGAACAACACACACGTAGTAAAAGGGAAACACATGAGCATGATATTAACAAACACACATGAAGAAAAAAAATGAAGAATCAGAAAGTTGTTTTTGAAAAACCTTTTAGAAACCTTAAATCGAAGACAAGTGATTTTGAAAAGGAAAATTTGGGGAAAATACTTTAAATGTCCAGTAGAACACAAATACATCACAAATCTAAGAAAATAAACAGAGAATAAAAATCGAGCAGCTTAGGGTTTCAAAGAAACATTAGAAATGAGAAAGTCTTGGAAAAGTCAGATCCTGGGTCGATGAGGTCAGGAATCGGGCTTCTCGTGCTTGAATATGCCAGAGCATGTCGGAGAAGCCATGGAACCAAAGATCTGAAAGAGTACTATCAAAGTCAAACTTCAAAACCTTGAATATCCAAGGTCTGATGGTGGACAGGGGTGAGTATAGACCATCCATGACCTGAGAAACTATGGATTCCGGAGAAAACACGGTGAGAAAAGTTAGGAGGAGGCTAGGATTCCGAAGAACCTAGAGAGAGAATTGAGAGAAAGAGAATTCAAGGGCGGCTGATTAGGTGAAATAAGGGGGGATTAGGGCAGGTCGTTTGCTTAATTATGGGAGGGTAAATTATGACCACTGATCTGTATCATCAACAGCCTAGATTTTAAAGGGTAGGTCGGAATCGGGTAGGTCCATTTGTATTGGGTTATGGGTTGGGTCAAACTAAAAAATGGGCCGATCCAGTTAGGGTTAGGATTGGATCAGTTAGGGGTTAAAATTGAATTGTAAAAGAGGTTGTAATTGAAATAAAATGAGGCAAAATGTTAAATAGCCAGTTTTGTCCTTTTATTTTATAAAAAATAGTAAAAAATAATTTTAAAATCTAACTAAAGTACTGAACCAATTAATTATATATAAATATTAAATAAAAAATATCAAAACCAATTTTACAATTATAGAAATGCTATTAATCTTAAAATAGGCTAAAATTGCAATTGTATGCAATTTGGCATTAAAAATACCGGATAAATTTGTAAAATTATACAATAATTATCTTAAATATATATTGGTATTAATATGAGAATAAAATAAATTATTCACCAAAATTGATAGTTTTGAGTATAATTAGTGATTTTTGTACTACTAAAAATGGATAATAAATTTGTTTCAAAATCATTAAAAATTAGAAAAATACCAAAACTCTTGGGAATTATATATGCATATACATGCTATTTTAAAAGTATTTTGTATGTAAAAAATACATAGGAAAAATATGGGTATCAACATATGCCCCTCTTTACCCGGAAAGGATGAAAGAGTTGTCGGGTAAAGATATGATGGCCCATTTTGACCAAACTAAGCGATTTGAAGAATTTTGACCAAGCTATTGTTCTTGAGCTGCCTATATATCCATTGTCTTACAAGAATCATGCCGTTTGTAGTTCGGGATCCCTTGGCAGAATATGTCGATGGAGATTTTCGAAAAAATGAACCCGATATTCTGGTTGGGAAGGACGGTCAAACTCTAGTAGGCTGGGGGAATTGGAGCGGGGTCGCTCCTGCTGAGACAGCCGTTGCTAGCCGGTTTTCCGGCAAATGAGCAATACGAACATATATTGTGCATAAATGTAAACCATGATGCAAGTTCCCGTTGGACCATGAATATTGTCTTTAGACGATTAGGATGATGTCCTCGGACCATGATGTACTGAGCCATGAAGCATATAATAAAGGGTTCGCAGGCCATGAAATGATATTCTCAGGCTATGAGAATGATGCCTCCGAACTATGATGCCTTTGAATAATGTTATGCAAAAGATAAAATAGGGTCTTCAGGCCATGGCATGGCGTTCTCGGTCTATAAAAGTGGTGCCTCCGAACAATAACACCTTCGGAAAATTTGGCGATCTTTCAACCCATGAAATGCAGAACATGACGATCTTTTAGCAGATGGAAGACATAAATAAAAGGGTGACGATCTTTCAGCCCATGAAAGTTTTAAAAAAAAGGTGGCAATATTTTAGTCGATGCAATGAGATAGTGATCTTTCAGCCGATGCAAGACATAAATAAGGTGGCGATCTTTCAGCCAATGCAATAAGATGGCAATCTTTCAGCCAATGCAATAAAGTGGAGCTATTTCAGCCGTGCAAGAAATGGAAATAAAATGGCGATCTTTTAGCCAATGCAAGGTGTGAATGAAGTGGCACTATTTCAGGTGTGCAAGAAACGTAAATAAATTGGCAATCTTTTAGCCGATGCAGGATTTAAATGAAGTGGCGATATTTCGGCCGTGCAAGAAACATAAATAAAATGGTAATCTTTCAGTCGATGCAGATTGAGGTAGAGCTTAACCTCGGAAGGCAAAAAGGTAGCCTTATGCAATGCACAAAATGCAGATGGAGGTCGAGCTTAACCTCGAAAGGCAAAAAGGTAGCCTTATGTAATGCAGAAAAATGCATATGGAGACAGTGCTTAGTCTCGAAAGGCAGAATGGTAGCCTTATGCAATGCAGAAAAATGCAGTATGGAGATAGAGCTTAACTTTGTAAGGAAGAAAGGTAGCCTTATGCAATGTAGAAAATGTAGATAGCGGTAGAGCTTAACCTCGGAAGGCAGAATGGTAGCCTTATGCAATGCAGAAAAATGCAGGATGGAGATAGAGCTTAACTTTGTAAGGAAGAAAGGTAGCCTTATGCAATGTAGAAAATGTAGATAGCGGTAGAGCTTAACCTCGGAAGGCATAAAGGTAGCCTTATGCAATGCAGAAAATACAGATAGAGGTAAAGCTTAACCTCAGAAGGCAGAAAGGTAGCCTTATACAATGTAGAAAAATGCAGATTGAGGTAGAGCTTAAACTTGGAAGGCAGAAAGGTAGCCTTATACAATGCAAAAAATGCAGATGGAGGTAGAGCATAACCTCAGAAGAAAGAAAGGTAGCCTTATGCAATGTAGAAAAATGAAGATGGAGACAGTGCTTAGTCTCAAAAGACAGAATGGTAGCCTTATGCAATGCAGAAAAATAGTCTCGAAAAGGCAGAATGGTAGCCTTATGCAATGTAGAAAAATGCAGGATAGAGGTAGAGATTAACCTCGGAAGGAATAAAGGTAGCCTTATGCAATGCAGATGGAGCTAGAGCTTAACTTCGGAAGGCAAAAAGGTAGCCATATGCAATGCAGAAAAGTAAAAGGCGAACTATAGTAAAATCTTAGCTGATAGCTGATAGTTGATCGCGATATTGTGGTTGCTGGGGATGCTGTGTACGCTGTGTACGGATATCAAATGCGAATAGGTAAATGGTTTTTAGGGTCGTATTCCTGAAAAGTATGAGTGTGTAAATGCATGCAGTGATTCACAACTTGGGTGCATGCATCCAAAGAAAAATCGTGAGTTTTGTAGAGGGAAAAGGTTAGTTCGTATCCCCGTGAACTTTGCTTGTCCTACTTGGCTCCATTTTCAGTGGTGTTGTGTACCCTCGGGGTAGTGCTGCTAAAAAAACAATTTTGATAATAGACATGTGTGGTTTAGTAAAAATGCAACATAAATACATAATCGAAAAATAGTTTTCTTTAGATGAACCGACGATTGTGACGCGGTTCAAGACATTGCAACCTCTCTTGTTCTAGAATTTTGAGGGTCCTCCTCATAATTCTGCCCCAGTTTATTGGGTCGATACTTCTGATGGCTTCTTGCAACGATCGGCTGAAGCTACTTCAGAATTTTGAGGGTCCTTCTTCAAAATTCTGCCCAAGAAGGCTGAGAATTTTATCCCCAGATGGTCTTATGGAATTGTGACCGAACCCATAAGGCTACCTGTGTATCCCCTCTTAAATGGGAATCATGCTAGATGTAGTTCAAATTTTATCATACAAGTAAATCGTAAGTGCTACACATAGTATCGCTTGACCGCATTTGAATTGATTAGTTTTGGCCAAACTTCTCCGTCCATTTCTACAAGTATAAGGGCTCTTCCTGTTAGAACCCGATAAACCATATATGGGCATTTCCAGTTGGGAGAGAACTTCCCTTTAGCTTCATCCGGATGTGGAAAAATCTTCTTTAATACCAGCTGCCCCGGTGTGAACCTTCTTGGTTGTACTCTCTTATTGAAGGCTCTGGACGTTCTGTTCTGGTAAAGCTGACCATGGCAAACTGCATTCATTCTCTTACCATATATGAGGGCTAACTGTTTGTAGCGGCTCTTTACCCATTCTGTATCGTTGAGTTCTGCTTCTTGTACGGTCATTAAGGAGGAAATTTCTACTTCGGCGGGAATTACCGCTTCTCTACCATTAACCAACATATAGGGAGTTGCACCACTTGATGTGCGGAATGTGGTGTGATACCCTTATAAAGCAAATGATAGCTTCTCATGCCACTGTTTATGCTTCTCTACCATCTTCCTCGGCATCTTCTTGATGTTTTTGTTAGCATCTTCTATAGCTCCGTTCATCTGAGGCTTGTAGGATGTGGAATTTTTTGTGTTTGATCTTGATGATGTCACATATAGCTTTCATCAGATCACTGTTGAGGTTGGAACCATTGTTAGTAATGATTGATTCTGGAATCCCGAATCGACAAACGACACGGTCACGGACAAAGTCTACCACGACTTTCTTGGTCACTGATCTGTAAGATGCTGCTTCAACCAATTTGGTGAAATAATCAATTGCCACTAGAATGAATATATGCCCTTTGATGCGGCAGGCTCGATAGGTCTGATAACGTCCATTCCCCAAGCGGCGAACGACTATGGTGAGCTTTTTGCATTAAGCTCATTCGGAGGCACTTTTATCATGTCTGCATGGATCTGACAGGAGGCCCTTTCAAATATATTGGATACAGTCCGTCTCTATAGTCATCCAAAAATAACCAGCCCGGAGTATCTTCTTAGCTAAGACGAAACTATTCATATTTGGGCCGCAGGTCCCAGCATGAATTTCTTCTAGTAGTTTAGATGCCTCCTTTACATCGACACATCTTAACAATCCCAAATCAGGAGTCCTTCTGTATAGGATTCCCCTGCTGTGAAAGACGTTGTTGGATAACGTCTGAAGTGTATGCTTTTGAGTAGGATTTGCAAGCTCTGGGTATTCTCTTTTTGCCAAGTATTCCTTGATATCGTGAAATCACGCTTTTCGTATACTTCCTCTTCAACATAAGCACAATAAGCTGGCTGATCATGAATCTTAACTGGAATAGGATCTATGAAGTTCTTATCTAGATGCTGAATCATAGATGATAGAGTTTCCAATGCATCAGCAAACTCATTTTGGACCCTGGGTAGATGCCGGAACTCTGTCTTTGTGAATCTCTTCCTCAACTCTTGTATATGATACAATATAGGAGTATCTTGGCGTTCTTAGCTTCCCATTCTTCTCGGACCTGATGTATAAGCAAGTCAGAATACCTAATTACCAGCAACTCTTGGATGTCCATGCCGATGGCCATCATGAGCCCTAAGATGCAGGCTTCCTACTCAGCCATATTATTGGTGTAGGGGAACCTGAGCTTGGCAGATACCGTATAGTGCCGGCCGGTTTCTGATACTAGGACTGCCCTTATGCCAACTCTTTTAAAATTTGTTGCTCTGTCGAAAAACATCCCCTAACCATATAGGATTATGCAATTTCTTCTCCTACAAATGATACTCCCTCATCCGGAAAATATGTCTTTAAGGGCTCGTATTCTCCGTCTATAGAGTTTTTCGCAAGGTGATCTGCTAACGCATGTCCTTTGATTACTTTCTGAGTCACGTAGACAATGTCGAATTCACTCAGCATGATTTATCACTTGGCTAGCTTGCCAGTGAGCATGGGCTTCTGAAAATTCTTGATATGAGATACGTGGTGTAAGCACAAAAATAATGCCTCAGCTTCTGAGATACCCAAGTTACCGCACAACAGGTGCATTCCAACAGAGAATACCAAGCCTCGTCCGGGGTGAACTTCTTGCTGAGCTAACAGATGGCCTACTTTTTTCTTCGTGTTTCATCATGCTGCCCCGAAACACAATCAAATGCTCTATCTAGCACTGCAATGTAGAGTAATAGGGGTCTACCTGGCTCGAATGGAACCAATACCGGCAGTGTTGACAAGTACTTCTCGATTCTGTTGAAGGCCTTTTGGCAGTCATCAGTCCATTTGATAGCGACGCCCTTCTTCAGCATCTTAAATATTGGTTCACAGATGACAGTAGATTGTGCTATGAACCGGCTGATGTAGTTAATTCTCCCCAAAAACTAATAACCTCCTTCTTGTTCTGTGGTGGTGGCAATTCTTGAATAGCTTTTACCTTTGAGGGATCTAGATCTATCCCTCGGCGACTTACAAAAACCCAAGCAATTTTCCAGCGGAAACCCGGAATGAACATTTTGCGGGATTCAGCTTCAATTTGTACCTTCTCAGTTTGTTGAAAAATTTCCTTAAATATTCCATGTGATCAGCGGCTTTCTTGGACTTAAAGATGATGTTGTCTACATACACTTCGATCTCTTTATGAATCATGTCATGAAAAATAATAGTCATGGCCCTCATGTAGGTGGCCCCAACGTTCTTTGACCCAAACGGCATCATCTTGTAACAATACATCCCTCATGGTGTAATGAAGGTCATTTTCTCAGCATCTTCTTCATCCATCCATATCTGATGGTACCCAGCAAAAGAATAGATGAATGACTGCAGCTCATACTTGGTGCAATTGTCAATCAAGATGTGTATATTTGGCAAAAGGAAGTCGTCTTTTAGACTAGCCCGGTTGAGATCCCGATAGTCGACGCAAACTCTGACCTTTCCATCCTTCTTTGGTACTGATACAACATTGGCTAACCATGTCGGATACTCTACTACCCTAAGAACCTTAGCTTTGACTGACTTAGTGACTTCTTCCTTGATTTTGAAATCATATCTAGCTTGAACTTTCTGAGCTTCTGCTTCATTGGCGGACATACCGGATCAGTCAGTAATTTGTGAGCCACAATGGATGTGCTTAGATTAGTCATGTCATCGTATGACCAAGAAAATATGTCTTTATACTCTATTAGAAACTCTGTATATTCTTTCTTTTCTGACAGTGACAAATGGACGATGATTCGTATTTCTTTGATGTTTTCTGCATCTCCCAGGTTGAAAATCTCAATCTTGTCCAAGTTGGACTTAGGCCTATTTTCGAAATTCTCAAGTTCCTTAACAATCTCTTCTGGTATATCATCTTTCTTTGAATCTATGTCCATTTGTTGAGTCTCATTGCATGTCACAGTCATTGGTTCATTAAATAAAGTAATGGTAATGATGTTTCAGTAAAGTAATGAAAATAATAAACGTAAGATTTATAAGAAATGGAAATACTTAATAAATTCCATGAATGTTTTGAATATCGGAGCTCTTTTTTGCGAAAAATAAAATGCAAAAGGAAAATAAACTAGCAAAACAAAATAGTGTGTGGTGCTTTGTTCAGCCTTACTACCCTAAGGCACGCTGGACTCTGGTAGTTTTGATAGTCCAGTTATCGAGGCGTACTCCTTTGTTTACAGCCTGTATGGAAGGGCCTTCTCCCCCTCCTCCTAAAAAATAACACAACAGTCTATATCATCGTTTTCCAGGAACAAATTCCTCATTGCTGTTAGGGCTTCTTCATCTTCTGACCCATAGATGACCTCAGTCGGTTGGAAGGTCTGCTCCAAATGGGGTATCGGCTGCTCCAATAGATAGTAAGGACCGCGCCATGGTGGAGACCAATGGTTGAATTCATCCCAAGTGTATTCATACCCCAATCTGAAGGTGGTGTCGTGTTTCTTGAGCTTGATGAGCTTAACGATTCCCTGGAGATTCTTGCTGAGTCCTTTGCCCATTTTATACCCACACTAGTTCAATATGCTTTCAATTTTGTCATCCCACCATTTATCCTTGTCTATGGCGTTGACTCGCTCGATGTGATGGTAGGTTTCTCCGCCTATCTTTCTTCTTCCTCCGATTGCTGGGGTGGTCTGGCAATTGTATATGGAATTGCTACCGTCGCCGTGAATAACCACCTCTTGGTGATTCCATTCAAACTTCACTACCTGATGTAAAGTTGATGCTACAGCCCCAGCGACATGAATCCATGGTTGTCCCAGAAGTAAGTTGTAAATGCGGGTACGTCTATCACTTTAAAATCAACATCAAACCAAGTAGGTCCCATTTTCAGACATAAGCCAATTTCCCTGGTAGTAGACCTCTGAGACCCATCGAAAGCCTTAACGTTGATGGCCCAGTCCTTGATTTTATGCAGCGCTTTTCCCAATGTCCTGAGTGTTACCAACATGCAAATATTGAGGCTGGACCCCCTATCGACTAGGATCCTAGTAATAAAATAATCTTCACACTTCATAGTGATATGCAATGCCTTGTTGTGACTCAATCCGTCCGGTGGTAGCTCATCTTCGTGGAAAGTGATTTTGTGACGTTCCAACACTTGACCGACCATGTTCGCTATTTCTCCTCCAGTTATATTTTTTGGTACATATGTTTCACTTAGTGCATCAAAGCTTTGTAGTAAGGCACTTTTGTGTGCATCGGAGCTCTATAGTAAAGCAAGGATAGAGATCTAACCTGGTGTTTTGTTCTTCTGGTCAATGACTGAGTATTCATTTGCTTGTATCTTTCTCCAGAGATCATTGAGCCCGATTCTAATGATGTCTTGTCGACCAGAGGTCTGCTTACTCGACTCAACCAAGTGTTTAATTGGCATAAAACTTGCCGGTTCTTGTCACACCTTGAGCCACGACTGCTTCCCTGAACTTGGCTTTCCCCTTCCTTCTTTCCTTGGTTGTGTAACCCCATAGTATGGCTTTTGTGTGGAATGGAGTTACGGCTGTCATTGCTACTGGAATAGGCAACCTTGCTTTGGTAGGTAATACAACAACTTCAAATGGCTTAGGTGCCTTTGCGGATCCAAACTCTACCTCAATTGTGTTGGAACTTTTGCAGAGGTCGGTGTTTCAAACATAAGTGATATGGACATGTTCACCTCAATATTTTCAGAAGGCTAAATTTGGACCACAATCGGATTAAGAGTGATTGCTGGTTTCTTTGGATCGTCACCTTTCGTGATAGTAAGGCTTTTCAGGGGTTATATCAAGGATGAGGATGAAATAATCGACAGCTTTGAGTCTTTCGTACAGCTGGTCGATTGGTTCGGCAATGGCAGTATACTGTTTGGGAGGTCTGCGGTCAAACTTTGGTCAAGGTCTAGGAAAGTTTTGGTGAGTAGGAGGTGATTGATAGTGATATAGTTGAGCACTGTAAGCTTGGTATGCGTGTGCGGGTCTGGACTATCTGGGTTAAACAGGTTGGTATGTGGGAGGTGGAGGTGATTAATAGGTAGGTGGCGGAGTTTGGTAGGAAGGTGCGGGTGTTTGGAAATTTGGAGTGGGTTGATATGTAAGTGGAGATATTGGGTAGGTTTGGTATTTGACAGGTGATTTGGTTCTCTCTGCAACTATTATGGCACTTACGTCCCTTTTCTTAGACGTACCACCAGACTGCAGAGACTTGTTGGTGGCTAGCAAAGCTTCAAAGTTAGCAACCATACCACTCTTGATACCTTACTCAATCCTTTCTCCTAGCGTGATGATGTCAGGAAATTTATGGTTCTCAATCACCATCAGTCTTTCATAGTATTGCGGATCCTGGTTTTGGACGAAAAGTTTGTTCATTTGTTCTTCCCCTATAGCGGGTCGAACCTTACCAGCCTCTAATCTCCAACGAGTGGCGTACTCATGGAATGTTTCATCCGATGCATTTTCCATGTTGAACTATCCATGAAGTTGGACGCCATACTAACCCATTTCGACCACTTCTTTGGGTTCTGACTGATGTACCAAGACAGAGCATCTCCTTTCAGGCTCCTCATGAAAAGCTTCATGCGGATCTTCTCATCTTTTCCTACTCCAACCAGCTTTTCGTAGTATGTCCTCAAGTGAACCCCAGGATCCCTTGGACCATCAAACATTTCAAACTCGGGAGGTTTGTACCCCTCGGGTAGTTCGGCATCAGGCTGCATCCATAAATTTGTATAGATTAGCCCCTCAATTCCTTTGCTACCTTCAACGCCTTGGATCCTGGTTGTCAACTTCTTAAGTTCTTCAGCCAAATTTCTGATGAGCGAGTACTTATTATCGGACTCGAGTGTGCTTGAGATGGGTTGAGTAGGCTGCGACGCAGTTTCCACATAGATGGGGGTGTTGTGTTGGTTGTCGTAGTGGTCATTTGTGGAGTACAATGGTTTTGGGATGAGCAGCGGATTGTTGTTGGGAGTGCGGCAATTATGGCAATGGTGGTGAGGAGCAGGATGGTTTGGGACATTTTGTGGAGGTGTAGGATTTTGAGTAACTTTTGGGGTAGAAAAGGAAAATGGCAGACTTGCCAAATTTTGGACTTGATCCAGTTCTTCCTGAAATTTCAACAGTTTCTGCTCGAGTTGGGACGCACTTTCTTTGGAGCCTTGAGTACCCTGAGTGATCTCTACCCATTCAACTGAGTTTTCCTTTTTGATGTTGCTCAAATCTTCCATATTTCCCTTGTTCCTGTTTCTGATAGGACTAGAAGGAGGAGTGGGTGGAGGGCCCTTGGATCTTGTAAAATACGATGATGATTCCAGAGTTTACGAACTAACCTTTGGGGAGGGGAATAAACAAAAGGAAAAAACAAAAAGGTAGCAAGTTAATAAGGATTATAAGAAAAGATGTCGCAATATTTAAACATGTAGTGTAGAAAAATATAGAGCATGTCCTAATCTTGGGAACCTCATTGTGCCTGAGGTAGGCCTAGCGACAAGTGAATTTGGAGAACTTAGAATGCTCACCGTTTTTGTTTGTAAGGAAGAAAGATGAGTCGTTACGAGTATGTGTTGACTACTGGCAGCTTAACAAAGTCATCATCAAAAATAAAGACCCTCTACCCAGAATAGATGACTTGTTTGACCAATTGCAGGGTGCTATGTGTTTTTCAAAGATTGACTTGCGGTATGGATATCACCAATTGAAGATAAGGGAGCAGGATATTCCAAAGACAGCTTTCAGGATTTGGTATAGGCACTTTGAATTTTGGTAATGTCTTTTGGGCTAACAAATGTCCGGGCAGCTTTCACGTATCTTATGAATCGAGTCTTCAAGCCTTTTCTACACTCTTGTGTAATAGTATTCATTGACGATATTCTTTTGTATTTCCAAAGTCGAGAGAATCATGCTAACCATCTCAGGGCAGTCTTGTAGACTCTTCTGCAGCATCAAAAGTATGCAAAATTTTTGAAATGTGAATTTTGGCTTGAATCTGTCGCATTCTTAGATCATGTCGTCTCCAGGGAAGGGATTGTGGTTGATCCTCAAAAAGTTGTAGCAGTGAAAAATTGGCCTAGACCTACCACTCCAACAGAGATTCGTAGTTTCTTGGTCGGGTACTATAGAAGATTTATAGAGGGCTTCTCTACTCTTGCCCCTCCATTAACTAAATTGACCCAGAAAGCAGTTAAGTTCCAACGGTCCAATTCTTGTGAGAAGAGCTTCTAAGAATTGAAATCAAGATTGACTTCAGCACCTGTGTTAACCCTGCTAGAGGGTACAGAGGGGTTTGTGGTGTATTGCAACACTTCAAGGATTAGGTTCGGGGGGTGTGCATTAATGCAGCATGTCAAGGTTATAGCCTACGCTTCCAGGCAACTTAAGAATTATGGAAAGAACTATCCGACCCATCACTTAGAGCTTGTAGCAATTGTGTTTGCCCTAAATATTTGGCGGCATTATCTCTATGGGGTCCATGTGGATGTGTTCACATACCATAAGAGCCTTCAATATATTTCCAAACAGAAGGAGTTGAATCTGAGGCAGAGAAGATGGCTGGAGTTACTCAAGGACTATGACATTGATATTCTCTATCACCCGGGAAAGGCTAACATTGTGGTTGATGCTCTTAGTCAAAAATCTATAGGCAGTTTTGCTCATTTAAAGGTGCATTTGAGGCCGTTGGCCCAGGAGGTTCATCAGTTGGCTAGTTTGGGAGTTCACCTTGCGGACTCTAGTGAAGGAGGGATAATTATGCAAATAGAGCCGAATCGTCGATCGTGACGGAGGTTAAATAAAAGAAATTCAATGATCCATTATTAGCACAGCTGAAAGAGGGGATTCATAAACACAAGACCATAGCTTTTTCCCCTGGCATGGATGATGGTACCCTATTATTCCAATGCCGCCTATGTGTTCTAGATAGTGACGGTCTTCGGGGAAGGATCATGGCAGAAGCTCACACTTCTAGGTATTCAATGCACCCAGTTAAACAAAAATGTATCATGATCTCAAGGAAGTTTATTGGTGGAACAACATGAAAAGGGATGTGGCGGACTCTGTGGCAAGGTGTCTGAGCTGTCAACGAGTGAAGGTCGAACATCAAAGGCCCGGTGGATTGGCTCAAAGCATAGAAATCCTAATGTAGAAATAGGAAATGATCAACATGGATTTTGTGGTAGGGTTACCATACACATCGTGCAAGTTCGACTCAATTTAGGTGATCGTGGATCGACTCACAAAATTAGGATACTTCTTGCCAGTTAAATCTACCGATACAGCAGAACAGTATGCTCAATTATATATCAAGGAAATAGTCAGGTTGCATGGTACTCCAGTATCAATCAGTTTATATCGAGCGACTCAATTCAGGGCCAACTTTTGGAAGAAATTTCAGCAAGGTTTGGCACGCAGGTAAACCTTCACACAAATTTTCACCCCCAGACCGATGGGCAAGCAGAATAGACTATTCAGACGTTTGAGGACATGTTGCGTGCTTGCACTCTTGATTTCAGAGATCGCTAGGATGATAATTTTCCACTTATAGAGTTTGCTTACATCAATACCTTCCATGCTAGTATCCAGATGGCACCATTTGAGGCACTATCTAGTAGAAGATGTAGGTATCCCATTGGGTGGTTTGAGGTCGGGGTAGCTGAACTGATAGGGCCAGACCTTATGCACCAGGCCATGGAGAAGGTCAAAATTATAAAAGAAAGGTTGAGAACCACTTAATGTTGCCAGATGTCTTACTCGGATATCCATCGTAGGGATTTGGAGTTCAAAGAAGATGATTGCGTATTCTTAAAGGTTCTTCCCATGAAGGGTAACATGTTGTTTGGGAAGAAAGGAAATTGAGCCTAAGATATGTCAGACCGTACAATACCATCTAGCGGATTGGTCAGGTGGCATACAAGCTTGAGTTGCCCCCTGAGATGTCATTGGTACACCTAGTCTTTCATGTGTCTATATTGAAGAAAGTAGTGGGAGATCCGTCCACTATCATACCAGTTGAAACTATTGAGGTCAATGAAGAATTGTCCTATGAAGAAGTTCTAGCTTCCATTCTTGACAGGCAGGTCCAAAAATTGAGGAATAAGGAAATTGCCTCCATAAAGGTGCTATGGCAAAACCAGCAGGTTGAGGAAGCCACATGGGAAGCCGAAGAATAAATGAGAAGGATGTACCCACATTCGTTTGTATAGCCATGTGATAGCTTTTATGAATTTGGTTCCTAAGAACTATGTATCCTTGATTTGACCTATGTAACACTGTTCTGCTTTGTTTTGGTTATATGATTGTCTATGCAGCCCTGGTTAGAATTGTATGGGTTATGTTGTGTCTATGGAATGTGTGTATGCTATTAGGATATGTTTCAGGGGCTCTTTGACAAGTGGATAGGCCTAGATACAAAAACTCTGGCACAATTTTTGGAATTTTAAGGAGTTAACCAACTTTGGGTCTACTATTTTGTTTCGTGTTGTGAGAAGCCGAGGTCGGATAAAGATTGCTAACGAGTGAAGGTTAATCTTTATTCGAGGAAAAATTATCTTAAGTGGGGGAGGATGTAAGGCCCCGTGAAAAACTTTGACTCAAAACCCGAGAGATCGTAGTGCGAAGTTGGGAATACGTGTTAGAAATATGTAAAAAAAACTTGCCGCGGTTCGGATCCTTTGGACTGATCTATGCATTAAAGATCCAAGGAATAATGCTTTCCAGAAAAGTGCAATTATGCTATCGAGAATGTGATCGCATAACAGCTATGCGGAACACATAGTCGCCGAAGAGGGAAGAAGGGTATTAACCAATTTGAGGTCAACTATGCGGTCAATTATGAGATCGCATAATGGATATGCGGGCCGCACAGTTGTCACATAATCCCCTTGGGATTTTGTAAGGGGCGGTTCTGCGGTGCATTATGCGATCGCAAAATGGGTATGTGGACCGCATTTCTGTCGCATACCCAAACAGTGTCTTCAGGTTTTAGGGAGCATTTTACGGTCCATTCTGCAGGCTGCATGTCAACTTTGTTATTGCAAATGCGATCGCAAATTTGAGTCGGGCTCCTATTTTCTAATTTTTAAAACCCGACTCTCTATCGTTATATCTTGTGCAATGTCTCATTTTGAGGCTATTTTCTCGATACTTTTAAAGTGAAAAGAGGGTCTAAGAGATGGGAAATGCTTTTTATCAAAAATTGCTCCACAAATCCTTGTTAACCATTGAAGGTAATCAAGTGACGCACCTAAACCTTCATCTTAAAAGGTAAGACTTCATCACCTCATCTCATAAATTTTAAAAATAGCCATAAAATATCATTAGTGAGGTAATTTATGGGTATAAGGATGGATTTCTTGCATGCATATAAGATCATAGAGTATTGGGAGGTTGTGAACTAAAAAGAAAGCAATTAGGGTATAAAATGATAAAAATCTCTCAAAAAAAAACCTAATATCCCAATGCCCCCTAGTGCTTGATAATATGCTCAAACGAGCTAGAATCCTAATTTTCGACACTAATTCTTGGTTCAATTTGTAATTCTTACATAATACATCGAAGTGCTAAGAGTTCCAGATTTTTGTAAGGACTAAGGAAAGCTTTATGGAGGTATGTATGGGCAAAACCCCATCTTTTAGAAATTGAACTTCATTAGTGCTTGTGTAAATGTGGTAAAGCTAAATTTTGGACTCTTGCATTAATTATTATTTTACATGAATTGATGTCGAAGTTTTATATGCGTGAAAGATGTGTCGCAACGTGATCAATGTGCTATCTTGATAAATTGAAAGGGGAAAGAGGTATGAATCATGTATTGAAATGCTTAGACTTTAATTTAGATTGAAGTTGTATTGTTGTGCCATTTACTGGGAAGCTTATTTATGCTTATGATTTAACTATCCCTTATGTGAACCTACTGTCCTAATTGGCAAAGCTAATATTGAGATTGTAAACGACGTGACATGTGGCCTAGTTTCAAGAATGATGTGGTAAGTTGTGGCTCCAAGTGACTATGAGATAATATATGTAAAATGAGATGACTAATGAGAATGGAACAACGCCGTGGTAAGGCGGCCTAGCCGATCTGGCCGTGATCGGACGCCATGCCGCACACATGGTGGTATTATGTTGAAATTGAATTCTGGAAAAAGGAAAATGAGATTGTGATTAAAGTGCATGTCTCAAATAAGGCAACCTAGCCGATCGGCTCAACATCAGACTCCGCTCAAGATTGCGGTGCCATTGAGAGCAATGATTGAAAAATGATGTGAAAGTTGTATGATTCCTTTATTTGATAATGTATGATCGTTTGAAGTTTTTGGTTATACTTGTGATTTCTTATTCTTGTATGAAAGTTCTTTCTAACTAGATGATGTTAAGTTATACATACTAATACTATTCCATGGTACTAACGTCCCTTTTGCCAGGGGAGCTACATTTTTAAATGAATGTAGGTGGCTCTATAGCGGACAATGCCGATCACGCGTGTCCTCATCTCGAAGAGTTGGTGAGCTCCTTTTTTCTTCAAGGGGTTATGTTGTACATCTTTTGTTGTAGACTCATGTTTTTTAGGTATAGCCAGGCCTTGTTGTCGGTGTTGTCATAATTCGTCTTTTGTATCAATAGAGACTTCGTCGACGTTGTGTGGGTTATGTATGGGTATTGGTTGGGTTAATGATCTGTGTTATAACTCGATTCTCTAGTTTTTCTAAGCAATGACTATATAAAATATTGAAAACTTAGCCATGATTTAAGATATGTGATATAAAAATTAATTAACAATGATGAATGCTCGATTATTGCTATTGTGTAATTAATCGAAAGCCAGATTCCTTAATCATATTGAGTTGGGTAGAAAGTGTCAACAAAGCTTGCTCAATTGGGTTCACTCGATTGAGCGTCAGTCGCGCCTCCCGAAGTTGGGGTGTGACACTCAATATATGCTAGGGATCTCTCGGTATCCCGAGGATCTCTTGGTATCCTCAATATATGTGCCAAGGATCTCTTGGTATCCCGCAGCTCAGTTAAATCCATAAACACGTATGGGGGTCTCCCGGGATGCCATCCCGTAGTCCCAAAGTAAAACACACAACATCAACATAGAAATACTCAATTACGCTCACTATCGTACCAAATAAACAGTTAATCCTAACCTAACATGCTTCACGTAATAGGCGTAATGGATTACAGGCCACTTAAACTTGTATCAATTTGTAAAGCCGATACATGAACTTTATTTTCCCATTTGAACGGCTTAACTTGACGAAATGAATACTAATAAACACTTTCTGTTAAATATGTTCGTCAATCGCTATGACATGAATGCCATGTCACATATTTGGTCTTTATTATATGACATGTGGCTTTGTAGGTCCTATAATTATCATTAGAAAATAATTTAATCTTTAAAATTTTTAATTTCTTTTTCTTTCTATTTTTTCTCCACCTTTATTTCCACCACCCCAATCACCCTCTGTAGTAATTCCATTTCTCCCGCTATCTATTTATGCAGAACCCATATAATAGAATCAAAGATCTATGAAATTTTCATGCCTACACTCAAATCTAATATGACTGAAGGAAAGAATGTCAGTTAGGTCAAAACTGAAGGTGATAAACTTGCTAAAGGTGAAGCATTTCCTATTGTTGAATCAGATAAAGCTGACATGGATGCTGAATCTTTTTACGATGGTTATTTTGCTATTATTATTGTTCCTGAAGGCGGGTCCGCTCCTGTGGGCTCCATTATTGCTCTTCTTGCTGAATCTGAAGATGAAATTTCACTTGCAAAGGCAAAAATTCCGACATCCACTTCGAGTTCAAGTCAAGAAATGACTACTCTGGTTGCTACTGTAATCGAAGAGGCGGTTTCTCCAGTAGCCATAACAACCGGGGCTTCACCATCCAACCCACTGAAATGTTGAAAGAAATATTTACCCCCAAGAGAATAAAAGCATTAAAAGAACAAGGAAATAGGTAAAAGAGGATTTTTCATACTTCACATGAATGATAATCAAATGTGTCGTCCTTCCAACCCTTGTGTAATACTTTACATGAATGATAGAAAATGAAAAAAAAATTACAGGATGAGGGAGTTCTCTTGGGAAGATAAGGGAGGTGGGAGGGGAGGGGAAAAGAGAAGTGGAAAGAGAAAGGTCTTTTTTTCTTTTCTTTTTTCTTTCTTATTTATAATTTATTCTATTTCTAATATTTTCTTAATAAAAATAAAACTATTCACGAACCTTGGCAATATGATTTGTACTCAATTTAGCTATGTCACCTGTTCCACTTCCACATAGACTTGGTCAATGGTCGAATATATTTATTAGTATTCGTTTTGTCAAGTTGAAGAGTTCAAATGGGAAAATTATAAGTTCATGTATCGGCTTTACAAACCGATACAAGTTTAAGTGGCCAGGAAGCCATTACGCCCACATAATACATCAAGCCAGTTTTACCAAATAGGCAATTAAATAAACTAAACATGCTTTTCTAAACTAACAACATGCTAAATTCGCGAGTAGAATAAAACAGGAAAAAGGAACTCAATTAAAATACCTAAAGTAAAATCAAACTTCCAACAATTAGCTCAAGTACGCCCTCGTCACCTCACATATAAGGCATTTTAATTATCAAATATATCATATACTAAGGGGAAGGTCCTCTATACAAGGTTAGACAAACGATTTACCTCGAATCGGCTTAATAATCAATTTGAAATCATATTTTTGCCATGAGTATCCGACTCCGAATGGTCCACATCTATTCAATTAAATTGCATAATGTAAATAATACTTTAAGTAACTGATTCCACAATTAAATTCTAAGCTAATGGGCAAAATAACCAAAATGCCCCTCGGGCCCACATCTCGGATTCGAGTAAAATTTATATTATCAAAATCCTCATGCTCTCACGAGTCTAATCATATCAAAATTATCTCAATCCAATGTCAAATTCCCAATCCAAACTCAATTTCTTGGTCTAAGAACTTTTCTCCCAATTTCCACGAAAATTCCGAAATGGCGTAATGGATTATTGACCAGTTAAACTTGTGTCGATTTGTAAAGCCGATACATGAACTTTAATTTTTTCCATTTGAACACTTCAACTTGATGAAATGAAAATTAATAAATACTTTATGTTGAACGTGTTCACCAGTCTCTATGACATGAATGCCACGTCACTTATTTGATCTCATGTGGCTTTGTGGGTCCTATAATTATTATTAAATAAAAATTAATATTTAAAAGTTTTAATTTCTTTTTTCTTTCTATTTTTCTCCTCCTTCATCCCTGCCGCCCAATCACTCTCTGTCGTGATTCCATCTTCCCCGCCACCCATTTACGTAGAACCCCTATAATAGAATCCAAGATCCATGAAATTTTCATGCTGCACCTCCTGGATAATGGGATTTAGCTTTTAAATTCTTAGAGATCTTTTGGATAACAAGATTCGATTAACACTCACAGATGTTTTCGGTACCAAACTGGGGCAGAAAAGTTTCTTTTGTTTTGTCTGTTTTAGTTGTAATGGCAGGCTCCCACCTGGAAAACAAGGGAATGCATTTCAAGTTTAGGCATCAGGCGCCCACCTGAAAAACAAGGAAATACATCTCAAAGTTTAAGCATCAGTCGCCCACATGGAAAACAAGGGAATACATTTCAAGTTTTGGCATCAGGCGCCCACTTGGAAAACAAGGGAATTCATTTCAAGTTTCGGCATCAGGTGCCCACCTAGAGAACAAGGGAATACATTTCAAGTTTTAGCATCAGGCACTCACCTGGAAAACAAGGGAATTCATCTCAAAGTTTAAGTTGCAGTTATCCACCTGGAGAACAAGGGAATGCATTTCAAGTTTCGGCATCAGGCGCCCACCTGGAAAATAAGGGAATATATTTAACGTTTTGGCATCAAGTGCCCACCTAGAAAAGAAGGGAATACATTTCAAATTTTGGCATCAGGCACCCACCTGTAGAACATTTCAAGTTTTGGCATCAGGCGCCCCCTTTGAGAACAAAGGAATACATTTAAAGTTTTGGCATCAGGCGCCCACCTAGAAAACAAGAGAATTCATTTCAAGTTTTGGCATCAGTCGCCCACCAGGAACACAAGGGAATACATTTTAAGTATTGGCATCAAGCACCCACCTGGAAAACAAGGGAATTCATTTCAAGTTTTGGTATCAGGCGACCACCTGAAAAATAAGGAAATTCATTTCAAGTCAGCATCAGGCGCCCACCTGGAGAACAAGGGAATACATTTCAACTTTTGGCATCAGGCACCCACCTGGAGAACGAAGGAATACATTTCAAGTTTTAGCATTAGGCGCCCACCCGGAGAACAAGGGAATACATTTCAAGTTTTGGCATTAGGCGCCCACCTAGAAAACAAGGGAATACATTTCAAGTTTTGGCATCAGGCACCCACCTGAAAAACAAGGGAATTCATTTCAAGTTTTGGCATCATGCACCCAGCTAGAAAACAAGGGAATCCATTTCAAGTTTAAGTTGTAGGTGCCCACCTGCAAAACAAGGGAGTTCATCTCAAAGTTAAGCATCAGGCGCCCACCTGGAAAATTAAGGAAATTTATTCTAAGTTTCCAATCAGTAGCAGGCACTCAGCAGGAGAATGAGGGAAGTCATTTTAGAATTTATTTCAAGTTTCAAATCGGAAGTAGCACGAGTTTCTTGAAGAATAGGGTTTTTATCTTGAGGCACGGGGATTTGAGATAACCAAAGAAGAAGTCTCAATCCAAGAAAAAAAGAAAGAAAAGGAAAAAATAGGAAAGTGAATCCAAATGCAGAAGCGGATGAAAGATGTGAGCTGCTCAAGACATGGCTAAAGTCATGAGCACTGCATGTCTGGTCTTGATATGAAGAATCTGTGTAAGAATGAAGTAACACCTACAACTAGCAAGCGTTAAGGTTCAAATCTAAAGTCTGCATGAAGAACCATTCAAGACTCAAGATCAAGCTTCAGAAGACTCATAGATAGGAATTTTGTAACTCATAGTTGACATGCTTAGTTAGTCTTTTTAATTTTTGATTTTGATGTAATAACAGGACCGTGGACCGGAACCTCGATGGAACGATACCTCAATCGACTCTCCACCTCGGTATACTCCATCACTGCTCATACTTCTCAACTACACGTGGCATGATTCCTTTATAGCCAAGGATAAGCAGGCAGCTCAGTTACCAGGGCTCGGTCACACTCTCCTTTCTTTTTAGTTTTTTGGTCTCTCTAAGTAAGGGTCGGGTCAAAAAACATGTCTCGTCGTTCTTTCGCTGAAAACTCTTCGCGTTTCTAGTTAAAGAGGGGCTGGTGTAGACATGTAATTTTTGACCCTCCCCAAAATTTTACACATTTTTAGCTTAAATATTTAGTTTAAACCTAATATCGATGTTTCAATTAGTTTTGACTCTTTTACTTTATTTTATCACAAAAATAAAAATTGCAATTATTTTTTTCTTTTTAGTTGCTTTTAGTTTATATACCTTTCATAAAACTAAAATAATAATAATAATAATAATAAATACAAAAATAATACCTTATTTTTATTTTAATATGATAATTGAAAATATCAAAATAATTTTCTTTTAATGGTTTATTTTATTTTAATAATTATTTTACTTAAGTAGGGCTAATTAATATTTTTTGTGATATTTCTACCTTTATTTTTCTATTTAATAGGCAAGATTTGATGTTATATGGTTAGATTTTTAGTTAATTAGGCTAATTTTAAGCAAATCTAGTCATAAAAGCCCAAACTTCTAGCCTATTCCCTGAGCCCAATACCCTTAAACTTACATAGTAACCTAGACCTAAGCAGGGATAACCTAAAAAAAGACGTAAAACTTATGTGTGGTAGCCACTTTTTAAAGTGGTATTTATTTTTTATCCGTGTATTTTCAATGCTTAGCAATAATATCCACTAGTCTATTAAAATTAATATGAAAAAACTATGTTACCCTTTATTCTATCTCCTTTGGGGTGAAGAACTGTGCAACTAAACTCTTTCTCATTTATTGGATTGGACTCCCTCCATCGAAAAAGTATGAGTTGACACTAGATCTCACATTAAGGCTTTGATCACATTTGAAAACATAGCGGATGGCTTGCTAATTTAGACTCTCTCACTTCCTATGTATCATGACATATATCACAATGTGTGTATTTTGAAATATAACTTAATATGAGGTCTTCTCACTATATTTGGATTCAAGATCTTTGTTTTGCTCCACTAGTATCTCAAGTCTAGTGAATTGAGAATGTTGAATAGACACTTAGTCCTGAACTTAGAATTACAAGTTCAAAAGTTAAGGACACTTGGTCCAAACTTAGACTAACAAGTTCAAAAGTTAAGGATAATAGGTCCTGAACTTAGAGTTACAAGTTCAAAAGTTAAGGACAATAGGTCCTGAAGTCCTGAACTTAGAATAATAACCTAAGGTTAACAAGTCCTGAACTTAGGCTAAAGCCAAAATGTTAAGGACAATAGGTCACGAAGTTATAGTTACAAGTTCAAAAGCTAAGGACAATAGGTTACGAAGTCATGAACCTAACAAGCTCAAAAGTTAAGGACAATATGTCCTCAACTTAAGCTAAGAAGCCAAAAATTAAGGACAATAAGCTTTGAACTTAGACTACAACAATAACAACAACTCAGTATAATCCCACAAGTGGAGTCTCGGGACGGTAATATGTACGAGACCTTACCCCTACCCGAAGGGCAAAGAGGTTGTTTCCAGGGAGACCCTTGGCTCAAGAAAACAACAAGAGACGGTATATTAGTACTATCAATAGACTCATAATAAAATAACATAAAATACATAACATAATATAAAATAACAAATAACAACAATATATGAAATATAGAAAATACGAAAAAGATGGAAGGTATACTAATATCCTACAGATAAAGCCCTGCATCAGTAGCTGATCAGTAGCATCCTGAAGCTAACTCCTAACTGGCTAGTCTCGTTCTAGTGCGCTATAGAAATATTCACAACTTCCCCCTAACTTACAACCTTAATGCTCGACCTCCACAATTCCCTATCAAGGGTCATGTCCTCAGTAATACTAAGTCGCGCCATGTCTTGCCTGATCACCTCTCCCCAATACTTTTTAGATATCCCTCTACTTCTCCTCGTATCCACCACAGCTAGTCGCTCACACCTTCTCACCGGTACATCAGTGCTCCTCCTCTGAATGTGCCCGAACCATCTGAGTCTTGCTTCTCGCATTTTGTCCTCCATAGGAGCCACACCTATCTTCTCTCGAATATCTTTATTCCTAATTTTATCCATCTTTGTATGCCCGCACATCTACCTTAACAAGATTAAAAGTTGATGACACTTGGTCCTCAACTTACATTTATAAGTTTAATAGTTAAGCACCTATAGTTTTGAAGTTCTCAAGTTAAGTTAAAAAGTTAATGATATATAATCTTAAAGTACTGAAGTTAAGCTAAAAAATTAAGGACATAATTTGGTGGAAAAAGATAAAATTTATTAAAGAAATAACTAAATAGTAAAAATATTTTAAATAGTGACTTAAAAATAAATAGGCGTAACCGGGCTCTCCCCCAAAAAAAGACCCCATTGGCTCCTCTTAATCTTCAACCCCGATCTCCATCTCCTGCGTACACCCGCGGTGACCCACCTTCTGAACTTCTCAAAAATCGCCGGCAAATCGGCCACCCACACCCCACTATAACAAAAAACCCTGGAACCCCCTAAACTTCCAACGCTACACACCCAAAACACCCTTCTCCTTCCCAAGCAACGACCAGTGACAACCAACAAGCAGCCGCTGCTGCTTCTTCAACTCACTCACGTCCACCACAACAACCAGAACACAACCGCGACTCCCAGGACTACATAACTCCTCCACCCCTTCTTCCGAAAATCAGTCCAAAACAACACCTGAACATACAAATTCCGATTGAGCTCGAGTTCGCCTCTGATGGTCGGTCCATTGATAAAATCAGAAAACGAAACAAGATTTTAGTGTTGTCGTTTGTAAATCAAATACAACAAGATTTAGTTGTATTTGATTGAGAGCAGGATTATTTAAAGGTGCATTCAGGTTCACTTCTTCCTTCTACTCTTATATATATTATGAATCAAAGCCATAAAGGGAGCCATTTTAAGATAGGCTAATCAGATGTACTTTGGGGTTTAATGAATTTCTCTTTCTGATTTTTGGCTGCTGGTTATTGTCACCCCATTGATTTTCCTTTTGGCGAGTCGTCAGAATTGGAATGAATTGAAGTGTGTATGATTCTCTGGTTCAAGTTGCACTTCTTCTGATTTCGTTTGTGTATCGTTGAATGACTCCCTGCCTGTTTGAAACATCATAAATACGAATTTTGAGGATAAAATGGACTAAGACTGTTAGATTTCTTCTTAAATATTATGCATAGTGTTTAGCTTTTCTTGAATCTTTTTAATTTAGTTCCATTCATGTTCGCCACGTTAGTATCGGGATCTCCACGTCTAAGGATTGACATCTGATTGTTAAAGTGTCTAGTAAGTAAAATAACAGCATCTGCCTTCAATCTCTTGTTTCAAACATAGACGTGTGTGGCCGAGTTTTGCTTTTATTTTTACGGATTGTTCTGAACATTGAACAAGTTAATTATCTGCTCGAGGATTTACATGTCACTGATGAATTCTATAATTGGCTAAGTGTGTTGAAATATGTTCTTAATGTCCTAAACCATATTGCCTTTCCGTAATGTCTTCTTTTAGCGCTGAAATGGTATTGTATTCTAAAGATCATTATCCTCACTTAACGTTCCTTGGTAATATTCTTAATCTAAGTTGAGTTTATGAGGGAATCTTTAATCGTGTGGGGTTATGGATTATTTTAATAGACAAGTTCAGCAAGCTTTGGGTGAAAAATGGGTGAATTTTTGTGAAATCATCGTGCTTTCTGTTATTTTGCTTGATGCTCCTATATGACTAGTTTCACTATCGTGTTTGAATACATAAATCATCTCCGTTGGAATAGTTTGATAACTATTGGTTTGGTTGGTGCACAATTACATGTTAGAATAGGGAGTTGGGTTGTGAGAGTCGGGGTGGGGTAGTGATCTTTAAATGACTCTTCCTAGTGGCTTTAATTCACATTTCTTTACATTGTATTTATTAATATTCTAGTTTCCTTTAGTTCTTATCTTTTATCAATGCTTGATGTCTTCTGTCAGATGATTTCCTTTGCTAATTAGTGTTGTTAGATGTGAGATTGTTTAAATTATGGATATTGGGACCGTGGGTAATGGTGGAAGGCCGAGCTATTAGTAATTAAATGGTTTACATGTTTTAGGATTGGGCTTGGTCGAATACCTGAAATAGGAAGTTAAAAGGACACGAGCATGAAACCTCTTTTAGCGAAAGTGCTCCATAATCACAGGCCTTTTCACACACGATCATCGAATTAGGGATTACTCAACTTATGAACATTCATAGTTCGCTTTAGGCGCGCTATAATAAAATTATCATAGCTGCGGATATGGTTCCTGTAATGTAGTTGTGATACGTAATACATTTATGTGACCCGGCAATAACAACTAATAATGTTAATAATTGAACATGTTGTAGATCGTGGGTATGGTTCCCGTTCGCAATGTGCACCAAACAAACAAGTGTACGATACTCGCAACTTGTTCCAGAATAATTTTATAAATAATTAAGAGCGGTTAAAGGGTAAAAAAATACACAATAGGTTTAAAATATGTAGTTAATCAGATACTTAGGCCAATAACTATAGTTGAACGACCATGCTAAAACTACGGAACCCGGGAAGGCCTAACATCTTCTCCCGGGTTAACAGAATTCCTTACCCGGATTCCTGTGTTTCGCAGACCATAAATAAGAGTCAAACTTCCGCGACTCGGGATTTTAAACTGGTGACTTGAGACACCATAAATTATCTCAAGTGACCACTCTTAATTTGATATAAATAATCCCGCTTCGGTTATTGTCACTTTAATTGGAAAAACTTCATTCTACTCCCTTTCAGGAGTGGACAAAGGAGGTAGGACACATCTCACAAATACATATGAATACAACAGATGATAGATGTCATGCCTTGTTTTTTCACCGCGTTTTGCTACTGTATTCGTGAATACAATAGCTTGAATACATCGAAGACTTTCCATAACAATGGAAAAGATAGCTATAGGAAGTAATTAAGTAAATGGTAGCTATAACAAGTTAATAACCACTAAACAGTAGTGGTTTCTTAAAATTTCTCAAAAATAAATAGTAAATCGAACCGGCTATTGCATTTCCAGTTTTATAAGCCCAACTCCTTGGAGCAATGGCAGCCCAAATATCTTCCAATAGTGTAAAAATTACGTGGGGTAGCCACTTTTTAAAGTGATATTTACTTTTTATCCAACATTTTTAATGCTGAGCAAAAGTAGCCACTAGTCTATTAAAATTAGTATGAAAAAACGATGTTACCCTTCTATCTCTTTTCTGTCCATGTTCTCTTCCTTGCTCGTCTCTCCGTATCTCTTTTCTCTTGGAATCGCAAGATTTAACAGTAGATACAGTGAAGAGTGCGCTATGATGGATGACTGCCTTGCAAGATAAATAGCTATCCACAACCCACATAGCAAACTGTTCAAGTCGTTTTTGTATCGTCTCTAAACCTATTTCAGGTGACCAAAAGGCGCACTTCTTTCCATTCCTTGGAGAGGTTTGGTTAGAATCCATATAAATGATGTTCAAACTGAGATCAGTTTCATCAACCCTGTGAAATGTAGTTTTCTTTTGTTCCAATAACTTCTCGACTAGATTTACAAACTTTCCCTCTTGCGCAATTGAACTGCTTGTCTTCAAAGAGGCAACCAAGGCAACTACTTTGTCCAAAACATTTTCAACCCAAACTTTGAAAGTGGAGGATGAATTTCTTATGAAGACAAGTTTAAAGTCCTGAACTTCGAGTTCCAAGCTCAAAAGTTAAGGAGATGTAATCCTGAATTTAGAGTTACAAGTTTAAAAGTTAAGGACAGGTAGTCCTAACCTTAGAGTTACAAGCTCAAAAACTAAGGACGGTTAGTCCTTAACTTAGACTTACAAGCTCATAAATTAAGGACAACTAGTCCTGAACTTACACATTACTCTCCCCATACCCCGCTATGTGGGATTTTACTGGGTAGTTGTTGTTGTAGTCCTGAACTTACAGTAACAAGCTCATAAGTTTAGGACACTTGGTCCTGAACTTAGAGTTGGAAGTTCAAAAATTAAGGATATTTGGTCCTTAACTTAGAGTTACAAGTACAAAAATTAAGGACAGGTAGTCCTTAACTTCGTGTTCCAAATTCAAAAGTTAAGGACATGTAGTCCTGAACTTAGAGTTATAAGTTCAAGAGTTAAAGACAGGTAGTCCTAAACTTAGACTTACGAGCTCATAAATTAAGGACAACTATTTCTAAATTTATAGTAACAAGCTCATAGGTTAAGGACAGTTGGTCCCGAACTTTATGAGCAGAAGGGTATTTTCGTCCGGATGGATAAAAGTTTATTAATATAGTGTCTAAAGACTAAAGACATTTTAAATAATGGCTTATAAGTAAATACATGTCTTATTACCAGCTAACTGTGCACTTCCCAGCAGTTCAAATTTGGATCTCAAACCCAACTCATTCCGACCGGCCAATTCCACCCATTTTGTCTTTCTCCGACGAAGTCACTTCCTATCAGTTTCTACAACGAAATAGAAGTGTATGTTCCTCATTTTTCTCTAATCCTTTTTACGATGAAACTAATCACTGAAGGAAGCTGGAAAGAAAATTGTTTTTTCAGTTCTCAGTTATTATCCATCACTCTTGCAGAAACAGGTAATAATTTTTTTTATAATTTTTTTGTCCTACAGATAAGTCAGGTAAAAAATTATTGGTTTTTTTGTTCCTGATTTTCTAGTTTGCCTCTTAAGAACCCTTCTTAATTATTAGGGTTGTTGATGTAGATATTTGGCAAGATTTGATCTTTAGGACTGCTGTGTTAGAATGGGAGCTTCTCTACAAATTGAGTTCGTCAACTGCAACCTTTTGCTAAAGGGAATTAACTCAACCCGCTTATCGAAAAAGGTTGGAGTGAGTCAGTGAGAAACCTTTTTTATTTTTTTTCGCTTTGCCTTTTTGGTGCAGATTTTTATTTAGTGCCTATGGTTTGGTTCTACTATGATTGCAGTTAAATATAACCTCTGCCATTAAACACTCCCAGAAGCAGGAAGAGCTATCTCTCACTATCTCTCACGTTGCTGATCAGAAGTAAGTAACAATTTAACACTACCCCATTAACACATTTGTTTGAAAACAGAATTATATGAGTTATATTTGATAGTGGATTACTCCTTTTCTTGAAGTAGTTGGGTATATTCCATAGAGTATTATCTCAAGCTGAACTTCATGTTAAATGTTTTTTTAATCTTCTCTAATTTTTTCTTCTTTAACTATTATGGGCGTGGATGCAGGAAAGTTCAGAAGGCTGGAAAAGTAGAACATCACTTATGGAAGAAAAGGGAATCCGCTGGATCCGGGCAAAAAGCACTCAATCTTGTTCGGCTTGTAAGTTTGTCAAATTATAGTACCATGCTGAAAGGTATATTTTCTCTTATACCTGATGTAGACGTATTTTTTACGCTGCCTTCTGTTTTCTTTTTGATCTGTAAATGGATAGATTTCTGGACTTCCAAATGAGAAAGAGTCTGTTTATCGTGCATTAGATAAATGGATTGCATGGGAGACAGAGTTTCCGTTGATTGCAGCTGCTAAGGCTCTAAGAATCTTAAGGCAAAAGCGGATGTGGAAACGAGTAATTCAAGTACGACGCATGAGAACTTTATTTATTAATTTTAGCATGGGAAATGGCCTATGTTGGATAGCATCTTGTCTTGATAAATGATGAAGCTATGCAGTGATAAATATCGATTTTCAACAAGCTATGACATTTGAAGCCTTTGCTTAGCTTCATAAGTATCACATTCAACCACTTATTAAATTGACAACAAAAGGATTCTGTTTCAGTTTCTTTCCTTTTACCATTTCCTCCTGAAGTTTCAAGACTAAGAACTCTGATGCTGGTGCACTCTTAATTTTCTTTATTTTTTGGAAATGTTATATATCTCTTGTCACTACACAATCAACATCAACTCTTTTTGCAATCCACCTTGATGTAGTTGTGGTACATTACCAAGTCTTCAAGTATTACTCGAATGTATTGACTACCAGCTTCATGTAAGTAAAATTGAACTTGATGCCGAGATTTACTTTAACTCCTCTCGATTGTCAGGACATACTAAGGCCTCTTTTTTTTTAAGATTAAGACGTCCGAATCTGAATACACATCTGAATATATTAAGATGTGTATTAAGATCTGAATACTAAAAATTAAGACTGTTTGATTTTTAACATCTGAATGCATAAAATTTATCTTTATTTGAAAAATAATAAACATAAAATTCAAATGAAATACTAACTAATCTAATATTCTATCAATAAAATATGATAGTTATTGGTGGTGATGGCTAACGGGTGAATGCCGACTAGAGGCGGTGGTTGGTGGTAGTTTGGGTTGATGATGGTGGTTCATGCTAGTAACTAGTAGTGATTGGTAGTGGTAGCGATTATGATTGAGGATGGTGGTGGTGAGTGGTGATAGTTAATCATGGCGGGCGGTGGTTTGTGATTGAGGAAGACGGTGGTAGGTTATAATGATGGGCGGTGTCGACTGTGGTTGTTAATGGTGATGGAGGGCAATTGAGGTGGATACGTGTTGACTGTGGGTTAGAATGATGGTGGTCGGAGTGGTGAGGATGGTGGATAGTGATGGTCGATAATGGTGGCGACTATTTGTGAGGATGATGGTGGTGGTCGTGGTGATGGTTGACTATGGTGGCGGTGGTGGTGGTTGAGTATGGTGGTGGTGGTGATGGCATGGTGGTAGTTGATAATGGTAGGAAGTTACGATAGTTAATAATGAATATGTGATAGCATATTAATGAAATTAAGTCTCTGTTATAGATCTTAATCATATAGACCTACTCAGACCCATTAAGTGGTTGTGAAGCAAAAAAAAACAAATATACTTAATGATTAAGATCTGAATAATTAAGATTCAAACTTTAAAAACAAACGCACTTAATGTCTGAGATCTGAATGATTAAGATTCAGACCTTCATTAAGTGCAAACAAATGAGGCCTAAATCCGCTTGGTAGAAATGAGAAGTCCTTGTGGTTGTGTTTATGCTAGTCTTATTTGTTAGACATATCTTGGTGACTAGTTTGACTGGGTACTCAAGTCTTTCAGAAAGGCCATATCTTTCAACAAATAATACTTGATCTCTATCACTCTATGCTTAGGTTGCTAAGTGGATGTTGAGCAAAGGTCAAGGAGCAACAATGACAACCTATGATACACTTCTACTGGCATTTGATATGGACAAAAGGATAGATGAAGCAGAAACATTATGGAATTTGATTTTGCATACAAGCACACGGTCTGTCTCAAAACGGCTCTTTTCCAGGATGATTTCATTGTATGATCATCATCATGTGCCAGAGAAGATAGTTGAGGTAAATGGAACTTGTTTGCATGCTTCCTAATGAGTGCAAGTATAACTGGTTGTTCAGTTCCTTAGCGTCAAAGCAGCCTGATGCCATGTACTATTCTCTCTTTTCATAGTATTTCCTCTACTCTTGAAAGTTTGATGCTGTTTTTTGAAGGCTCCTTGAAATTTCAGGTGTTCGCAGACATGGAGGAGTTAGGGGTAAAACCCGATGAAGATACAGTCAGAAGAGTTGCAAGAGCCTTCCAAATGATGGGCCAAGAAGATAAGCATAAATTGGTTGTCCAAAGGTATCAAAGCAAATGGAAATATGTCCATTTCAACAGTGAAAGAGCAAGGGTGAGAAGAGACACGAAATGAATAAAGCTATTCAGAGAACGCTTATCAAGCGGTATTGGTTAAAAGTCTTGATCAGATGCCTGCAGTCTTTTCTCTGCAGCGTTTGTTTTCTTTCTATGCCTTGCATTGGTGGAGAAGACTGGTATGTAGTTGGTTGATATTGTACATATACTGGAACATATTCATGTTAGAGAAAATCGACCTTGCCATATTGTATTGATAGATCCCTGGTGAGATTGCGTCTTTTGCGAAAGCAAGGCTGGCAAACTACACCTTACAGTGGATAGGCCGTTATGCTGTTTTGGGTTTTTTGATAGGATGGTTGGTTATGGAGGTGTTGTTTCGTCTATGTTTTAACATAGTTGTACCCAAATTTCATGTACAGAGACCTTCCTTTCAAATATTAATTGTTTGAAGTATTCATGTTATCCTTTTCATGTAGATAGACCTTCCTTTCAACTATTTATTATGTATGTATATACACAATTCTTTAAGTTTTTTCACATCATATTGGGAGAAGGGCCGAATTTTACCCTTTCGTTTTTGCTCTTGACCCTGATTAGCTCCAAACTAGGATACCTTTTTTTTATAACTCTACTGTTCAACTAGGATCCTTTTTTTTATAATTATAGTGTTGGGTCAGCACCTCGAAGACTGAATTTTAAAAGTTAAGAATAGTTTTAAACTACATCCAAAAGTTAATAGATAAATTAGCATTCATTTTTTGGGGGCAAGAATTTGGAAGTGTTAAGATCGACCCATTTTAATCTAGATTATCATTAAGGATAAGGGCAAATACAAGATGATTTGCGAATAATGTATATTTGAACATACCAAAATATGGAGAGTAAACAGAGATTATTGATCCGTCGGAGAGAAAAACGAAAGGAGATAGCTGTGGTACTTACTCCTCTAATATGTACATTCTTAAAATACTACCAAAGCTGTTATTGCAGAGATACAGAAGGAAACTAGAATTAGAGTAGAGGCTATAGGAAGAGTTCAAATAGATGTCGGCATTTGATTTCCAGATTATGTAATTAGATTGTTTCTATTTCTGCGGCCTAGACTACTACAGTACCCTCCCTAGAAGTTGGTTGTAAGCCTGGGACTGGGTGCTCTTTAGGTGTTTTAAATTTTGGTTGTTTAATGGTTAATAATTCACAGTTATTACCAACAAAAAAATATTATACTACTGGAGGGATGAGTACAACAACCTCAAAATGAGAAATGCGTAGCTTTATTTTTTATAGAGAATTCTTTGCTTCAAAAGTAAAAGTTATGTGCACCGAGGGAAAACCAAAAAAAAAAAAAAAAACAGAGCACTATATCTATACTGCTATGGGATTTGAGGGTTTATGCCAATTTTACTGCAATTGGACTCCTAACATTATGGATTCCATCATTCCAGGAATACCATCCAAACACATATTGATCTTTCGGAATACTGTCATTCATATCACTGCGAGCTTTCACTGTAATAGTGAACGTCCTCTTCGAGCCAACGTGCTTAAAAGACAAGACGGGAGGAGAAATTTCAACAGAGAATCCCAATGGAGGTTTAGCACTGGCAAAGTACACACTCTTTGGCCCACCAACATTTGTTAATCTTCTGCTAACAGTAACAGTACCATTGAGATTAGGAATAGCTAGAGACGGGTAATTTAGGCTGTTAGGCAAATGTGATTTCTTGGGACACTTGAAGGAATTGTCAAGATCCTTAATACCAGAAGCGCAAAGGAAGAGAAGATAGTCTTGGTAGGAAGCGTCGTATACAAGTCCAGGATCTGCTGCCTTTGATGGCCTGAAATGCCCTCCTCCGAATTGGAATGGATCTGCTGGCTTCCCTGATGCATCCGTTATTTGCTCACCAACATTATTTCTTAATCCAGCTGAAATATATACTCGATTGATTAGTGTAGAGTACAAAATTATATATGTTATAACAGGTTAAAATACTGTAAGTGTATATAAGTTCAAACGGAGTTGAGAGCTACCTGAGGTTATAAGAGCAGATCTTATTGCAGCACTGCTCCAAGTGGGATGTATAGCCTTCAAAAGTGCAGCGGCGCCACCCACATGTGGGCAAGACATTGAAGTACCTGATATTATGTTATACTCAACCACACGATGATCGATATCTAGCTTCGTGGGGGAAGATCCGCCACTCCATGCTGCCAATATATTCAGCCCTGGTGCCGTGATATCCGGCTGTGGAGATAACATAAGTCAAAATTTAATCAGATAAGGTTACATAAATCATAAGCCACGTAAATATCTTTAAGTTTGTTATGTAAATTCTGACCTTGAGGATATGGGGCGCAACTGCACTTGGACCTCTACTAGTGAAGGAAGCCATGTAAGGTGCTGGTTTAGAATGCAATACTGTTTTAGCTGGGACAATATATGCCACTGGGGACTTTGTAGAATTGATGTAGTTGAGAATCTGAACTGCACTTTTATAATCCACTGCGGTAGCTGGAAGAAAGTGAGGATCAGCTACTAATTCAGCTCCATTTGCTTTATTATTTCCTAGTATGTAACCAATTCCTCCTGCTCTTTTCACCTCTCCACCTTTTCCTACTCTTGTCCCGTTCCCTCTCAAACATATTACTATCTTCCCTTTGGCCTTTTTCGGCGATAGAGAACCTGGTAAACATTGACTGAAATATTTTTAAAAAAGTTTAGATAGTTTTTAACATAATCACCCCAAAAAAAAACAACCACAAAAGATGACGACAACAAAAAATAAAGTACCCTGCTACATCTTTGGTTACGTTAGAGTTGATCACTTGTCCTGCATAAACTAGAGGGTACATTTTCTTCTCCAGCTTGTAAGGTGTAACTGTTTGTCCCTAATATTAAGCAAAACATACAAAAACAAGACGGATTAAATAGAAAAAGAAAGACGGTATAATCCTAATGTTTCAATATTTCAGATGAAATAGTGTATGAAAGAATGAATAAGTTATTACCATAAATTTCTTGCCATTTCCTAGGACAACAGGTGCCAAGAATGCTCTGTCAACACTGCTAGCACCAACAGTGATAATCCAAGGAGCTGTATTAGACAATGTAGAAGGTGCAGGTCCTGAATTTCCAGCACTACAAGATACAACAATGTTATTCTTCACAGCATGAAGTGCTCCAATTGCAATGCTATCTTGATCAAAAGGCTGAGGTTCTTTTGTTCCAATAGAAATACTAATAACATCAACACCATCTGCAATAGCATCATCCATTGCTGCTAACATGTCTTCATCAAAGCAAGTGTTTCCATCTTCTTTCCCCTCTTTCGGAATAGCCCAGCAGACTTTGTACATTGCTAGCCGTGCGAGTGGTGCGCCACCCGAGGCGGTGCCAGATGCAAAGCCACCAATGGCAGAGACATTTGGAACCTTTCGGCCTCCTGCTGTTGAGGATGTATGAGTTCCATGTCCATCCTTGTCTCGTGGAGATAGATAATCTAGAGTTCGGTTTAGAGGGCCATAATATTGCTCGTAACCTTTGATGTAGTACCTAGCTCCAATTATTTTCCTGCAATAGAAGTACCATAGTAGCACGGGAGAATAAATATTAAACTTCTCATAGTTCAGATCTTACATAATTAGGAGACGCAAATTCAAGATTAAGAGTTGGTGGGTTCACAGGGATGGATTTAGAATGCGAGTACTCTTTTTACATGTGAACATTTTAAAACTTTTATTCAGATCGAAGCCAATTTTCTATCAAGATAGGCCAGAATAGGAGAACTAGAATTATCTTGCTAGGCCAAGATAGGTTACAATAGATAGTGCGTAGATAGGATTGATGAGACAGATCACAATCGCTGAAGGAAGTAGATTGGGAATGAATTATGGATAAAGGTCTCTCCATTTTTATTACCAATTAGCCCTTTTTATATACTATGTATTGATTATAATTTTTTAGTATATTTACTTTTATATATTTTGAGACTCCGTTGCTCGCACAGGCATAATGTAAAGTATATGACTAGAGAGGGTCCCCACTAGTCCTCTTCAGGGCGGAAAGTAGGCTAACCCTATGAAAAAGAATTATTTAATTGAACTCACACATGCCTTATTTGTTTGTACTTAGCAGAGGTCTCAATCTTAATTATTCAGATCTCAGACGTTAAGTGCATTTATTTTTAAAGTCTGGATCTTAATTATTCAGATCTTAACCATTAAGTGTGTTTTTTTTACTTCACTACCACTTAATGGGTCTGAATAGGTATGCATGATTAAGATCTATAAAAAAGACTTAATTTCATTAAGATGCTATCACATATTCATTATTAACCGTCGCCACCACCTACCATTATCAACTACTGCCATGCCGTCACCACCACCATTCTCAACCACCCCTACCATTATCACCACCACCATCCTCGATCATAGTCGCCGCCATTGTCGACCATCACCACCCACTATCTCCACCACTCTAACTACAATTATTATCACCCACAATCAACACTCATCCACCTCAACTACTACAACACCACCCCACCACCATCAACAACCACAGGCGGCACTGTCCATCATCATAACCTACCACCATTCACCCACCACTTTCCTCAGTCACCACTACCACCACCACCCGTCCATTATTAACTATCTTCACCACCATCCTCAATCATAGTCGCCACAATTACCAATCACTACTAGCTACTAGCATGAATCACCATCAACCAAAACTACCATCAACTACCATCTCAAGTAGGCATTCATCCGTTAGCAATCACTACCAACAACTATCATATTTTTAGAAACTTATTAATAGAATATTAGAATAGTTAGTACTTCATTTAAACTTTATGCTTATTAATTTTCAAATAAAGATAAATTTTATACATTCAGATGTTAAAAATCAAACAGTCTTACTTATTTAGTATTCAGATCTTAATACGCATCTTATTATATTTAGATGTGTATTAAGATTCAAATATCTTAATCTTAATACGCATTTTGACATCCAAATGTGTATTTAGATTCAGACGTCTTAATCTTTAAAAAAATAAATTAACCTGAGATTATTAATTAGAGGAGATATCAAGATATGAAAACATCCCACCCACCCCACCCCTAACACACCCTTATAGTGAGTTAACAACTAGAAAACGAAATATCATTCTAAAATGGTAGAACTTCATCATCAACTTTCTAAAGATCAAAAAGTTGCTGCATGGAATTCAGATAGTCAAAATGAATAATATTACTGGCTACTACTGAGAATATATACGTGCAAAGCTGGAAGTAAGGGCCTCACAAAATTTCATTATAGACTTCAAAAAAACCATAATGACAACAGCACATGCAACAAAACAAATTACTGCACAACAAAGCATTGGAAGGATACAAAGTTCACAAGATGGCAAAGCAAGAATCCAAAAAAAAATTAGCAACTTGTCAGCATAACCTCTCTTGTTTTGATTGAAATGGACAATTTTGAAATTATTACACTGATAAATCCTAAGGCCACCAAAGGACAGGCATGGACACCCAATGGGTCCTGTCCTCTCAACAAAACTATCTCTTCAACTCTTTAGAGAGGTAAAATTAAAAAAACTAAACATCTTTTAATCCCTTTTAATTGATTTTAAGCTAAATTATGAGAATGGTTTAGGGTCAACTGATATAGAAGACAAAGGAAAACTTCCAAAAATCGGCCTTGAAATTGACCTTTGGCCTTTTCTATTACGAGCCGTTTACATAGAATTAATTTACGAAGTTAGGTCAATGTATAAGAGACAAGAGATAAGTACCAAACACTTCATTTCCAAGCAGATCCTGAAATCCATAATTGGATAATCAAGGCATCATATGATATAATGCGCACAAAACTTGATGACATATTCATTAAGCCTACTTATGAAACTGTTATGCAAGTTCCAAATAGGTTGGATTTCGACTAAATGAATTTTTACCGATCATAAATTTCGTTCAAAGTCATCTCAGCCTTATAAAATTCAATAAGTTGATTAAAAATAAGAAAAATAAAGAAATACGTAAAAGTTGGTATATTCGATTAAACCAAACGTCTAAAGGTAGTAAATCAGCTTATTTTAGCAGGAATTCCCAAAACAAAAGGAATGTGGTCTAGGGTTGTAGAGCAGCTGAACATTTTCTAACCCGAGAATGGCTAAAATCCACATTAAATCATTGTAAAACAGGTAGACATCACATCATCGAGATAATAAAAAGGGATAGGAACAAAAGGAAGAAAGAAAGAAAGAAAGAAAAAGTTAAAGGAAAGATAGGAAATAAGGAAAAGGAATTACACTCACTTATTACAGTTTGAAGAGTTGAAAGCATCTCCAGATTGGCAGATTCCTTTCCATGACTTTGGAATTGGTCCCAACCCTTCATCACTAAAACTCCTAGATTCTGGCCACAGCCCTGGTTCATCATTCATCACACAATTATATCATATTACAAATTTTTTTTAGTATCAGACTAGTCAATTAACACTAGTTACAGTTTGATAATCTCATTATTAATGAGTTCTGCATCGAGTGCAACCCTCGTGTTCAGATGCCATCATTGAGAGTTTGGAACAGACGCCAGTGATAAGCCGGAGGATAGACATGTGCAGTTACACGTCCATCCTATATAACCATAATCCTTAAGACGCCCTTCGGTACGAGGCTTTTCAAAATTTTCCTTATATATGTCTATAAGTTATAGTTTTCAAAATATAATAGTTATATATATAATAGGTTGACTGGTCTACACAAGGTATTAGTCTTACTAATAAGATTGTCTGTATCACTAATTAGAGAAACGATAATCACATGCTAGATATTATGTTGTCCTATGTGGAAATACAGAAAATAACGCCAAATTGGAAATAATAGTAAGCAAATATGTATATGTATGTACCGCTGTCAAGAACACCAATAATGACATCTTTGCCATATCTGGCTTTCAATAGCAAGTCATCCCTGTTCAAGGAATTTGGTTGCACTGACTCTTCCACTCCAGAAAATTCCCATGACCTTGTTGTTTGCAATCTGTATTTCCTTGGCTCACTTTTATACACCGATACCACTTCTTCCAATTCTGTTTTCGAATAAAACATAAGGTAAGTTCTTATTCATTGAACATGCCCCTTGTTTTTCTTATACACAGTAATTAAGGAATATTTGTGACACTATCAGATTAACTTGACCTACGCCAGCCAACAAGTCACTCTAACCTAGAAGATAGAGTAATAACCTGCTATAACGGATTAAATTTCACCATATATAACTTAAACTCTTTCTTTGAAAGCGTGAATTTTTTTTCGTGGTTATTATACCAGATAACTTGGAGGCTTCATGTGGGGTGAGAAGTGCAGCAAAGCCATTGATGCTATGTTTGTAACTGTAAATAAGAGAAGATCTGGCTTCTTCTTCACTTTCCTTCACTGACATGAGATATGAGTGATGGTTTTCTTCAATCTCATGCAATGCTCTCTCTCCATTATGTCCTCCAAAATACACTATATAAACCTGTAAAATGAACCCCCATAATTAAAAAGAAGAATGAACAGAAGTAAATTTTCGACTAAAAATTAACGAGAAACGAGAATTGAAATATATGCTTGTACCTGTTTTTCATGGCATGAAGCCAAGATGGGAAGGAGAAGGAGAAAAGAGAATATGTAAAAATTCTTCATATTTAACGATAATATAATAATAGTGTATGGTATGAATAGTGAAGTGATATATATACAGAATAAATGGATATTTATAACAAAAAGGTTGCAGAATCTTGTTTGGAATTGGATGAATATTTCTATCCGCTTTATGAAAGAGGCTTTACTTCCAAAGAAATTGTCTTTTTTAGACCTATTGTGGACCTAGAGAATCTCTAACTAAAAGGGTAATCTGGTCATTACAGTGACGTTAAGATACATAATTGATACACATATCAAGGCTCATTGTTATTAGTTCTGTGGCTTAAGTTAAAGAATCTCGAATTCTATGGTGAATAAGTTACTAAATAATAGTATAGCGGAAGAGAGAGACTCCAAGCTAAAAAGAGTTCTATTTGAATTATAATTCTAAGTACCATTCACGTTTTTTAATCAAAATAAAACAATAATTAATTGGTATTGTGTGTATACATGTATATACAATTTCTTTTATTTTTTTACAAAGTTAAAAGTGGTGGGGAAAGCACGACTAAGGTTAACACATTTGAACTCGGGATAATATTGCACTATAGTTGAAATTTCAATTATTTAATAATTTCTGTGTTGATGTTATAAAATATAAAGAACAAGAGTAATATTGCAGAGAAAGAGAGAGAAAATTCTTATTGAATTTTGGGGTGATTTACAATGAGGTAAGACCCCTCTATTTATAGGAGAAAAATGACTTAGCCTCAAAGTAAAACTCTCTACAAGATAGACATTCACTCTAATCAGAATTATATTCTTAACACTCCCCCTTGAATGTCTACTCAATAAGTAATGTGCCTCGTTAAAACCTTAACTAAAAGAAAACCCAGTGGGAAAAAATTTTCTAGAAAAGGAAAAAGAGTACACATATCTGACAATACGCCTTTTGGTTGCCTCGTTAAAAACCTTGCAAGGAAAACCCAATGGGACAAAACCTTGTAAGGGAAAAAGAGTATAACGCGTATTAACTCCCCCTGATGAGAGCATCAATTCACATCCATGAGCTTTCACATTACAATCTTGTGCACCATCTTCAAGAGATTGTTGGTAGATAATTGATAAATAAATCAACCATATTAACTTGAATGAATATTTGCACCTTGAAATCATCACTCGTGATAGATATATAACGTCTTCACAAATATCGTAGAGTGGCTCTTCAATATTTCCATAGAAGTATCCTCGCTATCACATTATCATACTTATAGTTATAGCAAGATACAAATGTTCACAAATTGCACTTGGCATGTGGTACTTCAAGACCAAAAATTGTATATGCTTTAAGCAGTTTAAGTTCTTCAATGATTGCCATATAAGTTAAGCCATATAAGCCATCTAAAGAGGCTTTAGTGCATATCAAGTTTTTATGTCTTGCATAGACATATAAGATATTGAAAACTGATTGCTCATACCATTGACTTTATACTTTCAAGTGTTTGAACAACATAGACAAAATTACATGTCCTTCATATGGAATCAATTCTACTTGAATTGTATCTCTTCCATTTGACCAATACTTTTGTGTCTATGTCCGATAGACTTAAGATCCTCATCTATACTCAGCGCTATGATTGATGTCATCGACAAACATTTTATATCGGTTCCAATAAATTTTCATAAAGACATAACATATATATCTTTTCATTCATATATTCAGGTACCTGAATCTCTCATGAGATTTTATGAAGTGTTATGTCATGTGACCTTCTAGATCACTTGCCTCCTTATTATGATCACTTTGATCATTTGCTCATTTTCTTTAGCCCTTTATTTATTTAATGTGTTAGATAATACGCTTAACGATAGAGGGGGGGGGGGGTGAATAGCGTTATAATAAAATTTAGCGTAAACTTGCGGAATTTGAAATTTGCAGGAAATAAATAAGTGCGTTAAGTAAACAAAAAGGAAAGAACGCACCGATGTATTCTGGTTCACCACAACAAGTGGCTAGTCCAGTCCCCGAGAGACTCTCTCGAGATTTTCCAATAACTTGTCAAGCTTACGGGTGCTCAACAAACCTTTACAACTTAAGGACACACGCCTTAACACCTTTGCTCGGAGATACAACACTCCAAGACTTCATTGTTAAGCTTACGGGTGCCTAACCAACCTTCACAACTTAAGGACACAAGCCTTAACACCTTTGCTCGGAGATACAACACTCCAAGACTTCACTGTTAAGCTTACGGGGTGCCTAACCAACCTTTACAATCTGTGGACACAAGCCTCAACAATCTTGCTCGGAGATACAACACTCCAAGACTTCGACCAAGGAAACACAAGTTCCTTACAACAAGAGAATCACAATTCTCTTCAAGTGTACAAAACACTAAACACTCAAACAATACACTCCTTTATGAGTAGATATGTGTAAAAGGAATAAGCTCAAGATCACAACAACTATGGACAAGACTTTGGCTCTCAAAAGCTTTATGAAATGAATATAAAATGATAAACAATAGTATGCAAGCTTATAGCAATAGAATGATCAGTTGTTGTGTTTAAAACACTTAAATGAAGCTGTATTTATAGTTGAAAAACTTGGCATTACCGTTGCCTAATTGCCAATTAAGAGTTGCTGATTTTACTGTGTGACAATCGATTGTCAAGAAGTCACAATCGATTGTTTGCCAATCGTTCCAGAAATCAATCCCAGATTTTACGCTTAACAATCGATTGTCCAAGATCAACAATCGATTATTGCTAACGTTCAAAAAAATCATTTCCAGATTTTACGTAAAACAATCGATTATACAAAATCAATAATCGATTATTCAGCAATGTTCAAAAAATCCTTTCCAGATTTTAATTTCAACAATCATTGTACAAAATCAACAATCGATTATTCAACAACGTTCAAAAAATCTTTTCCATATTTTAATTTCAACAATCGATTGTACAAAATCAACAATCGATTACCTGACGGTATTTGAAAACTTTACGACAACGGTCAGCTTCACAATCGATTGTGCAATGTTAACAATCGATTATTTATCAGACTTTGAAAATCATTTTAGACACTGCCTCGTGACAATCGATTGTTATATACTCACAATCGATTATTTAATAACTTTGAAAAAGCCTGGAAGACACTGCCTCAACACAATCGATTGTCATATGTTCACAATCGATTATTTTGTGACTTCGAAAAATCTGATGGACACTGTCTCTTCACAATCGATTGTCATTAGCGTCACAATCGATTATTCTGAGTTTTGAAAAACTTTGATGTACACTGCCTCATCACAATCGATTGTCATAAGGTTCACAATCGATTGTCATGCAGGTTTGAAAAACCTGATGCTTACTGCCTTAACACAATCGATTGTCATTTAGTTCACAATCGATTGTCATGCAGTCTTGGCTTAACATAATCGATTATCATAAGTACATAATCGATTATCTTAGTCCAGATTTTAGAGGCATGTTTAAAAATCATTTTGACTGAAGTAAATATGCATGATTTAAAATCATTTAGCATTAAATTAAATATGCATGATTTTGTAAAAATAGTTTTACGAGAGAAGCCATGTCATGAGTCAAGTTGTCGGATCAAGATCACAATTAAGAACGACTCATTTAAACTATAAAACTTTGTCTTGTGCTTGAATCTCGTTATCCACCAATTGTGCGCTTGTACTTGAATCGTCATATATCAATTTGCACTTGTTTGTCATTCATCAAAACCTACACATAAGAACACACGTTTTAGTATAAAGCCTTGAGAACGTGTTTCCAACAATTTCCCCCTTTTTGATAATGGCAAACTTTAGGCGGGATATGCAACTTAAACAATTTATAATGACGATTCACGACAAGTAAAGATATGCAATAAGTATGCGATTAGTTCCTCCTCAATATATGAATTCCCCCTCAATTTAAGCTTATAAATATTGAGAGTGCATACCCGTTATCTTCCCCCTTTTGCCATTAGCAAAAAAATGTAATAAGATGGCAAGGATTGAAAAAAAAAACTTGTTTATTCATTGAAAATAAAACGGGTACATAATGAGAACAATACAAACATAGAACAATAAAATAGAAAGACAAAGAAATTATTCATCATTGTTTCCCGCCTCATCGTCCGGCACTGCTTCAAAGGGAACAAGACCGGCATATGGATAATGAACATGGTCAAAATATCCATGGATCTCATTTGTCAATTGACCAACAGAGGTGGTCAAGGAAGCAATTTGGTCGGAAATGGATTGGAGAGTGGGCTCTTGAGGCGGACGAGTTCGACGGGTTGGAGGAGGAGCAGGCGCTGCATGATCACCGTCATGATGAAAGGAGGATTCTGAAATTTCCCACTTCTTGGTACACTTTTTGAGAGGACCGTTGGAAGTGATGAATCCGGAGGCTTCAAGAAAATTCATGATGAGGAGAGCATAATGAAGAGGCCTATCATCTCTGATAGCGTCACGCATGTGAATCTTGACAAACCGACACCAATTGATGTTAGCTCCGGTTATTATGGCATGCATGAGCTTGGTGTCCTCTTGGGAAATGGTAGTATGGTTATGCTTGCGAGGCTTGAGCACTCGGGTGATGAAATAGAAAATCAACCGATAATTTGGATCCACTCCCGTAATTGTAGGACGACGGGAAGAAAGATTTGGATCATAAGAAGTAAGTCTGGTTTGATGTAGGAGGACCGTTTCATCAAAAAGGGCTCCGGCCTCTCTGATGTACCGGAAAATGTCTTCACCATTATAAGGAAGACGTGCAATGGTATGAAGGCTTTCATCGGAAGGAAGAATTTGAACACCATTTATATTTGTCACAAGCTCACCGTCATCATCCTCATGAAGGTTGGAGTAAAATGCTTAAATCAATGTAGTATTGATGTAAGGATGGGTAAGAAGTAAGAAGTCAAGAAGTTGACAATTTTTGAGCATATTTGCAGCAGGGCCATAAGATTCAAGATACTTGTTGTTTGAAAAGCGGGGAGGAAGAATGTCGCGCTTTTCAAATTTTGTTAAAAATCGAGTAAGCTCGATGTCAGAATTAAAATATAGAACGGAACCATCTTGATAAGGATAGTTTGGAGCAGAGGAGGATGCACCATGCCTAGCAGAACGGGAACGTTTGGAGTGACGGCCCGACATTTTCACTGAGTATTGCTGGAATTTGCAAGAGACTTGAAAGAATTTTGATAGTTTGAGAGCTAAAGTTGATGCTTGAGTGAATAAAAATGAACATATATGGAGCCTATTTATAGAGGGGAGAAAGTCATTTCATTAATGGAAGAAATCTGCAGAAAATTGAAAGCTGAAACAGTCAGAAACGGTAAAAATAAATCTTACTGACCGTTAGACAATCGATTGTTGGAATGAGATAATCGATTGTCATTAAGATTTGACTGAATCTCGGAACTGACACAAATCGATTGCAGAACCAAACGGTAAAAAAAAATTTGAATTACTGACATGAAATAATCGATTGTCAAAATATGGTAATCGATTGTTATGTTACAGTGAGCATAGAAATTTTCTGATTTTGAGAATAATCGATTATATTTTGAAACAATCGATTGTTTTGGAAAAGCATTGCTGAATGGCTGAGACGGAAATCGATTTTGCAGTTAAAGAATCAATTAATTAACAAAACTGCATAATAAACATAAACCATAAACAATCGATTAGTGATACTGCTAATCGATTTTCTGCACAGTAAGATAATCGATTATTTGCTTGGAACAATCGATTGTTCTGTGCCAAAACTTAATAATTCCCCCTACCTTTAGGGTGATACCTGCAAAATAGAATTAAACGTCTCCGACGCTCAAGTCAGTAATTAAAATATAAATGCAACCTAAAATGTATGCATTTAGATCAACGTTTACCCGCATTCAATACTTCATTTGGACATTATTTATATTTAGCACAACATTAAACGCTAAATATTTTATCAAGTCTACTAGCAATAAGGTAAAGTTAGGAACGATCATACCTGTGTAGTTCTTGGTATTGCTCGTCTTACCTTTCACATTTCTGTCAAGATGGTCATCTAAATTCATTGAAGTGACCATTGGTTTGGTGTTGCTCTTTTCGAATTGATTTGGCAACTCCTTGCGACATTTAGATGGACAAATGAAAGTTCCCTCTTTCATTTGCTTAATTTGCAGCTCCAAGAAGAAATTAAGCTTGTCTATCAATGATATCTCAAATGCGATTTACAGATTCCTTGCATGACACTTATTAGTTGCTCCAAAGTAATACAAATATTTTCTACGATATCATTTTCCACAAGATTTGGAATGCAAGATATTAGTGGCATGAGAGTTTAAAGAAAATAACATTGCCAATATAGAGAGTTGTTTTGAAATTCTGTCATCAAGAAGATAGTAAACTTCATGCAATCTATTTCCCCTTAATCAGAAATTTATCAAGACATACCAACAAGACATAGATATACCAATTGTTATAAAACAATGATAAACCCATTTGTTGGATGACATAACAAGTGTACCAAAAGTTATTTTAGTAACAGTGATACAAATTGTTATTTTTAGTAAAGCATATTACAAACGAGTATTGACTGTTAACAGATCAACCATACATCGAATTTTTGAAGAACATACCAACTATTATCCAGACCAAAGGATGTGTTCATCAAGAGACGATTTTTAACAGAAGGATTTTTGTCAATTGTTAGAAACATGAGACATCTCAATTATTTTTCAAAGCTGATGATAGCATTCATCAAAAATGTGAGTGAAGACTTTTTGAAGAATATGCTAATAGATAATACACACCACACAGTATACTAACAGTTATTTAAACCACAGATAGCAATTATCAAATCATGAATGAAATATTTTATCAAGCTAACTGTTAATACATATCAACAGTTTTGATCTTTTAAAAGCAGATAACTAACAAGTAAACTAATTGACACCAATTGTCATTTAACAACACGTTTTCAACATATGAATCAACAAAGCTAATTGATATTGATTGTTGACAAGGATATCTCAATTGTTAACGCACATCAACTATTACGACTAAGCTTATCAAAGATTCAACAATAAGGGAACCAAATTAACAACAAATAAGTCAATATTGGTTGCTAGCACATATCAACAATTCGGTTTTTGTCAAAAATGATAACTAACCGAAATTTCCTCTTGATGCAATGAGGTGTTGTGCTCGGTGCATCTACTACAATACTGTAGCCTTTCAAGCACACCTGCAAAACAGATTAATGATCTTTTGGTACCCATGCCATTTTGGGTCCTTGGGGGTTAGGCATATCATAATGATGCGATTGAGTGATATGTCTATGTCGTGTAAAACATGCAGGAGCAATATGACCAATACGTCTACAATAATGACAAGTCACGTTGGGGTTATGCATCCTTCTAGGTTCATAGTAACTTGACGGACGAAAATGGTTTACTCTATTTTCAGCATTATGACTATTGCGCGCTTTATGAACATCATTTCTCCTACTATGAGCAGCATTTCTAGAATAATTATTTCTACGTTGGAAATCATTTCTAGGTGCTCTAAAGGGTTCAAAATTCCTTCTAGTGTTTGGCCTATAATATGCATCATTTCTAGGGTAGTTATTTCTAGGTGGTAAGTCATTGCTAGGTCTTCTAAAATGTTCAACATTTAGTCTAGCATGCATATTGGTTCTAGGATTGCTATTTCTAGGATAAGCATTTTTATTATTAGTCCTAGGTTGAGCCTTAGGTTGTCGGGGTTTAGCTTCAACCTTTTCTTTAGGCTCATTCGTAAACCCTATGCCATGCTTGGTTGACTTCAAATTATCAAGAACATCATTCAAATTTTTGTGCGAAGAGTTAAACTTATCTAATGTGCCTTTAAGCCTTTCTACTTCATTTTTGAGATGCAAGCAAGAAGTACATTTTCTAATAGAGCTTTCGGGCTTATCGGCGCTTCTTTTTCCGAAAAACTTTTTTTCCTCTTTCAACTTCTCATTTTCTAAAACCAGTTTTTCAAAATCTTTTTCTTTTAGAGAGAGTTGTTTTTGAAAATCTTTTTCTTGCAACGACAGAGTTTTCTGCAAATCTTTAATAGTCTAGGAAGCATCAACAAACTCACTATGTAATTTATTATAATCATTTTGCATTTCTTCAAGCGAGTGAGAGTTGGACGTACTTACCTCGTCTTCTTCGTTTGCCATGAGACATTGGCCAATTGATTCATCATATGAGCTGTCCGCTTTTTGAGGCATGCTTTCATACGTTTCCTCCAGCTTATCCCACATCTCTTTGGCGGTTTTGTAGTGGGAAATTTTCTGATAGTCTTCCTGATTCAAGGAGCTATACAACATATTTATTGCATTAGTGTTGTATTCACTTACCTTGGCTTTCCCAACTTTTGTTGTCATTTGATCACCATGCTTGATGATTTTCCATAGATAAAAGTTGTTGGCTGTGATGAAAATTCTCATCCGATCTTTCCAATATAAGTAATTATTTCCATCAAATATTGGGGGCAACATGTTAAAATCACCTTCACCTATTCCTGCAAAAGAGTCACGAGTAGAAGCCATGGATGGTTCTCTCAAACTGTTAAGTCTTCAGAGAGTTGGGCTCTGATATCAATTGTTAGATAATACGCTTAACGCTAGAGGGGGGGTGAATAGCGTTATAATAAAATTTAGCGTAAACTTGCGGAATTTGAAATTTGCAGGAAATAAATAAGTGCATTAAGTAAACAAAAAGGAAAGAACGCACCGATGTATTCTGGTTCACCACAACAAGTGGCTAGTCCAGTCCCCGAGAGACTCTCTCTCGAGATTTTCCAATAACTTGTCAAGCTTACGGGTCCTCAACAAACCTTTACAACTTAAGGACACACGCCTTAACACCTTTGCTCGGAGATACAACACTCCAAGACTTCATTGTTAAGCTTACGGGTGCCTAACCAACCTTCACAACTTAAGGACACAAGCCTTAACACCTTTGCTCGGAGATACAACACTCCAAGACTTCACTGTTAAGCTTACGGGTGCCTAACCAACCTTTACAATCTGAGGACACAAGCCTCAACAATCTTGCTCGGAGATACAACACTCCAAGACTTCGACCAAGGAAACACAAGTTCCTTACAACAAGAGAATCACAATTCTCTTCAAGTGTACAAAACACTAAACACTCAAACAATACACTCCTTTATGAGTAGATATGTGTAAAAGGAATAAGCTCAAGATCACAACAACTATGGACAAGACTTTGGCTCTCAAAAGCTTTATGAAATGAATATAAAATGATAAACAATAGTATGCAAGCTTATAGCAATAGAATGATCAGTTGTTGTGTTTAAAACACTTAAATGAAGCTGTATTTATAGTTGAAAAACTTGGCATTACCGTTGCCTAATTGCCAATTAAGAGTTGCTGATTTTACTGTGTGACAATCGATTGTCAAGAAGTCACAATCGATTGTTTGCCAATCGTTCCAGAAATCAATCCCAGATTTTACGCTTAACAATCGATTGTCCAAGATCAATAATCGATTATTGCTAACGTTCAAAAAATCATTTCCAGATTTTACGTAAAACAATCGATTATACAAAATCAATAATCGATTATTCAGCAACGTTCAAAAAATCCTTTCCAAATTTTAATTTCAACAATCGATTGTACAAAATCAACAATCGATTATTCAGCAACGTTCAAAAAATCTTTTCCATATTTTAATTTCAACAATCGATTGTACAAAATCAACAATCGATTACCTGACGGTATTTGAAAACTTTACGACAACGGTCAGCTTCACAATCGATTGTGCAATGTTAACAATCGATTATTTATCAGACTTTGAAAATCATTTTAGACACTGCCTCGTGACAATCGATTGTTATATACTCACAATCGATTATTTAATAACTTTGAAAAAGCCTGGAAGACACTGCCTCAACACAATCGATTGTCATATGTTCACAATCGATTATTTTGTGACTTCGAAAAATCTGATGGACACTGTCTCTTCACAATCGATTGTCATTAGCGTCACAATCTATTATTCTGAGTTTTGAAAAACTTTGATGTACACTGCCTCATCACAATCGATTGTCATAAGGTTCACAATCGATTGTCATGCAGGTTTGAAAAACCTGATGCTTATTGCCTTAACACAATCGATTGTCATTTAGTTCACAATCGATTGTCATGCAGTCTTGGCTTAACATAATCGATTATCATAAGTACATAATCGATTATCTTAGTCCAGATTTTAGAGGCATGTTTAAAAATCATTTTGACTGAAGTAAATATGCATGATTTAAAATCATTTAGCATTAAATTAAATATGCATGATTTTGTAAAAATAATTTTACGAGAGAAGCCATGTCATGAGTCAAGTTGTCGGATCAAGATCACAATTAAGAACGACTCATTTAAACTATAAAACTTTGTCTTGTGCTTGAATCTCGTTATCCACCAATTGTGCGCTTGTACTTGAATCGTCATATATCAATTTGCTCTTGTTTGTCATTCATCAAAACCTACACATAAGAACACACGTTTTAGTATAAAGCCTTGAGAACGTGTTTCCAATATAATGGCCATAGCTAAATAATGTCAAAATAACAATAACAATTATCTATCTCTAACAAAGCATAGTAATATAAGGTTAGAACCTCACTCTACACATTAAACCAAATAAAATTTCCAACCAAAGAGATTTTGGCCAATTTTCGCTAAAAAAAGTAGCAGATTAAGAACATGTCAGTTTGCGCAAGTTATGAACTGCAAATTCAGAAAAGCTAGATTCTTATTCATTTAAAACTTTGGCAGTGTAAAAATGCACCTTCACATGGTGGAACATTATCTTCAATTTTATTTTAACAACGCAAGACCAACTAATCTTAGCATTTGGGATGCGAATAAGAAAAAGGCTTGGACTAAAGAATCTTGATATAAGAAATAATTAGAAGCAGAGATCGACACATACTACACATATTACGAGTTAAGAAACATTCAGGCGATTAAATGTGTAAACAACAACCAAACAAAAATTTTGCCTGTATAATTAGTTTTGGAACATGGCTACTGTTTCAACAGCCAAAGGAACCACTTCAACTCATTCTAAGCCAGGAATTGTAGAACATCTCAGGGGGATCTAGCAGAAGCAACAATGAGAACAATTTCAGAGGAGCTTCAACACTCACCTCACGAAATACCAACTGCCAAATGAAAATCACTGGACTGCTTCTACGTACTTCTAATTCGCAGGAGTCTTAGAGTGTTTGGTCATGTGTCTAATTTTAGGTCATAAAGCAGATTCACACGGATTAAGGCTTAACGCATAGACTTCATCTATTAGAATGAAAACCAACAGTTTCAGTCATTCAAATGAAAACGTAACACAAAGGGTCTACAATTTACTTCATTAAGCCATAAATTAACTAAGACGAACCAAAAACATGGGTAAGACAAATCAGGACGAAGCTCAAAACAGCAGATTAATGCATTTCAAATGCACCGAGCTTTTGTAGAAAAGAAGAGAAGTATTCTGCTAAAGAAACCAGCAGAAAGTTTATTGCATAAACAAAACCAAATCACTGATGATCTTGCTGACTATAGTTACATTCTTTGGGTCAATAAATACGTATGGCATGCTTTGCAATATATTGAAAATGAATTATCTTTTTTATGAACTTCAAGTTCATAGTATCCTATTCGAGGATCTTGATATGCAAATGATAATCCATTCGACATAACCTTTTCTTAATTGTTTATCATATATCCCCCTCATGTTAGAAAAGCTAACTTGTTTCCACAACTTTGAGAACCCATCTTTGTGCGTTATGATGTTAATTATAATGTACACGACACATAAATGATATTGACATGGAATTATTTGGTTCTTGACTCTAAACCACTTGTGAGGGGAGAATATAGTATACTCTCGTATATAACGTATATCAAAATGATATATATAACTTTGTTCTGATAAGAAACAGTTTAGCTATTGAGTGGAGGCACTCAATAAATTATTTTGCTAAACCAACTATGATGTAAACCAACTTATCAACTTGAACTTCTTGAATAGAAATCTGGAAATTATGCTCGAAATTAAATTACTGAGCAAGTTACCTCGCAAGCACCGGCCAGGTTGCGGGTTAATAATAATCGCACATGTAACCATCTCATAGATGCATCTTATATGGTATACATGGTAGATGAATGAGCCTATATTCACCTTTGATATTTCCAGAATTCATGGGATTCAACTCCAACTTTAGTTAGTCAGTTAATTAATAAGAACAAGCAATGTAAGAGAATTCATAAAGAACTTTCTAGTTCTTTAATATTTACTCAAGTGAATACTCTATTATTTTTGCACATCATACTTAAATTGATATGGCTAAACCATGTATTCTAACTGAATAAATTATCAATATTGATAAAGTTTAGGTTGCACCACGATATGTACAATTATCAATGAACTCCAAGTTTATTTTGATATGAGATTTTATATCAATAAACATCTACGTATTGTGTGGCATTCTTTTGTTTGTACAAACTGGAGAATAAAGAGTAAGCTTTTCACATACATATTATCTCGCTACAAGTTATAGTAATAGAAGATATCAAATCTTTCCTTTATTTATAGTCTCAATATAATCAATCGCTTTCGTGTATACTTTGGAAACTCAATAAGTTTCTTTGAGACTTACTACAACACAATACTTTATTGGTAATCAATTGTGTTTCTCCAAAATAGTATAATTGGCTCTTGCAGAGTTCTCAGTTAATTTGGTACTACCACATATTCATCAACATCCATATGGTCATATATCTCTTTCAAGGAGAAAGTTATACCATTATGGTCACGCTCAAAATTATATGCCAGATATGTTTCTTGCATTATTGTTGTCCTTTATAATTACATTGCCAAAATATTTTGGCGTACTATAGGTACGTGACCAATGACTATTCATGCCATAATAATAATATTATTTTCTTATATCTTCTCAACCCTCCTTCTAGAGGTGAGTGTGGTATATTCAATACCAATAGCATGTTCATATTCTTCAAATAATGAATATGTATTCATAAATCAGATGTTGTCACATTCACACCATGAATGGACCATAATAATCTGTATGTGCTATATAAAATCTCATGTCAAATCGATGACAGATATTACTTTCACAGAGTGAATGATTATTTTGAGAATCCTTATTGTTCTCATTACCACAATAATGACGATTATAATTTCGTCTATTGCCACGTCCACATCCATTGATACCTTTACGGTAATAATTTTGTCTTCTTTCAGACTTATCACATATTGTTATCATATTCTCTAAAGTGAATGAGAATGGAACAAATTCAATGGGACGAGTTTTCAATTCTTTGCCCACAATCATACATGAATTTGATCATGGCAAAACATAGAAATTTCACCACTTTGGATGATTATAATATCTTTCAAACTCCATTAGAGTTGGAATAAAAATTTATCATCTTTACTTATATGTAAAATCAAGTTATAGAGTGTCAAGAATTTGAAAGAGAAAAGTAAAATACTTACCTTAAATCCAGAATTTAATCATGAAGGAAGATCATAGAATATTTGACGATCATTATTATCAATCCCAAAGTTTCTACTCAATTGATTAGAGTCTCGTGTTGGTAATGGTCGAAGGTCTTGGAAGTGCGCCCAGCTAATGGCGGTCTCGGCTTTGAAAGAGTCAGCTTGGTGCTGGTAGTCATGAGCCGTGTTTTCAGCGCCAACCAAATGAAAATCAGAGTCCATATTATCAGAGCCATCATCGGGCGAGCCGAGCTGTATACCCTCGGACATACCAAGCTGCATGAGTTCACTAGCCTCAACAGCAATAGAATAATTAGCCCGCGTTTGAATCGCTATAGTATCCGAGTCCAACTCGCCTTCATGATCTTCTTTCTTCCTCTCCTTCCTCCTCATCTTCTTCGCCGGCAGTTCAGCCATCTGTATGCGGGCGCTCTTGGCAAGAATAGCTCTACAGAAGACTTTGCTATCAACCTCGTTTGCGCCCATGATCCATATGTGATGTTTCTTTGAGTAAACCTTGCCAGGTAATCCGATGCCAGGAGGAAAAGAGAAAGAAACACACATGAGGTAAAACCACTCGGATTCCGTCAAGTCCTCCGATGACAAAGCTGCCGACGGCCTTCTCGCCGGCTGATTTGACTCGCCGACGGAAAGTGATTCGTGAAGTTCTCTAAGTTGTTGGCTTCTGTGAAGAGAAGCTTCCTCAGCGGTAACTTCCATTGGCTGCACTGTCTTTCTAGTCTTTATAGCCCCATTGTAATATCCATCTCTCCACGCTAACACCCCTTGTTGGGGACATAATTGCCAGAAAAGAGTATATGTCCATTGAACCGATTGCACTGCCTTCTGCAACATGGTTTGCTTCTGGCTGTTAGGCGGTATCTCCGTCATTGTATATGCAAAGGATGCATATCATAGACAAAAAAAAATAGCTAGCTGATCAAGAGAGAGAAAGATAATTTTTTTTTTTGGAATATAATTTGTAAAGACGAGGAGTAAGGGTTTGACGGTGGTTGCTTTGCGTGCTGGAGTAGCTCAGTTGATTAGAGCATCGTGCTGATAACGTGTTATAAAATATAAAGAACAAGAGTAACATTGCAGAGAAAGAGAGAGAAAATTCTTATTGAATTTTGGGGTGATTAACAATGAGGTAAGACCCCTCTATTTATAGGAGGAAAAATGACTTAGCCTCAAAGTAAAACTCTCTACAAGATAGACATTCACTCTAATCAGAATTCTATTCTTAACCGTTGACAACTTGTAGAATGTTTGTATATTATTAGTCTCCGCCTAGAATTGAGTATCTAATAATACTCCACACTTTTCCCCCCGAATTAATGTCCTTTTCAACTAAAAATTACCAATGTATAAAGTTTACATATAGACCCACCTTTTCACTTAATGAATTTTTATTTGTGTTATTCTAAAAAAGGAACAGAAAAATATATGAAATCAATTCTGGATATTTTCCTTGCTTAATAATCAGAGCATTCACATTGCTAAATCATACTTTAATTCTTATACAAAATCAAACCTAAACATTTAAGCAATAATCTTATAACGTCCAACATAGAAGTGCGGAACGTAAAGCTAAAAGGGAAAGCTTATTATCACTCTAGTGCATTGATCTAATTTTTATCTCAACATTTTTTTAAGCAATGGAATACACTTATATTATAGCAGGTTCAAAATATTACAACCATACTTCGTGTCACTTAGGACACATTTGTTAACAGAGTTTACTAGACTATTACAAGCATCAGTATTTAAGTGTATTACAAAAACTACTTGCTCCATTTGATCCCTCCTTAAACTTGATTCCACAAAGACGGGCGGCTGAACATAATGCATTTTCTTAGTTGATTGAGCCTCGCAATTCTTTATCAGTTGGCGTGCCACTTCATTTCCTTGCCTGAAGTGGTGCCTGAGGATTACGTCCTTCTGCTGGTGCATTAGCGATCTGCATGCAGTTACGATATTATTAAATATGCAATTACCTTTATTAATATATTGGATTACCTCTGTGCAGTCAGTTTCTATCTCCAGAAGAAACAAATTCCATTCTTGTGCAGTTTGGAGTCCTCCAAGGAGTGCTAGGAGTTCTGATTCTAGGGTAAGGGTGTCTTCTGGCCCGGGCCTAAACGGGCCTGACGGGCCGGGCTTCGCAGTCCCGGGCTTCATGTGCCGGGCCTGGCGGTCCCCGGCCTGGCGGTCCTGGTGGTTGAGATCGGCCCGTGACGGGCTAAGCCCACAGTGGTCTTGGGCCTGGCGGGCCTGACGGGGGATTTTTTTAAAGGCAATATCTTGTATAGTAGTTATTAGTATAGTGTAGAATATATTTTATATGGTGTACTAAGTTATTAGTATAGTATATATAATATATATTTCATTGTATATTGTATTGTAATAATTAGTATATATTGTATATTATGTATATATTGTGTTGTAGTAATTAGTATATATTGTATATATTGTGTTGTAATAATTAGTATACATTGTATATTATGTATATATTGATATATATTATGTATATATTGTGTTGTAGTAACTAGTATATTGTGTTGTACTAATTAGTATATATTGTATATATATATTATATCTCTTATGTATAATGTATATATATTCTCTTATATATATTATAGTATATATTGTATGTTATATATTATATATTATATATATAATCAAGGATTGATATCGAAGTAAAGACAAAGAAATATTGAGAAAAAAAATATTCAAGGATATGTCTTATAATTTTTATTGACCAAAAAGGCTTATCTTTCTTAGTCTTTCTTCCCCCAATGGAATGAGCACAACAAGGTACTAATACCACCATTAAAAGGAAAAAAAAACAAAAAGAAGATGTGCCAATGTATAAGTTACATCATAATCTACATTGTATCTCTATCAAATCTTACAAATCCGTCAAGGTTGGGAGGAGGTTGTGTTGGTGGTGGTGGAAACGAAGCTTGTTCATCACCACTTCCGGGCGAAGCCGAATCCTCCGAAAGTTCTGCTATCATTTCTTCATATGCTTCATCTATCGCCGGTTGTGATTTTGCAATTCCAAAGTTTCTTCTTTCCGCGCGGATCCAATCTCTAAAAAGTACCAATTTTTCTAAGCTCTCCCTAATCGCCGCTCTATGATCACCGATTTATAGTCTTGCTTGACTGAAAGCGCTCTCCGATGCAACAGTTGAAGCTTGAATTGATAAAACATCCCGAGTCATCTTTGCAAGAACCGGAAAATATTTTTCCCTTGACTTCCACCATTCCAAAAGATCGAAAGAGCTGTCTGGATTCTCCTTTTCAAGTCACTGTGACAAGTAAAATTGAAGCTCATTTAGATGTGAAATATCATCATAATTATCACCTTGAGAACCCCAGAACTCCGTCCAAGATTTAAGAGCTGTTAAGCCCGCACCTCTTTTAGACGATTGTGAGCTAGCGAAGTAGGGGTTGGAATATTTGGCCTAGCATGCTCTAACGCTTGTTTATAAGCATTATAAACAGTTTAAGCATTAATTTTAATTGATGCTTTTGCATCAGCAAGTGTAGCAATTTCCTCTTCTGAAAGATCTAAATCTTTATAAATATTAGAATACAAAAAATGGAGACCTCCCAATTTTATTGTTGGATTTAACATTGCAGCTACACCTAAAATAGGAGGGATAGGGAAAAAATATTTTTTAAATTTTTGTTTCATTTCATTTATATCAAGTTCATAAATATTTCCCCCCCTCCTCCTCGCTAAATTCAACAAATAAGTCAGCTAGTGCTGCAATATAAACTAAACAGTTTGAAATAGTAGGATAATATTGCCCAGAAAATGCATTTATAGCAACTTGAAAATGTTCTAAAAAATCTAAAAGAATTTTAACATTAGTCCAATCTTGGGTAGTAAGCATTTCATCATCATCCTCACCACCTACCCGAGAATTAAACGTAGCATTAATTGGGTTTCTATATTCATACGCAACTACTAAACTTTCGTACATACAATTCCACCTAGTCGGGCAATGTTTAGGAACCTTCTTTCTCTAAGGCCATGTTCATCACATTTTTTAAAATACTCTCTAAGTCTAGTTTTACAGTTTGAATAAAATAGCCAATTAAGAGCCATTCGAACCTTTTCAATTTCTATGTTTAATATTCGCATACCATCACCAACAATTAAATGATAAATATGAAAAATACATCTAACATGAAATATATTACTAAATGCAGGATTAAGGGTTTTTGTTAGCATGCCTATTGCACTAGTATTACTAGAAGCATTATCCATAGAAATTGCCATTATTTTAGCGCTAAAGCAAAAATATCTACATATATCTGACACAGTGTTAGCTATAAACCTACCGTTGTGACGTGAATTAATTATTCTATATGCAATTATACGTTTTTGCATTGTCCAGTCCTCATCCATCCAATGACTTGTAACAGTTAGATAATCACAGTCATTATTACTTCTACCAATATCAGTTGTAATAGAAATCCGATTAGGTATATGGGTAAATAAATAGCGCAAAATATTGTTCATATTCATGTGTGAATTTATATTAGTTTTGCCTTATGGTAATATGTGAAATCATGAGATATAAGGATTCAAATCCCAATAGAGACAAAAATAAAATGTTAAAAGTAATTTCTTCTTATATTATACCCATGTCTAAGTGGGCTAAGTTACTTAGTAGTAAGGCTGTATCCGGTTCCGGTTCAGGGTCTATTTGGGTAAACGATTCCGGTTCTGGCGGTTCCCGGTTCTGGCGGTTCCGGTTCTGGCGGTTCCCGGTTCTGGCGGTTCCGGTTCTGGCGGTTCCGGAGCCGGAACCGGAACCATACGGTTCCGGAACCACCCGGTTCCGGTTCTGGCGGTTCCGGAACCACGGGTCTGGCGGTTCCAGGCGGTTCCCGGCGGTTCCGACCTTTTTTTTTTTTTTTAAATTAAATATCTTGTATAGTAGTGATTAGTATATTGTAGAATATATTTTTATATGGTGTACTATGTTGTTACTATAGCATATATTGTGTTTGGAAATTAGTATATATTCAAAATAAGTAGTGTATATTTTGTATATAAGTAGTATATGTTGTAGTAAAGTAGTATATATTGTATATAAATAATGTATATTGTGTAGTAGTTAGTATTAATAGTATTATGTGTTGTATGTTATATATTATATGTTATATAAATATTTTATATTCAAGGATTGATATAGAAAATAAATTAGCAAGTGCGGCAATATATACTAAACAGTTTGAAATTGTAGGATAATATTGGCCAGATAAAGCAGTTGTAGCTACACTAAAATGTTCTAAAAAATCTAAAAGAATCTTAACGTTATTCCAATCTTGATTAGTTAGCATATAATTATCTTCATCCTCACAATCCCTAGAATTATAAGTAGTGGTTATTGGGTTTCTATATTCGTACGCCACTACTAAGCTTTCATACATGTAGTTCCACCTAGTCGGACAAGGTTTAGGAACCTTTCTTTCTCTAAGGCCACTTTCGTCACATTTTTTATAATATTCTCTAAGTCTACTTCTACGGTTTGAATAAAAAAGCCAATTAAGAGCGATTTTAACTTTTTCAATTTCTATGTTTAAAATTCTCATACCATCTCCAACAATTAAATGATAAATATGGCATATACATCTAACATGGAAAATATTTGTAAAAGCAGGATTAAGTTTTCTAGTTAAAATACCTATTGCAGTTGTGTTGCTACTAGCGTTATTCATGGAAATTGACATTATTCTATCACTAAAACAAAAATATCTACAAACATCATAAACAGTGCTAGCAATAAACTTACCTGTGTGCCGTGAATTAATTATTCTATATGCTATAATGCGTTTTTGCATGGTCCAGTCTTCGTCTATCCAATGACTGGTCACGGTTAGATAATCACAATCATTTCCACTTCTACCAATATCAGTTGTAATAGACATACGATTACTTATATGAGTAAATAAATAGCGCAAGTACTGTTCATATTCATGCTTATATTTATAAATGTCGGCCTTAACTGTGGCGCGAGGCCAACCTTTATATGTAGGATTAAATACTCGTCTAATATATTGAATCCAAGCAGGATTAGAAACAAAAGAATAAGGTAAACACATAACAGTAATCATTTTAGCTAATTCTTCACGATCCTTATTAGGATCGTAGTACAATATACCTCCGGTGACAGTGTTTATTCCTGGTTGAACCATGTTAGAACCAGTACTTTGGTTAATTGTAGTATCAGGACTTGACTTCCCCTCTTGTTCCGCTTTCATTTGAAAATATCTAGCCTTATCGCTAGGATGTATATATATATGTTTAACTAAACTACCTGTTCCGCTACGATCACCCGTATACCTATGAACAAGTTCTTTACCACAAGTTTTGCATTTAGCCCTATCTTTATCTCTTAGTTGAATAAAAAAATGCCAAACTAATGAAGTTTCTGTACGTTTCCGAGGTTGTCTACTAAAAGTTGGAGTTTGTACGGGTGGGTGTTCTGGGTCATTAGGAGCAGGACTAGTAGGTGTATCATCTAAATCTACCGGAGGTTGGGTTTCGTCATCATCATCACCCTCATTTCCCTCTGATATTGGTGCATTAGGATAGAGCAAATTCATAATATCATCATCTATTCTATCACCGACTGCTATATCATGTAGAAAATTAACATCGCTAAATTGAAAACACGGGTGATCACTATCAAGTATTCCTAAGTTTTCATTAGTATTTCTAGGTTGGCTACTAGTTTGAACTTGTTTATCTTTTCTAGGTCTGGGAGCCGGGGGAGGGGTAGGATTTTGGCTACTACTTTCACCGGATTTAGATGTACCTTTTCCGAACATTTTTTTCAATGAAAATGCCATACTAATTATAATTAAGGAAAATATCAACACACAACAAATATTCTTAGCACGTAAGAGTTGAAACGAGTTTACCGGATTGACGAACAACTTCTTGAAAATTGACAATCGTTGTAATTGAACACTTGAAAACTTCAATTCAACAACTTCACAATGTTTCACGAATTTGCAACAAAAATTAAGCACTTGCACAGAAAGATTGTAAGAGAGCTTGAGAGAGATTGAGAGAGATTGAGTAAGATTGATGAATTGGTGAATTAAAATGAAAGAATGAGGGGGTATTTATAGTTGAGAAATGGGAAATTGTGTAATTATATAAAGTTTGGGGTTAAATTAAATTTGAGGGGTCAAATGGCTAAATTTTAAAAATGCCAAACGGCTATTTCTGCAATACCAACGTTCTGATTTTCAGAATTTAAAAAAAAAAATTTTTTTTTTTTAAAAAAAATGGCCGTTGGGAACCGGATAGAACCGGAACCGGACCGGTTCCGGCGGTTCTAAACGGTTCCAAACGGTTCCGCCAACGGTCCGAAAATTTTTTTTTTTTTTTTTAAATATCGGAACCGTTTGGAACCGTTTAGAACCGCCTGAACCGGTCCGGTTCTGGCGGTTCCGGTTCCACGGTTCTAAAGGGTGGAACCGGCCCGGAACCGCGGAACTGGAACCGCGGAACCGGAACCGTATAACCGGAACCGTTTAGAACCGCGGAACCGCCAGAACCGCGGTTCCGTTCACGGTTCCGGTTCGGAACCGTTATTCGTACAGCCTTACTTAGTAGTAGTAAATATCTAATAGGTGCGCACACGTTAGTTTTAAAAGATAAAATATAATAAGAGAGAAAGAAGAGGGAAAGTTTTGTAGGTTACCTACCCAATAAGAAGCAAAGCTACGAAATTGGGCATGGGTAAGTGGTATATGAAGAAACTGGAAAGGAACTCACAACTCTCTTTACAAGGTGGAAGTAGCTTTAAAAAGGACCACTAAACCAAGGCGTGCAGAACTGAAGTTCAAACTCACATCTTTTGTGTCTTCTTCTGCTTCAAAAGCTTCATATGATTGAATCAAATTGCCCATATATATCCTCTTGACAATTCATCTTCAACGCCCTAAAGTATATGTCTATAACATCCATTGCTTTTGCTCTTTTTTATTTTGGCATTTTTTAGAGCAGAAAGGCCTTCTTACTTCTTCTTCATTTCTTTTTTGTTTTGACCCAAATTGTGCGACTTTGACTTCAGACCTAAACTTATCCCTCCTAAAAGAGAATATTTTCTGGGATGGTAAGATTTTTTGAAAGTGATATAGTGTCTGTATGCGTTGCATGGATAACTATATCGATTTCAAAGAAGTCAGAGGTCTGATGTATTAGTAATGTGAATTTTGATTTTATATTTCTGCGAAAAAAGTAGAAACAATAATCTTTTTGATTTATAAAAATATTACAACATCCATTAGAGAAAAGTCTTTGCAGTTTCAATCTTTATATCTTATCTTATTTAATTTAATGCATGCACGTGGTGCAAGCTAAGTAATTTTTTTATTTTAAATAATAGTAGTCTCAAGGCCAATTTGTGCTCGGCTATTTTATAGTATCTGTTACTTTCAACCACCTCTATAGGTATTAGATAACTTTGTCCATCAATACTTAAGTAGCTGGAGAAATTCACGTATTATCTTTGTCTTTCTTATAATTTGAACTCTAGTTTTTCACTTTTTCTTTATATGGTTTTTACTAAGTTGGTTGAGGTGTTGCAACTAAATTATTATCCTCAAACATGTGTTATTCATTTCAATTACACGATGTTGGTTTCAAACTTAAGTAATGGATTTCCAGAACGAGAGGTTGAAAGGAAAAATGAGCGAATGGTTAGGAAGACATAAATAATCAAAGGATTAGTACTTGAGAGTAAGATGATATCATTGCGGTTTTAAAGTAATTTTTGAATAAAATAATTTGTTGGAGCTTTGTCTTAAACTTTTAAACTTTATTAATTTCATGATATCACATTTGGAATTATCAAATGATTTACTTCTCTTATTCTATATAAATAGAATAGATATGATTTGAATTTTAATGAATAAAATCCTTATTAAATTAAAGAAGCTTATATAGAGCCTCCAAGCTCTTATAAATCTTGATGATTCTGTTTGAAGGTTTAAAAGTGGAAGGGAATAGAAATTTAAACCTAGAGGAAAAAAGGGTGCATTCTCCAAATTTGTTAATCATGCCAAGGCAAATATTGAAACTCAGTTTGAAGGGAAAAAAACATTTATCTGAAAGATTGGCTTTTCGCGATTGGTTTCCAGATTAGGTTGACTTTGAGGATATAATGATAATTAAGAAATGATTCGACTATATAGATCATACTAATTGAGAGAATTAGCAGTCCCACAGCCAAAGTAGGATTGCAAATTCCCTTTTCATCCCTTTTAAATTTTGTACACTTCTGTTTAGAATCTACTCTCCAATTGATATCATGTTTTTTAAATTTTGTAACTTCTCAAGAAATATTTAACAGCCTTAATCATAAGGTATTTGTTTAAATTGTTATACCCAAAATTCATCCCTTGTCTTCGTACTGCCTCCAAGCAAGCAAAGGTTTTCGGGTAATCGCCGGGCATCCTTTCTATGCTCTGTGACAACGGCGGTACCTGAAACAAAGGGGCCAGTTTTCTTCGTATATATCCACATGTTAACTTGACACTACTACATATAATTTACAACGTATATATGTTACATAAACACAAATTTAATATCTAAAGGAACTGAAAAGGCAATGAAAATTATGGATGAAGAAAGGAAATGAAAGGCAAGGCATATGGTTCTATAAAATCCAACCAAAAGGATACCGTTTACAAGCCAATCCCAAGGGTCCTGTGGACATTATTTCTGCTAAATTTTCTTACAGGGAAATTTCTTTTAGTTATATGCTAAACTCTTTGGAAGTACAAGCATGTTTCCTCAGCTGTGAATGTGAATGAAGGCGATTGTACTATCCCTCCCCGACTGTCTGTCTGCGTGTAAAAACAGTGTAGCATCAGCAGTCACACTTTCCACAGCTTGAAAGGAGCTTCAGCATATCCAATAGGCTAAGATCAAAGGACTGGATAAGTAGATAGTGCCAACATATTCCATTACTTTTAACATGGTGACAACATAAGCTAAACTCAGCAAGAACGGTCTAGAAACACCATGGTGCAGTATTATTTTGCCGTATCAGCAGATCAGATGTGGTCTGTACCTCAAAAAAAAAAAAAAAAAAAAAAAAGAAGATCGATACGCAAGCTTATGACTGACCTGTATCTATTACATGATACAGAGTATTTTTCTTTATTCAGATAGCAATATCTCAAATTAGTCAACCTGCTGTAGCTAGATGCAGGTTAGGAGTAAGATCTTGACAGCAGTGACATGTATCAATATGATAAATAAATAGCTTAAAACTAATTTTAAAATGTCAAAATATGAATGAATCAATCGACTGTACTTTAATCCCGAATTAGCTTGGATCTGCTATATGAATCCTCTATATCTGTTCCGCTACTAAAAGGATGTTACATCAAGATAATCAGTAGCTTTAGATTGTTAAATGTAATTGCTCTCCAAAAGTCCTCCAATTAGGGGAAGTGATAAACTAAATCAGGACAGACAAAAACCTAGGTCAACTAATATGGAAGGATCAACAATCTCACAGTTATGTGAAGTAACATAACAACCAAAAAGAAAATGAGCATGGTTTTCAGTCTCATTATCTGTCCTATCCAGCTTTATGTAAAGTTTGTGTTAGAAACTGTATTTCTTGAAGATAAGATTTGTTACTGGAGTATAAAAGTAGAGAAAGAAAGGCCAACCCTCGGGCTCACCTTGGTAAGGCTTGTAGTGGCTGCAGTCTTAGCAAATTTTCCTAATGAATAAGTTTAACAATATACTAAATTAGCCCAAAATGTTTAGTCACAAGGTACACATTACCTGAAATGTGTAAAATAAGAATGTAACTCAAATAATAGACTTCTATTTGTATGAAGAAGCAGCTCTGTAAGATGAACAGTAGGCAAGCTCTTTCAATAGGGACACAACATCAGCTGATGAACCAAGAAGGTATCTGGAAGTAGAGCACTTTCTACCAACTGCACAAGAGAAGTAGTTATCAGCCTTGAGGTCAAGAACCGATGACCCTTCATGAACTGTCATTCTATCACGCATCATGGACCACCAGTTTCCATTTTCATTACTGCCAGCTTTCTTGTCTAAGGTTGAAGCTTGCTGGGAAACTTTGTAACTAACTGCCCGATGCCCACTTTTACCAGCTGAATGATTTGAAGTATTTCTATTGAGATGGTTAGCTATCTTGTTTCTTGTAGTTGCTGCTTGTCCAAGAGGAAGCTCTGGCTCAAAAAATGAATAAATATCTTCATCCTGAAAGACAACAGTGTATTGCAAGCTAAGTGTTCATTGAAAAGGAATACACAAGGAATGAAACAAGAATTACGAGTTGTATCTAAATGAATGAGTGATACATAACAATTTTTCATGAGCAATATTCAAAGATGGATGTAAATGAAGCTACTAGCAGTCAGGTTCTGTGAAGCTCTTGACAAAGCTGCTGGGGAGAGGGGGTGGGAATAGAGGGTCTTTCAAGCTTCTCATCAATGAGCAGTTGAAAAAACATAAACCAAAAGTCGCCTAGAGTCCCTGGGAGAGGAACATCCAGGAGTATAAGAGCAATGTTATTAAAAGCCATCTCATTGTCTCTTGAATCGATGAAGTAATGTGACGCAAGAGGTTATCGCTTCATGGGTGAGGCCATAGGCTTCATAGAAGTTTGTGCTTCAAACAACAACAACAACAACAACAACTACCCAGTATACTCCCACCAGGTGGGGTCTGGGGAAGGTAATATGTAGACAGCCTTACCCCTACCCAAAAGGGCAGAGAGGCTGCTTCCAAGCGACCCTCGGCGCATAGGACAGAATGAAGAGATGCATTGGAAAACAAAGATAAAGTTAGGAACCAACGACGCACAAATAGATTCCAACGAAAAGCAGACGGTTGTTTGAATCTAAATTGCAGGGAATCGGATTAATATGATTATGAGCACTTCTTTTATCACGATAGTGAGGATGCCTACTTGAGCGCACCGCGACTATTCCACCAGAATCAGGTGCCTGCTACCTCCCACTAGCATTGATACCAGCCAACTCTCATATCGGCATTATTGTACATTGGATATAGAATTAATTGCAATTTGAATTATAGTCGTTATCAATATATGTTTAGTATATTTTAATGTCATAAACTGTGCACTTCAAAGAAGCATGCACTTCACTTCTGAGGGACTGAGAAACAGCAAACTACTACAGCAGACAGACAAACAGGCTGATGATGTAACTGAAGACAAACGAGGCCCCCAAAAGGCCACAACAGGCTCGGAAAAAATCCGCAGACATTAGAGGGGTCTGGAGAGAAGTGTGTGGGGGTTTATATGCTACTTTGCTCGGACTCGGGTGTGGGTATTCGATATAGGTTAGGATCTATGGGTCAGATTCGTCATCACATAAATTCAGGATTCGAGGGTATGGATCTAAGTGCGAATACAGGTGCTAGGATACGTCAAATAAATGTATTTTACAAACATAAAGTATATATCTCGATTAATTAAACTTATTGCACTAAACTAATAAAATTCAATGCTTTATATACACTTAATATTTTATTTATAAGATATCTCGCGTAATAGCAAAGCTTTCTCTTACTTTGCATAACTATATATATAACTACCAATTCTTCTCATGGAAGACTGAGTAGATATACCCTGAGGCAAGGCAATGGAGAAAGTCAGAGGCATATTGTGCACTAAATATCAGCAAGGACTCAACAATCTTTGTTAATTTGCTCGAAGGTGGAAAAATAGGTAATTGATTAGTGTATTAGAGAAAGCTGAAGGAAAAGCTGTGTAGGGATCAACAAACCTCAGAAGGCTCTACAGGGTGGTTCTGTTGTGTTGATCGCAATGCAGAAGTGCTTAGGATCCAACTCCTACCTAGTATGGAGTTTTACGCCATCTATTGTTTCTCTCAAGGTGACAAAGTGAAAGAAATGTATCCTGAAAGTTGACAGATGTCATAAAGATTCTCAGTGACCTTTTCAAAGTCAAAGTACACTAGGCCATTGAGTGGACACAATTGAGATTATGGAATCTGAAAGTAGAGAAGATAGATGACTTAAAAGTTAAGACACATACGTTTGACATTAAGAAAATTGTTTTTTCAAATGGAAGTATCAGGTGCCCTGATGCAGAATTTCTCTTGATAGAGCTAATGAATAGGGAAGGTCATTGAGGAGCTAAGGGAAGAGGGAAGAACTTTGTGCCTGATTTTATTAGAGAGATCTCCATCTTTGAAACCTCAGATTTGAGGATTCTACATTGGCCTTCGCCAGCTTGCACCCACCTCGACTATTCCATCGGGCACCTGCTACCTCCTACTAGCACGGGTACAGGGTAACACGCCCACCAACGCTTAGGCAGATGAGAAAAAATCATGTAGGTACATTTTCCTCTACTTGGATTTGAACCAGACAACTCATGTTTCTTCCTCTTCTGCTGCATCAATCAGTAACAGTATTTCCATTTTGGAGGCCGGCTTTGACTATAAGCTTGAGATTTAGCTATGCCTTCATTTCTATTCCTTAACTGTTCTGGATAATCCATCAAGGTAACTACTTAAGAGAAGACTGATTTCATATCTAAGACTCCCACAAACTGACAAACATCCGGAAACTGTGATAGTTGAAAATGTGAAATTTGTGAGGAAAGATTTCCGAGTTATTGGGACAAGTATTTGAGATGTGGCTTCAGAATTTCCTGCAAGCTTGGATGCTCAAGGTAGGACACACTGTGCTAAGCTAGCAGGCCGTATGAAGCATTTCACAGATGAGAAAGGCCTCAAGGAACACATAGAGAGTTGCCACCAGCATGCTGTGTGTGAAATATGTGGAACCAAGAAATTGAAGAAGAATATTAAGTGGCATCTCCGCAAGCATTTCACTGATGAGAAATGCACGCCTCAGAGAGAATAAAATGTGAATTTCAGGATTGTCAGCACACTTTCTCCACTGTAAGGGACTGCTGCATTCTCGTTTATGTAAATAAAGTTCCTTTCTCATCATCCATAACTTAAAATTCTGTCCATAAAGATAACATACGAAGTAAACAATAGGAAATACACTTAATCTAAGCAAGGGGGTTGGGTATTACGCTTAGGCTTATTGGGCTGGAAAATAGTAGAGGTGGGCTTGGACTTAAATATTTCGGTATTTCTGTATACCGAAATATCAAAAATTCAGTCCCGAGTACCGCACCGAAATACCGAAAAATCTATACCGAAGAATACCGAAAGAAACGACACCTAAATACCAAATTAATCCGGTTCGGTTCGGTTCGGTTCGGAATTCGATTTTTCGGATTTTATGCTCACCCCTAGCTCAAGGGGACCTCATGAAACTTTTGGGAAATGATAAGCCTTTTGACCAGGCTTTGATAAGCAGGAGAGGGTTTCCTCTACCAAACAACTTGAGTAACCAAACTAGTACTCAGTGCATTCTATTTTGTGCGACCTGTCCTAACTTTTGAGGAATTTAAGAGAAATATTTAAATGATTTACTACAATGGAGTTCAGTAGATATATGTCAAATACGAAATGGATGATGTGAGAAGGTATCAAGATGTTGCATCAAATAGAAAGTAAGACTGAAATAGAATTACGAAAAAAAAAATAACAGCAAACAGCACTACTGTGGTGGACGGCGGATACCACCATTTAAGAGGTTGTATATTTGTTCGATGAGCTAAAATAAAAGCAGGTAAAACAAGATAAGATCAAGTAATAATTAAATTCAAAAACTACCACAAGGTCCAGGTAGCTGTATAAAACTAAAGAAAACAAATAAGCATGTTCAATTATTTGCACCCTCAAAAAGACAAACTATTGACAAAACCACAGGAAGAAAGCACATTTATGTAAGAACATCCTCTTAAGATGCATTCTGCCACAAAAACCATGCCAAGTTATATGATGCGGAAAGTTTTGAGGTCAAAATGGAGTTCCTACACTGCAATTTAAAAGCTTAAGTGTTCAGACTGGTCAAATATATATGCTGTTAGCTGTAACTTGCATCCAAATAGAGCACTTAACAGTTAATTCAGCATTTTGTCAACCATAACATAAAAAAGATTGCACACCTTTGGCAGGAAGTGCCCTATGCATAAAACATAAGCTATTGGTGCCTTCACATCATTGTTATGCACTATTTCTCCCAAAATACGATCAATTGCTGCCCCCTGTACAAGAATAAGCTGCCTAAGAAAATAATCTTAACACAAAATGAACATCTAGGAATGACAGCACAGACCTTAGTAACACCAACTGCTCGAACCTCAACGGATCGACTACCCTGGACTACATCTACAGAAGCATTTGAAATTGGGCCTGTCCACAAATGTTGCAAGAGATCTTTTGATTGAAGTCTTCCAAACTCGATATCTGCATGCTCAGACGCAATAACAGAATAAGTAGTCCAAAACCACAAATAAACATAAGGGTATTTATTTGATTAAAGATGGACCTAAATTGGGCATAGATTAATGACCTGTATATTTATAGTTCCAAACAAGTGAGGTCTCACGAAGCTCAAAATGAGAACGAGGGATCCTCTCAGTGAAATACTCAAATACATGCTGAAACAAATGAAGATAGACTATGATTTCAAAAACATCACAAATTTGAGACAATTCAAGTTCAAAATATAGTGTTTCACCTTCACGCTATCAACCCAATCCATATTTAGATTTTCAGGCATCGTAGTCATCCAATTCCCCTCTGTTTGTCGCAAAAACATTCCATGTTCAGCAGCCAACCACATCCTATATTCTCCAAAATTCTGTAGAATAAGTCAGTCAACAAATATGAATGCGGATAGAAAGACGCTAACTTATGAAAGTAGGACACCTCATCAAGAACATTCCGGTCACTTCCACTGAGGACAACTACTGTCGTTTTTGGGTCATTACAGAGCTTTCTTAAAGGTTCTTTTAAATCTGGATGCAACTTAAGCTCCATTTCTTTTAGTTGATCAATCCTTCTTCCCTGGGCGTCCACTGGCTTTGTTAATGTGGCATTGAAACCTTGAATTACAGAGAATGACTGTCAAAAACAAGTATTCCATATTTGGCATATTGCAAAGTAGCTTATCCCCCGTCTTCGACATTTATATGTTCAAATTTTTGGAACTACAATGAGAAGGAGCATTCCAAACACACAGTAAATGAGACAAATAGCTTAGTGCAAGCAAAAATACACAGTAAATTGGACATTTAGTTTGACTAATTCTCTACGATACAGTCCCTCTCCACTTCCAACAGGCCCAATACAACAACAACGACCCAGTATAATCCCACTTAGTGGGGTCTGGTGAGATAGTGTGTATGCGTACCTTACCCCAATCTTAGGGTAGAGAGGCTGTTTCTAAATAGACCCGGCATCCTTACTAACAGGCCCAATAGACTATCTATAAATTAACGTTGGTAAAAGCACCTCCACCAAGTTAGGTCCTGGTGGAGGGGAAGTGTGGAGAGCTATAGATATTCCTAATTTGGAAGGGTTTAAGAAAAAGAAGAAAAAAAATGGAAATGGAACATAAGAGAATAAGAGGAGCAGTGAAGGAAAAATAACTATTTTACCAATAAATATCATGACTAAAGCTAGATAGAACCTTTTGTTCTCATTTGGACAAGTGCCAAGGAATCTTTTCTTTGTTGAGTTGTCCCACATCGAATGGATTTGAGGTCTTTGGTCTCCTTATGTGGCTTGGGTAATCCTCACCTCATAAGCTAGCTTTTGGAGTTGAGTTAGGCCCAAGTTCCATTCTTATCATGGTATCAGAGCCAGACCCATCCCAATTATTGTTACCGATGTTGGACCCCCATTTATGTTGTCCACGCTCTAGAGATCTGGGCGTGAGAGGATGTTGAGTAGTCCCACATCGAAGGAATTTGAGGTCTTTGGTCTCCTTATATGACTTGGCAATCCTCACCTCATAAGCAACTACCTTGTCCTGGGTTAATAATATAAGGTGAGACATCGTAACAGAGAAAAAAAATATAAGTATCGTAGAGCAGAAACTCTTTATATGTGCATAACCTTATGCAACAACATCCTAAGTTGCTCGGATACGGGTGCGGGTGTCCGCTGTGGAATTTTTTTTTATTCTCAAGTTGTAGATAAGTAAAGTATTGATTTCCTAGATAAGGTATGCTATTTTCTTCAAATTTACTCTAGTTTTGGTTTTGATTTCGGGAATCAAATTGTATCTCGTCTCGAATTTTCTTGTCCATCTTGGTCAAAGTACTCCAAATTGTTTGACCGGATCGAATATGGATCCAATACCCACACCCATACTAGTGTCGTGTCGACACGGGTGTGGCACGTAAACTGCCATGTCGGAGCAACTGGATAGTTTCTTAAGACGACATCATCCCTTTGATATTACAAACATTTTTTCGACAAATAAGAGCATAAGTTTATCATGAGACATATTTTGATAAAATCCTGTTCAGCGCTTTATGTTCAAATATGTCTCAGGCAGTAATGAGCAACAACAGACTCCAGTCCCAGTATTGATTGGATCCTACAGAGTAAGGTGAGGTTAAGTAAACATGTGCAGCAGTAATGAAGAAATGAAAGGATATAGAAGACATCAGTATCTGGTTAAAACAGCTATAAGTTCTGTCTTTCCATATCCTCTATCAAATACATGAACCAAAAGTCAAATAAATGGTTTGAGAAGGCAAATGAAATAACATCCTGAGCAAAGCAAGCCCTAGAAATCCGTATAGGAGCTACTACAATTGCTTCTGCCTGAGCTTCTGCCAATAATTGGAAATACATATGTTAAGATGCACACTTTTAAAACATTTTCTGCTTTTATGAACAACTAACTGTACAAACTTCATCTTTCAATAGAATGTAGAATTCACCAGCACCGGTTTCCTGGATTTTGACCTTTTGAGTTGACACCACGTACTAAGACCACAATAATATACATAAAAATTATAATCAAAGGGTGGAATTAGGGTTTTACAAAAAAAAACATATAATATTTTAGCATTTTGGTGAAAGGAAAAAGGACTACCAAAATAAGCAATCGATTATTTGATCGCAAGTAGCTCGATGGCCTCCCCAGACCCCACCTGGTGGGAATATACTGGGTAGTTATTGTTGTTGTTAAGTAGCTCGATGCCAATTTGGTTGGTAGCTGAGGTGGAATTTGTCTAGTCCTAAGTTGAGCTTCAACAACTGTATCGTTGAGTTCGCTGCATAGAAGAAAAAAAAAAGTAGTAGCATCAGATTGCACTAGGATTGACATTTGGCAAAACCAATTAAAAGAGTGTCTGAGCAAACTGTTTGTCTTGTGACCGCTTCTTGATATTGTTATTGATTTAGACTTAAAAAAAGGTGAAAAGTACATAATGTAGAGCACAAAAGGGGATCTTTTATTATCAAAGTACAAATGTGACAAGTTTAAAGCATAAGAGCTACTCTGACACATTAATGACATACCTTTCAAATGTTTCAGCCCATTCCTGGGAAGTGTGAGTAGTGACATGCATGAAATTATGGTGATGTCGTTTTTCTCTTTCATGGGCAGACATTGTTAGAGCATAAGCAATAGAGGATGCAAGTTCTGTAACATTCCACGGGTTCACCAAAATAGCCCCAGCACCAAGAGACTGTGCTGCACCTGCAAACTGTAATTAAGGAAATATTATGCAAGAATACAACAATATGCCTCAGTCCTAAACAAGCAGAGTCAGTTATATGAATCATCGCTGACCACGTTACTCCATTTAAGTCATCTCATGCCAATGTTATGCAAGAATATGCGACTCAAATCATTTGTATAGCACGTCTACATGTGCAGCAGCAATCTGATGATTAGTAAACAATATTTATAATATTTATAGGGAGGAAGAGTTTATCTAAGGATATGATGCCACTTTCCATCCTGAATCATATTCCAAAGGCCTTCTGAATTCTAGAAGCTAATGTAAACTTGCATATTTTGTATTGCACTAGAGCTCTAAAATATTTCATATTTTGGTACACCAGTATTTGAGTGAAAATATTTTCTTCATTCAATGAGATTTAGATTTAAAGGTCAATTGTAAACTCTTTAACGAATATCAATTTTGAAGTGTGGTGTTGTAGAAAAAAATTAACAAACTCAGTAACTTCTCAAAGTTATTGTATTTTTCTTTGAAATCGAAGTGAAACCTGAAAACATATGTTTTTTACTCTTTCTTTATCATCTTTTTGAGTATGCAGTTGATAGGTTTTCATGAGTTTTGATTTTATTGTTGAATTTTAGTTCATTTATTTGCCAAAACATTTTCAATATTGTCAAATCTTTTATCATGGATGAATAGAACGTTGATAGTTGATAATCCTACAAAATGTATATTTTATCTTCAGATAAGATAATTTCCCGTAGATTAAAATTATAACATTAAATTTCTAATATAAATTTGTATGGAATTTTAATATCAATCATGGTGTCCTTCTCATTATTGGAATTTGGTGCCATCCTTTACCATTATCTCTCATATATATATATATATATATATATATATATATATATATATATATATATATATATATATATATATATATATATATATATATATATGTGTGTGTGTGTGTGTGTGTGTGTGTGTGTGTGTGTGTTTGTAATGATAGAAAAATAACTTTTTAATAGTAAGAATAATATCTCATAATAAAAGGACATAATCGAAATCCTAGACATTAGTCTTGTAATCCTATTAATTTTAGGACATAATATACGTTATCAATCCTACATGATTACATTTAGTAATTCTATTAGTATAATCCTAATACTTTTAGTCATGTAATCATATTATTTTTAGGATATACTTAATCATATTACTAATTTAATTTAAAAACGTATTATATTGTTCAATTACTAATTTAATTTGACAATGTATTATGTTGTCGAAACAGCTTCTCTACTCATCCGGAGCAAGGGTAAGTTTTGCGTACACATTACCTTTTCCAGACCACTTGTGGGATTTCATTGAGTCGTCGTTATTGTTGTTATAATGTATCATATTGTCCAAATTTATTCTTTTAAAAGAAAAGCTTTTATTATCGTAAAACTCAAATACAAAATTGAAAGATCAAAATAGCCCTGAATATTAAATAGAAGAATTCATAGAGAAAGAACATAACTTTAATAACTTTTTTTTGGACTACAATAGTTTTTATGTTAATTTTTAATATTTAAAATTATAAAATTAATAAAATTTTCTCTGTTTAATTCTTATAAAAAATATATAAGAATGTTTGATATTTCATAGAATCATCTGTGTTAGTATACATTACTACTTGGTAATATCAAATACAGAAAAAATAAAAATAATGTTTAATGGACTACATAATGCGTTGAGGGTGTTTAATGGACTACTAGGCTGTTCGATGCGATCTTCAGGACTAAAAGGATGCCGGATGAGTGGAGGTGGAGTACAGTGGTGCCCCTGTACAAGAACAATGGGGACATCCAGTGCTGCAACAATTACAGGGGCATCAAATTAATAAGCCACACGATGAAGGTTTGGGAGAGGGTGATTGAGGCGCGGGTGAGGGAGGCGGCAACTATATCGGGGAACCAGTTCGGTTTCATGCCGGGACGCTCCACCACAGAGGCGATTCACCTTGTCAGGCGGATGGCGGAACAATTCAGGGATAAGAAGAAGGACCTTCACATGGTGCTTATCGACTTGGAGAAGGCGTATGACAAGGTCCCGAGGGAGGTGTTATGGAGGTGCTTGGAGGCGAAGAGTGTGCCAGAAGCCTATATCAGAGTAATCAAGGACATGTACAATGGAGCTAAGACTAGGGTTAGGATGGTGGGGGGCGAATCAGACCAGTTTCCTGTGGTAATGGGGCTCCATCAAGGATCGGCGCTGAGCCCCCTGTTGTTCGCCTTAGTGATGGATGCTCTAACCCGACATATCCAAGGGGATGTGCCTTGGTGCATGCTCTTTGCTGATGATATAATATTGATAGACGAGACGAGGGCCGGTGTTAGTGAAAGGTTAGAGATTTGGAGACAGACCCTTGAGTCTAAGGGTTTCAAAATAAGCAGATCTAAGACAGAATATCTGGAGTGCAAGTTTGGTGACGAGCCGAGTGGGGTAGGCAGGGATGTGATGCTTGGTTCTCAGACCATCGCCAAGAGGGACAGAGTGAGATACCTTGGGTCTGTGATCCAGGGGGACGGAGAGATTGACGGGGATGTCACCCATCGGATAGAAGCGGGGTGGTCGAAGTGGAGGCTCGCTTCAGGGGTCCTGTGTGACAAGAAAATTCCACATAAACTCAAGGGGAGATGAGAATGCTTAGGTGGATGTGTGGGCACACCAGGCTGGATAAGATCAAGAATGAAGTTATTCGACAGAAGGTAGGGGTGGCCCCGGTGGACGAGAAGATGCGGGAAGCGAGACTGAGGTGGTTCGGGCATGTTCGGAGGAGGGGCCCCGACGCCCCGGTGAGGAGCTGCGAGCGGCTGGAGATTGTTGGTGGTCGGCGAGGGAGAGGGAGACCTAAGAAGCATTGGGGAGAGGTGATTAGGCAGGACATGACCAGTATGCAGGTTACCGAGGACATGATCCTTGATAGGGGAGTCTGGAGGTCTAGAATCAGGATTGTAGGCTAGGGGCTCATAGGTGATTAGGTGATTAGTGTTTTAGTATGGTAGTTACTGCTTGTTAGTATTGCATGCGGCTGTATTTATGTCTTTATGTTGCTTATGTTTTCATAATTATTTACGTTATTTTTGCGGGAGTACTTATGCTTTATTATTTTGTTTTATTTTGCTTTGACTTGCTTGTGTTTCTAATTTTACCTTTGTTTCTCAATGCAGCTTTTTCCTTTATCCTATTCGCCGAGGGTCGATTGGAAACAGCCTCTCTGCCCTTTCGGGCAGGGGTAAGGCTCGTCTACATATTACCCTCCCCAGACCCCACCTGGTGGGAATACACTGAGTAGTTGTTGTTGTTGGACTACATACTGCGTTGATTGAGAAAAAAATTCTTCATGATAATATATTTTATATTATATTTAAATTGCTTTCCTACTCAAATAATATGTTGTTATTATTACCTCGTGTAATATCGAAAAAATATACCTAATTATAAAACAACAACAAATTTTTTTTTAAGAATATAAATATGTGAGAAAAGAAAGAAAAAGGCTGGTAAGAGTCAATGCTACTAATAATTTTACAAAAATAAAGATCTAAAAGTAAAATGTCAGATCGATCTTTTTACTCTATAAAATTAAAATTTATGGTAGATAAAATTATAATTACGATTAAATATTCAAAATAAAAGATGAACTAATATTAAAAATTTGAATTAAAAGAAAATAAATTTTATGTTAAGACCAAATAATCAAAATTCCAATTAACTATTTAGCGAAAGAATGCATTGTAATTTTTTTTTAAATTCGTCATATGAGTAATACTATTTTTTAATTTAAAAAAAATTCTTAGGCTACATAAATTTATTTCATAAAAGAGCGTTAGAAATTTAAAAAATTAGATCGCAAGGTAAAAAAAATCAATATAGTATTAAAATGCAATGCAATTGATTGAGGAAGCACAATCAGAGTTAAATCCTAAATAAAAACAAGATTTCAACACTATATTATAAAGAGTCGATCTGGTATAGCAGGATTATTCTTTGTAGATACCTCTGCCGGAATTAAAATAATATTCCTATGTCATGCATTACTTGTAAATGTCACACCAAGAGGCATGATATTGTTACCAATATAACAAGTGATATACCATCAACTATTTGATTATGAGGTCGTACAACTCACTTTAGATTAGATATACCTTTTCAAATAATTAAAATAAACCATCACAAATATATCAAAGCAGAATAATAGTGCTAAAATTATAATGAAGCCACATTGATGATATGGGAGGAAGGGCTTATGGCTAAACGTCAAAAAATCGAAACAATTGTTTAGAGTTTTAGAGATATATTAGATATCAATGAACCGTTTGGTAGAAAAGTAATAGTTTAGGAGGTGATTTACTTCATGTATTATTAGTAGTTCCAAAATCGATGAAAGCAGAAACTGTAAAAGCTATCTTGTCAAAATTATATTTGTGCCTCAAATGAAGAAGATTTAAGTAACAAAAAATAAAAAAGTAAGAATAGATCCAACATTCAGTGGATTTTTGTTTCCAGTCAAAAATGAAGAAGAGCACCCAACAAAAAATAATTTGGTGTTTTCAGAACGCTTAATCCAAAGGGTAATAGTAGTGCATTTAATAAGAAAAATATTTTCATCATAGATTAAAACGTGTGCATTTAATAAGAAAAATATTTTCATCATAGATTAAAACGTAATTTTGTGCAAATTAAATAATAAAAATTAAAGAGTTATCTTAGCTAGCAGATATGAATATATTGATCAATAAATAAAAGGTTGATCGCTAAGTTTTAAGGTAAAAATAAAATATTTTTTAATTTTGACTCAACTAAAGATGATCGATACCAATAATTACTTTAAGAAAAGTGCTTAAATACTTTAATATCAAATGATCTTCTACCTACCAGGTTTATTGTCAAGCTTATTATTTCTTACATATGTTAGTGTCATTGTATATGTAACAGACTAAGTTAAGATGATCTTCCATTGCATATAGATTGATTTTGAAGAAAAATATGCCCCTCATGCTACTGAAAAACTTAGATCCGCCGAATACCTTATGTAATAGTTCACAATTAGTATATAGAAGTTTTGACTATAAAATAACATATGCAGAAATTATAATATTGGTCAACGCGCTTCTAAGTACGTGTTTCTCCTTGAAATCAACTTTCGTCTTTCAAAACTAAAGAATATCCTTTTAAATTTGTGTAAAAATATTTTTGATATGCTTATGTTTTATAGTTATAATAAATAAAGCACAAGGACAAACATCCTAACTATTGGACTATATTTACAACAATATATTTTCTTGCACAAATAACTATATGTTGCACTTTCAAGAGAGATATTAATATTGATAACAAGAAATCTGGTTATGCAGAACAACCAAAGAATTATAAGGGAACATGAACAAAAAGAAGTCGTCTACAAAGAAGTATTTGGTAAGATATTATAATATTAGATACCTTTAAATTAAAATACATAATTATCTAATTAACATCACTAAATCAATTATTTTTTAAGTTCTGATGATGCCTTTCATTTTGAATTCATGTATTATGCTAATGTAATAATATTTTTCGACATTTAGATGATTGTTGTATTATTACATGTAAAATTTCTCTCATTAATTAATTTTTTTCCTCCATACAAATAAACATTTAAACCATCATGTGTCATTATTAATGTGCAACGCACGTTTATATATATATATATATATATATATATATATATATATTGTAACTTTAACTGTCCAATTTTTTTTTTGGCTTTTTTTGTTTTTGATTTTTTCATCGTGTAGTGTCTTGTAACTTCCAACGTATCTTCTTCTTTTTTCACATTAAAGCAAATAATTTGTACTCGTCTATGGATTATCAATTTTCTTCCTACAAATAACCATTTATTATTTCTTCCGTTATAGGCTATTAATTCCGGAATTTTTAAAATAATTATCAATTCTGCTTTGTGAAAATTACCTTAAAATATGTAATAAATTTATAATTGCATCACATAATCTATATATTATTAAAAGAATAAAAAATGCCTCCACCTTAAGCCAAATGACAGCCTCACAATAGATCACTTAGTAATATAGGACAAAGTTAGTTAAGTTGGGTAATAATTATTTTATTTTCGAATTAAAATTTAAAAATAAATAAATTATGCATGATCATTTGTTAATAATAGTTGCTCTTTTTTGAATTTGAATCTAAACATACTTAACTATTCTTTTACGAAAATAATACTATTTTATATATTTAAAATTAGTTTTATTTTATGGTCAATGCCATCTTTCAAGTTAGACACTCAGGACCATCTTGTTACAACTAAAAAGGATATACATAATTTCATCAGACGACATTCTTGTACCGATAAGAAATTCAACTACTATGCTAATGAAGATGTTACTGCAGAGATTGATCAGGAAGGAGACGGACCTTCTGGTATCCCTTTAGAAATGCTAGGCACGTCTTCTACTAATATATATGCATGGCGTGATAGAATTATAGATGAAATTGTTAAGAAATATTATCACGTGTGAGTGATTTTACTTATTATTTCATGATGATTATTAATATATGGTAATTTATGGAGTAGACTTCTAATTCATATACCGAATGATGATAATAAGTAATTATACTAGATAGTGCTATATGCTTTGATATAACTATATTTGTTATATTGATCTAAATCTTTAATATGTATGTTTATTTTATGTTTTATATTTTAATTAAATAAAATAAAAAATAATAAAAGTCGCCTAGGACAAAACAGTTAAGTTTATTTTTCTCTTAAAATAATTATAAGATAAACGGGACTTGTGTCCCTTTCAGCAAAGAATCAACACTTTGCCTCCTTCTTCTTGCAACACTAGCTAGTACTGTATGTACGTGCATGAATCAAAATTAGTCGACAAAAGTATATATGTAAATACTAAACACCCACACCTGCTGCTCCGATCCAACTCCCACTAAAGCGAGAGAAAAAAGAGAGGAAAAATGAAAAAGCCTTCTCAAGACAAGACATGTCGGCAGCAAGTAGATCGATATGCAATAAATTTCAGCATTCTAATTTAACCATCTTCAAAAACCACGTGACTGGTAATTTTACGTGCATTCAATACCCTAGGGTCCCTATATCTTCATAACTACCCTTCATTAAATCCCAACACTCATTTATTTCTCCACTCCCTCTCCATGTTAGCTTGCTATTTCTGTATGACTAAGTCGTTCTCAGCATTAACTTAAACCTTTTCCAATGGAATTTATTGCAGTGCATACAGCTTTCTCTAGCTTGAATAGCGATAGATGTATATCATTTACGAACAACTTGATTGCAAAAATATATATATATAGTGTGTGTGTGTGAGTGACTAAGTGTGAGAGGAGATAATTGATATATAGTAACAATCAGAACTCAGTTTTGGATTCACCACTGATTAATTGTCTATAATGATGATTCTTTTTTTTCTTTTCTTTCAACATGGTCATTTTAAGTACTGTTTGCAATTGCTGGCATGGGCGGAGTGTTAATTAGTTATAATTGATTTTCATATCTCATGAAGAAAAGGATAACATATTTATTATAATTGGGGTTATCTTTTCCTAGAAAGAAAATATAATTCTTCCATATTTTGTTAGTTTCTTTTCTTGTAGTAAAAGATTTGGAGTTCTATAAATTGAAGTTCTGTTGTTCTCATTCAGCAACATACATAATGTAGACATAGGTGGCTTGAGTTTACAGGACAAAATATTAGCGTGTCACTTGTGTTTGCCTCTTTGTGAGGTTCTCTCGATATTTTGTATTCTCTTTTTATTATAGTGCATTGCTCATCTCCACCGTAGACGTAGGTCGTTGATCGAACCATATTAAATGTGTGTCTCTTTTGGTATATTTCTCTTTTGTTGTCTGATTTATCGTCGTTGGAAGGTTTGTTTTACTAGCTTCCGCGTGACACCTGACTTTTTTCGGTCCTAACACGAAGCCAAGGGTGGACGGGACCCCCTTCGCCAAAAAATTATACTATACAGGCAAAAAGTGTTTTAACATATATATACATATATACATATTGATGTTGAATTCCCTTGTCCTTTGCATATGTTTGGTTCTCTAAATTTTGAAATCCCTTAGCAAAAATTCTTGGTTCCACCGGTTCACTATTAGCTAGCCAATTTAACGGTTCCACATAGAAGAAACAAGAAAAACATGCTCTGTGTTTGACAATAACACTCAAAATCAAAATGCGGTAACCTTTTAATTAACTTGGGCCAATGATCATGTAAGAGTTGAATTTCTACGTCACATAAAGTGAAACAGTAGAAAGAGAACAAGTAAAAGAACGCTGGCAGCAGTGCAATAAAGGAGTTGATGAACCCATATTTTACAATCATTGAGAAAATGATTTCTGTAGCAGCTAACTACTACCATGGAATTCACAGTTCATTTCTCCAAACATAAAACTGATTGGTTCTGAAATTGAAGTCCCATGCACATGCACATCAGTTTCAGAGACACTTGGAAATATGTAAAACTAAAAGGAAATATGCAAATGACACTACTGTGGAATCTCATTGCTCATCACACTTTCTCCGCCGCGTGAAATTAAATGCATCCAACTAACCTCTTAATTACTGACTTTTCATAAATTAAAGTCTTGCCAGTACTCTCTAGTCTTTTTGTCTCTCACTTATTGACCTCCACACACATATATATATATATATATATATACTTGACACTGATTTGAAGCTTCTCATCCCTGTCCCAAAGACTCTTTTTTCCTTCTTTTTCTTACTTAGGATTATAATGGGTAGGGAAGTGATGAAATGGATGATGGTGTATGTAGTGCTTTTGGGATGGAATTTGGTGGAATATTATGGGGCAAAAGGAGATCCCCAAGTGCCTTGTTATTTTATATTTGGTGATTCATTAGTGGATAATGGGAATAACAACAATATTCAGTCATTGGCTAGGGCTAATTACTTGCCTTATGGTATTGATTTTCTCGGTGGTCCTACCGGCAGATTTTCCAATGGAAAAACCACGGTTGATGTCATTGGTAAGTATCTCTCTCTTGTTTTTCAGCTCTGTATTTGTTTTCCCGTGTAATGTAACATTTTATTTTATGACTGGTGTGAGATTTTGTAAGCCAAAGTAATAGTATAACTTATTTCAACTTAAATTTTTAATTAGCTAATGTATTTATGGTACCAAAACGAGCCTGCAGGTAGCTTATTCCAAGCTATTAACACACTTAAGTAACCTACATATGCATTCTCTCTGTGTGTGGATTAAGCGTCTATGCTCTCAACACTATGGAAGATATACGACCTCTCTCAAATAATTAAAAATAATATTGTTATGGTTTCTGTTTCATTCTAAAGCTAAAAGCAAATTTCATGTAACGAATATAAAATTCATAATACAATGTAAAAAAATTCTTCAATAAAGATGTTCAATATATGTTACATACCAATAAAATCTAATATTTTACCTATATATATTATATAATTTTTTGACAAAGGGACCAACCTTAAATAAATGTAGCTTCGCCCCTGCCTCTTTGATATGTTGATGGATTTATTTCTTTGGAAACGTTTGTATTTGTCTCTCATAAAAAAAAGAAACTCTTTATTATATACTTAATATGTAAAGCACCAATTGTTCCTTCCGTTTGTAGATAAGATTCCTATATTAGCTTTTTTCATTTTTATACAAGCATTAGTACGTACCTTTCATTTTCTACACTAATTTATTCCACAATGGGATAATATGTGTGTGATAATTTATTGCACTAATATCTTTCTGTGAAGCCGTGTAGGAGTAGGATGTTAATTTTGATATTATCCCAATCTTAATAAGTTCTACGTAACATAAAGATTGAAATTAAGGCATAATTCTACCTTTCCATTAAAAAAGAAGAAAAAGAAAAGGCAACTAAAGGTTGAAATAAGGATTAAGGAGTAAAATAGAAGCCTTAGCTTTCCTTTACACAATTCGTATTATCTTTTTTAACTTTTCCAGAATAAACCAAATATTCTTGCTATATAAACATTGTGTTTAAATTTACAGCTGAGCTTTTGGGGTTCGAGGATTATATTCCACCCTATGCAGCTGCAAGGGGTGAAGACATACTCAGAGGTGTAAATTATGCATCTGCAGCTGCTGGAATTAGAGAAGAAACTGGTCAACAACTGGTAATTCTTCATTTCCATTGATTTTCTATTGATCTTTTTTTATCTTCATATTTCTGAATTTCTGTTTACATAATCTTTATAGGGAGCGAGGATTAGCTTTGCTGCGCAGGTAAATAATTACAGGAATACAGTGCAACAAGTAGTGCAAATACTAGGAGATGAAGCTTCAGCTGCAAATTATTTGAGCAAGTGCATATACTCTGTTGGATTAGGCAGCAATGATTATCTCAATAATTATTTCATGCCTCTTTATTACTCCACTAGCAGACAATTCAATCCTGAGCAATATGCTGATGTTCTTATTCAGCAATATACTCAACAATTGAAGGTGAGTTTACTTATTGTAATTTTTAATTTAAGCGGTTGAATGAACAACTATTAGGTTAATTCTTTATTTATTTTAGACAAATTAACCCACTGTTTTTTTGTGTATTGCTTCAGACTTTGTATGACTATGGAGCAAGGAAGTTTGTCTTGATTGGAGTGGGGCAAATTGGTTGTAGCCCAAATTCTCTGGCGCAAAACAGTCCTGATGGCAAGACCTGTGCACAAAATATAAATGTTGCAAACCAGCTATTCAACAGTAGGCTAAGGGGTATTGTGGATGATTTCAACAGCAATACACCAGATGCCAAATTCATCTATATTAATGCTTATGACATATTCCAAGATTTAATTGACAACCCCTCAGCATTTGGTAATGTTTTGTTTTTCTGTCTAATAATTCTGTGTGTATTGTATGCTAAATCAACCTATGACTCAAGGAATTTTGACTAAATAAATTTTTTGGCTAACACGTTTGACTTTTTAAATTTTTTTCAGGATTTAGAGTGACAAATGCTGGATGTTGTGGAGTAGGAAGGAACAATGGGCAAATAACATGTCTTCCTCTACAAAATCCATGCTCAAATAGAGATGAATACCTATTCTGGGATGCATTCCATCCAGGTGAAGCTGCAAATGTAATTGTTGGGAGGAGATCATACAGAGCTGAAAGGCCATCAGATTCTTATCCTTTTGATATTCAGCGCTTAGCTCAACTCTGAAGATAAGAGATAAGGCTAAATCACACTATCACTTATCTTCATCTGAAATATTCTGGTGGAATTTTTTACTCATGTTATTGTCATATATTATGTACTCTGAGTCATATTTAATTAATTTTATTATTTGAGAAATCTAGTAGCTTTGTCCTACGTACATGTAATGAGTTCAACTTCTTTGTTTTATCTTTTGTACCTTCTTTCCAAATAATGTGTGTAGATTTTCTCATCAAATGATATATACTCCAACACCGTTTAATGCATTATACGTAGTCTTCTCTGCAGTAATATACGTAGTCTCTAGTAGTAAAAAGTAAAAACTGCAATTTGTCAAGGAGAATCCCCTAATTGTCTTTCCCATCAACTTCTGGCCAAGCGGCTTCGAGATCAACTCCTTTGGAGATAAACATTAATGATTAATCTTCACTTAAGCATGAAGAGAAAAAACGTAATAAAAATTACAAGATAAAATATTGTACAGCCATTAGTCATAGACAAAAAATTAGATCCTTTTTACAAGGGAAGTGATGAATGCTCAATGCTTGCAATGCACGAAGGGAGTTCCAGGCCAAGCCTGGTTATGAGTTATGATAATTTGGACGCTTTCACTATCTCTTAAAAAAAAAAAGACAAAATAGAAAATAAAAGGTACAAAAAATACACCTCCAAATGTGAGTTCGTTAACATCCAGAGTTTATTAGGTATTTTATGGAGACCAAATGCTCATTTTGACAAACTTAAAAAACCAATTTGCTCCGGGTATACCCAAGGGAATATTATAAACCTATCCTAAATAAAAGGAATCATTTTTTTATATTCTCTTTTAATTACCTTGGCTCTAATAACAAATTTGAGCAATTTGTCCCGACTTAAAAGTCATTAATTGCAGGATATATTTTCGTTTGCTTCATTATTGCAACCTTATCTTTCCTAACGGAGGCATTTGTGCATGTTCTTAATAATGTATGACAATATACCTGTACTACAATATTAAGAAATGCTTGACTGATAATACGTGGATTCTCCCTATTTGACGTTCATTAATTGATTTAATTTCCTATCTTGCAATCTCTAATTTACAGTAGTACCATTGCTTTCCAAAATCCAAACTAGGTATATCCTTTATCGAACCTTTAGCTTTTATATTCTTGTATATATCATTTTGATATTGTTCTTTATAAAGCTATCCAAGGCATTCATCAGTTGAATCTAAGATCCAACTGCATATATAAAGAGTTTGCACAAAATTGACTTGCAGATTGGACTTTGATATCTCTCTTAAATTCTCTCCTCCTTCTTTCGAGATGTCAAATTTCTCAGCAGACACCACCAGACCACCAGACCTATCTGACCAAAAAAAGGAAACACTGAGTTTTCTCTTTCACCTAAGGGCCACAAAGATATCCTAACGGCTAGCTCAACAGCTAGGTCTATTGCTGCCACCACTAGAACCACCTCTGAAACGTCAATCACCACCCTACCTTCAAACAAATTACCAACCTAAATCAATAGAGACCAAAAAACCCCCAAATTTATCTGATAATATCTAGAATCATAATCATGTAAGCAACCACACATACTTTCCAAAAATATCATCTAATTTTGATCAACCATAATCCCCCCCCCCCCAAACCACCCCAACAATTCCCTTATCCAAAGTGACCAGCAACACATGCAACCCCAAAATAGTAGTCAAACCACAACCCAACCTTCCTAATCTCCTAATTGAGCATATCAAGTGGGTAAGTACAACAATGGCAGATAACTAGTTTCTAAACCAACCTTTGCTGCCACCGTCCAAGCCAAACTTCATTCTCCTGATAGTGGCGAGACGGTAGAAATTCAACATGGTACGCACGACGATCTTTTTAATGAGGAGGACTACTTTGTTAACTTAGCCAAATATCGCAAGTTCACTATTATTAATAAATTATATCGAGGTAAACCGACAAGATGGGCTTGGTCTGATGGTAACCAACCCTCACTTACAACCGAGAGGTTGTGAGTTCGAGTCTCCCCAGGAGCAAATTCTGGGGATTTATGCCGGGGGTCTATTTGGAAACAGCCTCTCTACCCTAGGGTAGGGGTAAGGCTGCGTACACACTACCCTCCCTAGACACCACTGAGTGGTATTGTACTGGGTCGTACTTTTTTTTTTTTTTATATCTAGGTAAACCAACCATGGAGGAAATTAGGAAGACTTTTATTAGTCAATTCCAACTTACATCTACAGTTAAGCTTGCATACTTTGACCCTAAACATGTTAATCTAGATTTTGCTAATGAGGTTGGTTACAATCACATCTCCACTAAGGAATATATTTATAGTGGTGATGCCCCTATGAAAATTCTAAAGTGGATCCTATTTTAAAACCTGAGGAGGAAACCTCTATCGTTCTTGTTTGGATTCTGGTTTACTAACTCCCCTGGCACCTGTTTAAATATGGCAAATCGTATCTAGACTAGTTAAGGATGTTGTTGTTGCTGTTGCTTCGGATCTTGAAACTTACTTTAAGTCTAGAGGAAATGTTGCAAAGATTAAAGTGTATATCAACCTTCTAAAACCTAGGTTAGATCAATTCTAGTTACGCTATAAAAGACTTGATGGATCAAACAATGACATCGAATATAAAAAGGTTTGTAGTTATTGTGTGTATTACAAAATACAAGGCGAGTTTGAGAGCCAATGCAGAAATAAGATTACGGACGAAAGGCTTAAATCACAGAGGGAAGAATAACTCACTAACGAGAAGGAGCAAAAGATAGATGAACCAAAGGATGATGACTTTCAAACAGTTCCAAAAAAGAAAGTTGCTAAGGCGAAATTCTGCAACAACAACCAAATTGATACCTCCAACAAAGACAATGGGCACACCCAAGATGATCATCAACTTCCAAATAAATATAAAACCAGGACAACCAAGCTCTAACCATGCTCAAGGAGGTAAGATGAGGATTAGCATTACCACCAATGAACCAATCGAGGCTCAGAAGGCTTCCAAGGTGAAAGATGTTTCAGGAAAAGAAAAAAAACAAAATGGATGGAGAAACTAATCACAATATTACGCAAAAGACTGGTCAATACACCAACAAGAAGAAGAGGTTCAGAGCCAAAAAGAAAAATTACAGACTTGACTAACTGTTACGATTTACGTATTCATACGTTAAAGTTTCATCGAAATTTAATTAGTGTTGACTCAAAAATGAGATTATTTTAATAGAATTTGTTCCATTTATAACATGCGATAAGTAAGGGCCGTTAAGATTAAAGGGTAAATGAATCAAATAAAATAAGTTCCGTTGAAGGTTGTCTAGTTGGGATAAAGTACGGCTCGAACTATAATACTTGATATTTATGGATAAGTTCCATACAAGGTACCACACGACCATGACAGTAAGATACATAAAGTGTGTTAAAAGTGATTAGTATTTTAAGTAATTGAGATAATTCTTAATTATATGAATAATTAGATAATTACTTATTTTTACTGGGAGATTAACTGATTAATTCAATTATCTGGATAAAGTTTGGTGAACCTTAATGTGGCAGCCAAGTGCCTTAGCTAATGGTGATGCTTTGGTCCATGAGATAGGTGTAATAATTAGAGAATTCTTTGGCCAACTAAGCCATATAAGTGAGGCCTACACCCAATGGTTAAATACATCTCTAATTCATTACATTATCACTACAATATAATGCAAATTGCTTCAGCAAACTCATACAAAGTGATAGCAACGTGATTTGCTAAAAACTTCATACAAGACTACTTATCAACGTGAGAATTGCGATTCCAAGGGAATACAGTGCAATCTTTCTCAAGAATATCATACAACTATTTTCCTACTCCGCTCTTACTGTCACGTGTTTTGTCGCGATTGTCGTTTGTTAAAGGGTTTGTCAAGAGAACCGGCTCAAGATGTTAAAGTTTTCCATTCTTTCCTTTTGGCATAATCCAAGTAACAATACGTAAATGTAATATTATTTAATAAATGGTTCTATTCTTAGTAACTAAGAAGGTCTACTTTGTTCATTCCTGTAAAATAATATTCAAAGCTTGCCTAAGTATGTTCCTAACTCTTTATTAAGGCATTGAATAAAGATTTTAATCTTCATAATGATATTATATGCATCATCATTTACCATCGAGCTATGCTCCATCGGAAAGTCATGCATTGACCATCGATCTACGTCCGGTTAGGCAGTTACATATTTACCACGGAGCTACGATCGGTCGGGTAGTCATGCATTTACGATCATGCTCTGGCCCGTCAGGTAGATACCACTAATCAAATGGGCAGTTAACATCACAAGAATGAATTAATCAGAACTATTATATTGTAGTTTTATTTATATATACTAGATGGGTCTTATTTTATATGTTATGACCCTCAACGACAAGTAAGAGGTTATAAGTTGACTCTTATCACTCCTCAAGATAGTATCTTATTATTACATTTCATTTCTTCCTTACATACTCGGTACATTCTTCGTAATGACATCCCTTTTCCTGGGGCACAGTGCTTTATGCCACGCAGGTGTAGATAGGCAAGGTGAGGACCCTCCACGGTAGGCTGCCTCCAGTTATCGGCTTTTGATTGGTAAGCTCCACTTCGTTCTGGAGTATTGCCGAGTCGCGTTCTATATAATTTATTTTTATTTATGAGGATGTCGGAAACCCTGTCTTGACTTATGTATCATGGTCATGTTTTCTTAGAGGTTATGTAGACGATGTCCTCTATAAAATTTTGGATATGACATGTCGACGGTGTTTTCGTCCCCTCTGTATCCATATAATTTTTTTTGAATTAGTTGTGTGAGTTAAGTTCTAATATTTTTATTTATATATATAGATGAGGTCTATCATGACCCATGAAGAGTCTTATAGTAAAGAAAGATAAGGTGTGTGGTGCTTGGTTGAGTAGGCATCGGGTGCTAGTTGTGTCACTAACAGTGATATCAAAAGAAAGAACAACTTTGGAAGTGGGACAACCTAGTGACAACATGGGTGATACTAACAACAATCCATCATAACAGTTGGATAATAACAAGAAATACACCAATTCGCAGCTCAATATTGATCAAACCTTCCAGAAAGATAACAACAAGAAGGACATCAACAACCATATTGAAGAGGAAGCCAAAATCAAAAATGATATAGAGTCCAACAAAAGCAAAAATAATCACCTCATTGACCAAGAGATTCTCATAACAACTACCTCAAGCTAATCAGTGCTGTTAGTTTGTACGGGTCCACCAAATTATAGAGTACTTGATTCTCTACAAGTTTCTGCTGAGAGCACTTAGTAAAGCAGTAAGTAAATGAGGTAGAGGATTTTTACGTGGAAAAATTTCGCACAAGGGGATAAAAAACTACGACCTACACTGTAGATTTTTAACTTCACTAACTTGTAATCTTACATATTACAAGCCACTTTTACAATACTTCCGATTGCAAAGGATTTACTCAACTAACTTGTGGTACCTTTACCACAAGCCACTTTGTGACTATCCTAGTTACAAAGGATTTTTCTAACTTGTGGTGCTGTCACCATAAGCCACTTTGTAACTTTAAGATTACAAAAACTTTTCCTTATGACTAAATCTAGTTACAAAAAATAAACTCAGCGAGTTTACGAATTTACAAGAGAATTCTGATCAGTATGCTTCTAAGTAAGCAATTTAGAATATATAGTAAGTACAATAACAAGGTAACAACTCAACTAGGATAGCAACAATCAATCTTTTAGGAACTGATCCGTAGTGGCGTTCAACCTTGTTCTTCAAGCTTGAGAGAATTATGTTTCTGTTTATGCTAGAGGCTTGAATGAGAAACAGAAACCTTCCAGTGATGTTTTTGTATGAATCCCTTTTGGTACATCTTGATCATATCACTTGAAATGATGTGAGTACTTTATTTGGTTAGAGAATGAGCAGGCTGACAGTGTGGCAGAAACACTATCGTCATTCACTTCAATTCCAGCTGTGTCCAAATGACTCTGTACTTCTATATAGGAAGCACAAGAGCATCAGGTCCTTTTTGGTTCCTAGCTCCTGAATTTGTAGCAGTTCATCTTTTACTGGAGTCCGTTAAAGTTTGCAGCAATCCAACGTAGATCAGGTTTCCTAACGGGTTCTAAGCAGTAAGTTTGTTAGATCATCACAACATAAGGCAAGAGTATTTAATATCTATCAATTTTCCCTTTATTGATGATGGTAAACTTAACAATTATAAAGTCAGAATTGGGCAGTAAAAAAATTTCAAAGAGTTCCCCTTGAGACGATGCCTTACTCTTTCATGTTCATAAGAACTAGTTCCCCAATGTGGTTCCCCCTGAATCCTATTATTAGGCTTTCTTTCTTTCCCCCCCCTTTTGGAATCATTATAAAGAAGCGAAACTAACTCATGCCACATATGTACATACAATCATGAGAAAGAATAGAACACAAATAGAAAGTACTAGACAAAGCAAAAGAGGATTCATATTAATAATTTTGAATATGCCTCTTCCTTTGAAAAAGGAAGAGGCAACATTCGACTTGATCACATGACCATTAGTAGTAGTACATCCCAACTACACACAAAGGCTTGGAAAAGCCTTGGAAGCTGCAGCAAGTGTCTGGAGAACAAGGTTTATTCGGGCGTTGCCTGACTTTTGCTCATTGAGTAGTTCAGCCTTCGGGTTCTCAACTTACGCCCTGAGGTCAACATTTTTTTGGGTTAAACAAATCACCTCATCATGTGACATGGGAACCGCTTGAAATTGCTGGACTTCAAGGATAACATTTCTGGCCTTCAATCGACGTATTTCCTCAGCTGCACTGTTTTGGTCATTGATGAGCTAAGACACAGTTGAAGTTCTTCCTACACCCCTATATTTCTCAGTACACTCGCACTCTTCCAAGGTTGTTTGTGAGAATGTATACTTACAAGTCCCTACTTTACCTGTCCCCAAAGAAACCTCAAAGTGGTTGAATACTCGCGTAAGCAAGAATCCATAGGGAAGCCTATGATTGCCATCCTTGAAATCAACCACCTTCAGCATGTGCTCAATCATTATGGAAGGCAGACTCACAGGGTTGAAACCGTCCAATTGCTCCATTAAGAATATATCATATTTTGAAGTTACAGATTGCCTTTTTCTTAAGGGCAACATGACTTTGTTAACCAGCTCAAACAACAACTGGTAGACAGTAAGTAGTGCTTTCTTATAGATTTGGTCCCCTTTCTTATTGGAATTATCTTTCACCATCGCATTTCGGAAGTTGTACTGGCAAATATCTCGGACACTCTTCACTCCATCTGTAGGGACTTGCAAAATTTCTATGAGCACTTTTACGTCAAAGACAATGTCCACACCATTGACCAAAACACAAACATGGTCAGTATCGACTGAAAACAGAATGGCGAAGAAACTCTTTGCCTCCTCCTCATACACTTTAGGAGCATCAATGTAGAAAAGAAGCGTCCAGTGTTGAAACTCCATCATTTCCAGGATTTGGCGCATTCTGGCCATCTATGAGATTTTTGGGTCAAATGTACAACCTAGCAGAACTTTCTGATGCCTTAAAATCTTAGAGCCAAGGCAAACCTCACTTGGTGGTTTCTTTCCAGGACTAGGTTCATCAATTGTTTCATACTTGCGTTTGTTATGCTTTTCACTACTACCTTTACCTTTACCTTTAGGCTTGACAAGAATAAGGCTTATGGTTAAGAAGGGAAGAAGAGAGTTTTTAAATAGAGAGGATAATTATGAAGGAAGAAGAATAGTCACCGGTTTTGAAACGGCGATTGGGCGTGGAGAATTGTGATGTTTCAAAGGCAGATGGGACGTTTGAATTGAAGGGACGTGACAGCAGGATCTGAAAAGTTGATGATATGGAAGTTGTATTTTTTACCTTTTAAGACGTGTATTAAAGGATGCACAGAATTGCTAACCTTTAGTACAAGAATCTGGTTCTTGAAAAACATTTTCTTCAAGCCCCCTTTTTGAAAAAAGAAAAATTAATCCTCTTTTATCAGTCATGTACTGCATCTACTACTTCTATGCTTATCATGCATGTCTACCTGCAACAGTATTGAAGTGAGTTAGACATGGCCAAAAAACACTTTAAACTAGTTGTTTATTAAGAATAATAGTCAGCTTAAGAGGAATCAAGTTTTTAATTGGGCCTCAATAGTTCCATATTTACTCTGTTTCTTTCAAATTGTTCCTTACTTAGTGCCTCGGTAAAAATGTCTGCAATTTGATCTTTTGCGTTGTAGAACTTCATGCATATCAACATATCAACCTTTTCTCCACATTATCTCTTAGAAAATGATGTCTCACATCAATATGTTTAGTCCTTTTATGTTGAACTGGATTCTTTGCCATGTTGAGTGCACTGGTATTGTCACATATGAGGGGCACACTCTCAGCGAGAACTCCAAAATCTTCCAGTTGCTGTTTGATCCACAAAAGCTGAGCACAACATGATGCTACCGCTATATATTCAGCTTCAGCTGTTGTAAGAGCAACTTAATTTTGCTTCCTTGTACCCCAGGAGATAAGACATGATCGTAAGAAGTGAGCCATCCCAGAAGTGTCTTTTCTATCCATAAGATAACCTACATAGTCTGCATCAACATACCCAATTAGATTAAAATTGTCACCTGATGGATAATATAGCACCGGGTCTTGCGTGCCTTTGAGATATTTCAGTATTCTTTTGGTAGCCTTCAAGTAAGATTCCTTAGGTTTTGATTAAACCTCGTACGTATCCCCACGCTGAAAACAATATCAGGTCCACTGGTAGTGAGATATAGAAGAGACTCAATGATGCCTTTATACATTGTTTGATTCATAGGAGATCGAGTTTCATCCATGTCTAGTCGAGTGACAGTTGCAATGGGAGTGTCTATTACCTTTGATGCTTCCATGTCAAACCTTTTCAGGAGTTTCCTAATGTATTTTCACTGGCAAATGGAAGTACCCTTTGGGGACTATTTTACTTGGAGATATAAAGAGAAGTTTAATTCCCCCATCATGCTCATTTCAAATTCGCTCCCCATAAGTTTTGCGAATTCTTCACACAGAGAGTCAGTTGTTGCTTCAAAAAGTGATATCATCAACGTAAACCTGAGCTGTGAGCAGGTTCCTTCCTTGTTTCTTTAAGAATAGAGTGTTGTCAATTTTCCCTCTCTTAAAGACATTTTCTAAGAGAAATTTTGACAATCTTTCATACTACGCTCAAGGAGCCTACTTTAGCCCATACAAAGCTTTGTCAATTTGAATACATTTTCAGGATTCTCATGACATTCAAACCCAGGGGGTTTCTTCAAATGGACTTCTTCCTTAAGTAATCCATTCAAAAATGCACTTATGACATACATTTGGAACAAAGTGAATTCCATATGAGAAGCAAAAGCGATCAGAATTCTGATGGCTTCCATGCGATCCACTGGCGCAAATGTTTCATCACAGCCAATCCCTTCCTCATAATTATAACCTTGGACCACTAGCATGGCCTTGTTTCTTGTAGTAATTCCATGCTCATCGAGCTTGTTTTCGAATACCCACATGGTTCCATGGTTCTATCTGGGGGTTTAGGTACCAGGTGCCAAACACTATTTCTCTCAAATTGATGTAGCTCATCTTGCATGGTCGTAATCTAATCTGTATCTTTTAAGGCTTCTTTGATGTTCTTGGGTTCTATCTAGAAGAGAAAGGCTAAGAAGGCAAGTGAATTTCTAGCTCTTGACATTGTTTGAACTGTAGAATCTAGGGGAGTGATTATATTATCTATAAGGTGAGAACTTTGATGTCTCTAGTTAGATGTTTGGGGTTCATTCTGAGAGGAAGACGGTCTATTTGGCTGATTCTCCTCTATCTTTCTCTCAGATGTCAGTGGAGTTCCCTAAACTACATCAACCACTCTTTCTTCAGCTTCAATGATTGTAATTGAAGTGCTTGGTTCTGTTGATGATGAGGCTGCGTTATCTTCATTTGGCTCCTTCACTTGACTCGTCAAGCCTGTCTTTCTATTTTTCATGTTAATGACTTCACCGGGAACAAGTAAGGGTACTCCATCTTGATCTTCCTCAGCACTCTTCTCAAATGATGGATGAGATTCATCAAAAATAACATGGACGCTTTCTTCAGCACATTGAGTCCACTTGTTATATATCTTGTAAGCCTTACTTTGAGAAGAGTAGCCAAGAAATATCCCTTCGTCGCTTTTGGTATCGAACATACCGAGCTGATATTTTCTATTATTGAGAACATATCATTTTCATCCAAATGTTCTTAGGTAGGTCAGCTTGGGTTTTCTTCCATTCATTAGTTCATACGGAATCTTGTTCAGAATTGATCTGATCATGCACCTGTTCACTAAGTAGCAGGCAGTGTTGACAATTTTAGCTCAAAAGTTCTTTGCCAGTCAACTATTAATCAGCATTGTTCTTTCCATTTATTCCATAATTTTGTTCTTTCTTTCTACTACTCCATTTTGCTATGAAGTTCTGGGAGCTGAGAAGTTGTGAGTGATGCCATTTTTATTGTAGAATTCATCAAACTTGACATTGTCAAATTCTATCGCATGATCTGATCTTATGCATACAACTCTAGACTCCATCTTCACCTTGATTTTCTTCACAAAGGCCATAAATACTTTAACAGTATCATCTTTTTTTCTAAGAAATAGAGTTCATGTAAATCTGGAATAGTCATCCATGATCACAAAAATGTATCTCTTTCCTCCTCTGCTTTGCACCCGCATAGGTCCACACAAATCCATATGCAGAAGCTCAAGCGGCTTTGAGGTGCTCACATTTCTTTTTTGCTTAAAGAAGGACTTTAGATGTTTTCCTCTGGCACATGCATCACAAACTTTTTGAGTTTTGAATTGTGACATATGCAGACTATGGAACAGGTCCTTCTGAATCAGTTTGTTCAAAAGAGAGAAGCTTGCATGGCCCAATCGTCTGTGCCATAGTTAAGCATCATCGTCAACTGCCTTTAGACAAGTCAGATCACCACTCTATAAAGATTCAAAATTAGCAACATAGATGTTCTTTTATCTTTTGGCCACCAAAACTATTTCACCAAATACAAGGTCAGTGACTACACGTGTTTTGGATAAGAACTCCACCTTGTTTCCTTTATCGCTGATTTGAGCACACTTAGGAGACTGTACATAAGTCCCTTGACATAGAACAAATTTTCAATAGAGTGAGTGAGTGACTTCCCAACTTTTCCAACTCCAAAATGTACCCCTTTTTCCATTGCCAAAAGATACACTCCCTCCTTGCAGGGATTTTAGTGAAAGAAAGTTTGTGGTGTTCCCAGTCATGTGTTTCGAACACCCATTATCCATGAACCATTGTTTACCACTTCCTTTCATTATTTCCACACAAGAAATAAGGAGTTAGTTTTAGGAACCTAAACAAGTTTGGGTCCCTTGTAGTAACCAAGAGGATGAATAATAAGAGCTCTCTTAGTACATGTAGGTAATGTGTACTTTCTGTGAGTGGAACATGGTCCCTCTTTTGTGGTCACACTTTCAACAGCCACTTTATCATTTCGTACTGATTGAATCCTGTCCTGGACACTTCCCATAGAGTGCCCAGTGTTCCCATATTAGGTACGAGGTCAGTTATCAAATGCAGTGGCCCTCTTACTGTTTGGGTTGTAAGGAGCTTTCTTCCTTGGGAACCCTGCTCCCCGCCCTTTTTCACTATCATTAGTGGACAAGGCAGTGGTAGCTTCTACGAAAAAGGTCCACTTTAGAGACCTTTCAAGATCATTCATTTCTTTTTCTAGATTGGCTTGGAAGAGCTCGTTTTTCTCAATTTCAGCACTCATCCTACATATCAAGGCCTTCATCTCATTTCAAGTCTAAAGTATTACTCACCAACTATCTCATTTCCTCTTTCAAAGCTTTCAAGTTTTGACTTAGCCAAGGGCTATACTATTAGTTCCCTTGGGTCACTTGTTTTTGCCAAAAGATTGTTTTTTCTTTTTTTTTAAGAATTTCAATGGTTTTGTTTTGATTAGTGATTGCATCCACTAAGTTTTCTCTAGTATGTTCAGATTTTTCTAGCTCTAAGAACAAGGAATCCCTATCCTTCGCAAGGCTACAAAAGACAGTATTTAGAACATCAGCTAAACACATGAGTTTTTTTGAAGAATAGGATTTCAGATTTTTCTGAACATCCTGAAGTTTACCTCTTCGTTGCCATTGTCTTCATCATTGTCTGATTGAGCCATCAAAGCAAGCGTTGAGTCGTATCTTATCTTCTCACCTTCAACTGCCATCGTCAAACTATCATCAGTATTAGATTTATCTTGTTTTACTTATGCACTTCCCTCATAAGCTATTTGCAAAGCCTCCATAATTTCCTTGGCAGTGTCATATGTATAGATTCTGTCGTACTCTTTATTTCCCAAACCATATACTAGAATTTTCTTGGCACGAAAATTCTTCCCCATCGCTTTCTTGGCTACTTCAGTGTATTCTCTACTAGTATTTTCTTATTGAAAATGGAAATTTATTTAGTATCTTGATTGGAACAAACGGACTGTCGTAGATGACATCCCAAACCTCACAATCATCAGTTATGATGAAATCATGCATTCTAGCTTTTAACCACTAAGAGCATTTTCCATAAAACTTGGGTGGGTGATATATGGATTGACCTTCTACAAATAATAATGGAGTCGTCATGAGGATCCTTCTTACGTGTAAGCCTGATAGGAGGAACTTGCTCTAATACCAATTGTTAGTTTATATGGGTCCACCAAATTGTAGAGTACCTAGTTCTCTACAAGTTTCTGCTGAGAGCACTCAGTAATGTAGTAAATAAATGAGGCAGAGAATTTTTACGTGGAAAAATCTCGTACAAGGGGATAAAAAAACCATGACCTGCACTGTAGGCTCTTAACTTCACTAGCTTGTAATCTTACCTGATACAAGTGACTTTACAATGCTTCCAATTGCAAAGATTTACTCAACTAACTTGTGGTACCTTTACCACAAGCCATTTTGTGACTATTCTACTTGCAAAGGCTTTTTCTAACTTGTGGTGTTGTCACAACAAGCCACTTTGCAACTCGATAATTAAAAAGACTTGTTTGTATAACTAAATCTAGTCATAACATAAACTCAATGAGTTTACAGATTTACAAGAGAATTCCTAATCAGTATACTTCTAAGTAAGAAGTTTAGGAGATATAGTAAGTATAATAACAAGGTTACAACTCAACTAGGACAGCAACAATCAATCGTTTAGGAACTGGTCCATAGTGGCGTTCAACCTTGTTCTTCAAGCTTGAATGATATTTCTGTTTTTTCTAGAGGCTTGAATGAGAAACAGAAACCTTTCAGTGATGTTTTTATACGAATCCCTTTTGGTACATATTGATCACATCACTTGAAATAATGTGAGTACTTTGTTTGGTTAGAGAATGAGCGGGTTGACAGTGTGGTGCAATGCGGCAAAAACAGTGTCGTCTGTCACTTCAGTTCCAGCAACGTCCAAAAGATAGGAACCACATGAGCATCAGATCCTTGTTTGATTCCTAGCTCCTGAATCTGTAGCAGTTCATCTTTGCAGGAGTCCGTTAAAGTTTACAGCAGTTTAAAGTACTTCAAGCTCCCTAACTGATTCTGAGTAGTAAGTTTATTTAGATCATCAAAACATAAGGCAAGAGTTTTTAAGATCTATCAAGTGGTACTAGTTTGGAAGAGGATAAATAAAGTGAAAACATGTACAAGACCAACCATACTCTCCTAGTAGAATCATACCTAGATGATGATGGGAAAGAGGATACCATGAAAGATGATAATTATGAGGATGAAATAAGCACTGAAGAATCTGATGATTTTGAAAGTGTTGACAGTGAAAGTTTCCTGCATAAATATCAACCTACAAACCATACTAGTGATGGTCATGTTGCTTAACAAATTGAAACTTTAAACCCCAATGCTCTTCTGGAGGTTAATGTAAGTTCAAAGATTGATATACATGGTGAAGGACTAGCCTATCTCCTAGAGGAAGAGGAAGAGGCACAAAATAGTTCAAGAAATGGCAAGCCCAATACAAAAGTAAGAGGTGGTAGAATCACCTATCAACAAGCTGTGGTTGCACCACTGGAACAGAATTTCTCTAATTGAGTCTTGATTTTTAAAGTCTTTATATATTGGAATATAAGAAGCAAAAACTCTAGGGGTACTTTTGATAGACTTAAAGATTATTCGACTTCAAAATTCTCCTTTATAGCTATTAGTGAACCATTCACAAAGCTGATCATCTTTATATGTTTAGAACTATGTTAGGCTTTGATAATGCATGTGCCAATAGCAACTGTCAAATTTGAATTTTTTGGGTGGAAGACTTGGACTGAAGAGTGGGGAGGAATCAAAATCAACATGTTACTTGTATCATTGACTGGATGGGGACAAACATCCTTATTACTTCTATTTATGTAAAATGTGATTCTGGTTTGAGAGAACATCTATAGGGTAACCTAAGAGATATATCCTAGAACTATAAGCTTCCTTAGTATATTGTATATGACTTCAAAAGCATGTCCAAAAGCATGCTTATATTACAGTTTATTATGGATTGTGACCTCATTGACCGAGGCTACTGAGGATCTCAATTTACCTGGTATAATGGGCAGGGCTCCTAATAAGAGAGTATGAAAGAGACTTGATAGAACGTTGGTTAACTAGGAATGGATGAATACTTATGATTCAACCAATATCAATCACTTGATCAGAACTGGCTCTAATCACTCCCCCATTTTCACCATTGCTAAAAATACCCACCAGTCTCCCACTAAGCACTTTAAATTCTTAGACTTCTGCATCTTTGAAGGTGGGTTTAAAGAGGTGGTTAAGCAGGCTTGGGATACAGAGGTTCATGGATCTTCAATGTGAAAGTTTCATTTGAAATTAAAGAATACTTGCAGTAGATTATCCCAATAATCTAGGAACTCTATTGGTAATATCTTTGACGGTGTAAGGGATCTCGAGAAGAGGGTGAAAGAATGGGAACAAAAGATCATAGATGAAAACACTGATTCCAACAGAGCCTAGCTTAGCCGTATAAATGCTTTCATATTTAGGGCTTACAAAAAGGAGGAGTCTATCTGAAGGCAAAAATCTAGGACCAAATGGTTTGTAGAGGGTAAGGTTAAATTTTTTCACTCTATCGTAAATGGTCGAAGGAAGATATTATCCCTAAAAAAGATTAGGCTAAATGATGACAATTGGATTTGAAGGATATGGGAACATTTTCAATAAAGTTATATCTCTTTTTTAGAATTAATTTACTAGAGAGTGTATTGATACTAAAATTTTCACTGATATGGATAATTCAAATCTTACAGCTAGTCCCTTTATGGAGGAATTGAAAAATATTTTATTCTCTATGAGCTCTTCCAGTTCCCCTGTACCAGATGGTCTTTCCAGAAATTTCAATAATTATTGAAGGATAATATCAAAGATGATTTGTTACTAATGATTAATGGTTTGCTTGCAAGTGACATGTCATGGCCCGATAGGTCATCTTATGTTTACAACAAAATTCTGTATTTTGAAACCTTTAAGACCTCATTTTAGCCTTTCTCAATTTTCATGCACAGTCCGGGTGTTGATCCAAAAGGCTTATATGTTAAAAACTAATAAAAATAAGGATTTTTGCCTTAAAAATAATTTGAGTTGACTTTGGTCAACATTTTGAGTAAATGGACTAGATCCGTATTTTGACGATCCTGGTAGGTCCGTATCAGAATATGAGAGCTAGGAATATGCCCTAAATCGAATTCGGAGTTCCCTAGCTCGAGTTATGAATTTTTATTGAAAATTGAAAGTCTGAAAGTTTAATGGTTTTGAAGAATTGACTAAAGTTTGGTTTTGTAGATATCAGGTCTGTATGTTGGTTCCGAAGTCCGGTACAAGTTCGTTATTATATGTATGACTTGTCTATTAAATTTGGTGAGAAAGAAATTTGTTTGACGTGATTTGGTCGTTCGGATGAAAATAGAAGTTTTAAGGCTTTCTTGGAAATTTCATTCGATTTGGTGTTCAATTCATTATTATAGGTGTTATTTTGGCAATTTGATTGCGTGAACAAGTTCATATGATGCTTTTGGGTTTGTGTGCATGTTTGGGTTGGAACCCCGATGGCTCATGTTAGTTTCGGATAAGCTAAAGGGTGAATTTAACTTAGAAAATCTGGTTTTTCTGCAGCTTCAGGTGCCTTCTGTTTTACTTCTTCGCGTTCGTGAAGGTAATCTCGCAAATTCAAAGTGTGAATTGGGTTGGGGATGGTTTTGTCCTACACGAACATGAAACCTTGGTCACGAATGCAGAGCACTAGGGATGGGGGTCTTCTCTTCGCGAATGCGACTGACAACACACAAACGCATAGAGTTATTGGAGGTGGGCTGGGGAGTTGACCAATGTTTTATGCATACGTGATGCAGGTATTAAGAACGCAAAGGCTAGGGGAATAAGCCTACGCGAACAAGTAAAACAACTCTCTATTCATCAGCCACTCGAGTTGCTGCTCTTCGCGAATGCAACAGTGTTTCACGCGAATGCTATGAACACTGACCCACAGTGATATAACAGTCCCATTTTGGGATTTTTGCCATTCTTTCAAAATTTCAAAACTAGAAGACCTAGAGGCGAGTTTCCCATAAGATTTTCTTCCCTAACTTTTTTTTAAGTGATTCTAACCCACTTTCTTTCAATTACCCACTGCATTTTATTAGTTTTAAGCCTAAAATCTACGATTTTCAAGGTGAAAATTGGGGGTTTGGGTAAAATTAGAAATTTGTGTAAAATTGGAATTTAGACCTCGAATTGAGGTCGAATTTCAAAGCAAATGACATAATCGGGCTCGAGGCTGAATGGGTAAATGGTTTTGGGTATGAACCTTTAGTTTTGACCAAGCTAGCCTGGGGTCGGTTTTTTAAAGAAAGGTTTGGGAATTCTAAATCTATGCACTGTAGTTGATTCCTTTAGCAATAACTTATACTATTGAGTCAATTACGGTTAGATACGAGTGGTTTGGAGGCAGATTCCAGAGGAAAAGTTGTGATTGAGAATTGACTGGCCTTTGGAGCAAGGTAAGTGTCTTGGTTAACCTTAATTTAAGAGAATTTGGTACCCTCAAACTATGTGTTATGTGAATTTCATTTGAGCATTTTATATACGAGGTGATGAGTGATTATACACTACTGAATTATCTATTTTTCCTGATTTTCCATTTCTCCTTGATTATTTCTTTCCTTGTCTTAATTGTTATATGCTCTAAATGCTTTTCATGTTTAACTACTACTTGTCAATCTATACCTTCTCCTATTAAGTATGTTAGGCTTTCCATAGTTTCATGATTCCCTGCTATTTGCTGAAATTTATTTACTTGCGCCTTCTAATTGTCAATTTCTTGATTGTGCTTTGAGTAATTGGTACTGATATGGTGGAATCGGGATGCACCGTCGCAACAGGTGTCATAAGGGTGGATTGATATGGTGGAATAACGGTGAATATGTTCTATACAGTGGGATTGGGTTGCACGCCGCAACAGGTGTAATAAGGGTGGCTTGATATGGTGAAATAAGAGTGAACTAAGATACTGATATTGATATATGGTGGGATCGTGTTGCGCATCGCAAAATATTTATGTATATTATCTCTATTATATATGCTATTATGATAAAATAATGGATGATTTTGTATTTTTTGGTAGGATCGGGTTGCGAGTCGTAACAACCTATGTGTTTTCATTTCTTGAGTTGCGTTTGTCACCGGTATTTTATGTGAACTGTTAAAGATTGTTATTCTGGACAACACTGATTTATTTCTTGAGGCCGTAATTATTATTCGCATTTGGTTGTTTAATTCTATTCAGTATTTCTACTTTTCTGTCACTATTATATATATTGTGTACAAGTTGTAGTGTAAGTGACCCGCCTTATCCTCGTTACTACTTCATCGAGGTTAGGCTTGACATTTACCAGTACTTGGGGTCGGTTGTACCGATACTACACTCTGAACTTCTATTCAGATTTTGCATTCAGTCCCAACGGCAGCTGATAGAGAGCTCGGATCGGACAGCCGGCGGCGACTTGAGGTATAGCTGCTCTACGCGCGCAACTCCATAAGTCAGTTTCTTTGCTTATAATAAGCATTGTATCTTTCATTAAGACATTTTGGTACTTGTTTCAGACCCTTGTATGTATTACTCTAGTAGCTCGTGCATTAGTTACACTAGGTTCAGAGATTTTGTAGTAAGTGTATAGCAGTTTAGCTTCCGCACTTGTAATTAAGTTATTTAAGTATTTCTTATTATTCCATCAATTGTTATAAATGGATAATATGTTCTAACATTAGCTTGACTATCAGGTGAAATGTTAGGCGCCATCATGGTCCCAATTGTGGAAATTCCGGGTCGTGATAAGTTGGTATTACATCACTAGGTTACATAGGTCTCACGAGTCACGAGCCAACTAAGAAGAATCTAGAGGATCAGTACGAAGACGTCTGTACTTATCTTCCAAAGGCTATGGAGTTAAGGACAATTTCACTTCTATTCTTCTTCTGTCGTGCGATTTTTATTCTATCATTGCTGATTGAAACCTTATATTGTGTTTTCTCTAAGATGGAGAGAACACATAGCACATCCTAACCTGAGCAGCAGCTAGATCCCCTAGTGGCAGCTCCTACGAGGGGCAAAAGGTCGAGGCCGTGCTAGAGGTCAGAGTAGGGGCAGGGCTCAGCCTAGAGCCCGAGCAGCAACACCAGTGGTGGATCCTCAGGTGGAGTTTGATGAGGAGGCTCCAGCCCAGACTGTTCCAGCAGGACCAGCTCAAGTCCCGAAGGGGTTCATCGCCACCCTAGTGCTACAAGATGCTTGGGTTTATTTGATGGGCCTTATCAAGAATGTGGCCCAAGATTACACTTTTCCCATGGCACCAACCATCTCTCAAGCTGGAGGAGCAGCACAGACTCCTGCTACTCACACCCCGGAGCAGATGGCTCTCGAGTATCAAACTCCAGCACCCCAGCTAGTTGGAGTAGTTCAGCTAATTGTTACATCATATGTCGTAGATGGACATGCTACGACTCCTGGGGGTTTATTGAGATTGGAAAAGTTCACCAAGGTTTTCCTAAATCACTATAGTAGATCACCTTCTGAGGACCCACAAGATTATCTTGACCGTAGTTATGAGGTGCTGCGAAATATGGGGATAGTAGAGACCAATAGGGTCGATTTTGCTGTGTTTCAGATGACGGATTCCGCTAAGAGATGGTGGAATGATTTTGTATTGATCAAACCAACCGGATCACCTATGTTTACTTGGGACCAGTTCTCTTAGATCTTTCTTTGGAAGTTCCTTCCTAACACTCAGAGAGAGATAGCTACCTCAGGCAATTCGAGCGCCTCCAGTAAGATTGTATGATCGTCACCCAATATGAGACCCACTTTATGGACTTAGCTCGTCATGCTATTCTTCTGTTCCTGCTGGAAGAGAGGGGGGGGGGGAGGGAGGGAGGGAGGGTAAGGAGGTTTATTAAGGGACTCGCTCATTTTATCAAGTTGCAGATGGCCAAGGAGATCGGGAGTGAAATTTCATTTTAGACGGCTACCAATGTCGCCAAGTGGATCAAGGATGTTCTTTCACAGTAGAGAGGGTAGGGGTCTGAAAAGAGACCTCGTCATTTTGGCTGATTTAGTGGCGCCTCATCTGCAGGTAGGGGTACTTTTTGTAAGGACCGTCTTCCAAGGACATATCATTCAGCACTTCAAGCATCCCAGGATGCTTCAGGTGCTCGTGGTCCTTATGTGCCCTATTCTGGACAGCCAACCTACAGTGCACCCCCAATTCCTATCAGTGCACCTCCTATTCAAATTTATTATCGTGGTCATCTGGCCCGTTCAATTCAGTCTCAGTTTCAGCAGCCATAACACCAAGATAGATGTTTTAAGTGTGGTAGTTTTGGGCATATCATGAGGACCTGTCTGAGATTATTGGGTGGTACGCCACATCAGAGTTCTTGTGCCCTAATTCCGGCACTCGTTTCACCATCGCCCGCCCAACCAGCAAGAGGTAGGGTTCAGACAGCCATAGGTAGAGGTTAGAGCTAAAGGTGGAGGTCAGGCCATTAGAGGTGGAGGTGAGGCCGCTAGAGGTAGAGGCCAACCAACATGAAGCCATCCTAGGGATGTGGTTCAAAGTGGTAGGGGCCATCCTCTATGTTATGCGTGGGCCCAAAAAGGCTAGTTTTTAAGACTAAAAAGGGAAGTCAGGGTGAACCAGGTCCATCCCAATAGCCCATCCCTCAGGTTTGTAAAAAAGGGCAAATTCGAGCATGTGGATGCACGTGAATGAGATAAGCATAACTTGGTGTATTTAATATCTCTTGAGCGAAAAGGTTGCATAATTGATAAGGAGAATGACTTCTTAATAAAAGAGAACACTATCTAAGATAGGGAAGGAGTTAGAAATTGAAATCAACTATAACTCTTCCACCAAGGAAGAATTGCATCAGAACTCTAGTTATTTCTTCATCTACTAACTCTATAAATTGTAGGATGTTCTTACATTACAAGTGTTGCACAAAAATGCTGAAGTCAAACGTGAACTGAGAGAAAATAGCAAGGCTTTTTGCAAGCAGTTCGTGTGTGATTCAAGTGTGCAAACCTGAAGCTACATGAACTAGATCAAAGAACCTGTTCAATTGTAGTAGGTCTTTTCATATTGTACTTTTCAGCTTTATCTAGAAGTAATTGTAATAGGTACTTTGAGTATTCAAGTTAGAGTTAACTTGAAGTTGTCGCAATAGTAAGAGGTTGGTTGCTACGACGGGATTAGAGGTAATCTTTAGGTTTGCAAAGAGTTTTGCAAATATTGTTTTGGCTCAGTGATTTAGTGAACTGTTATGGAAAATTCTACCGAGTAGTAGGTCGTGGTTTTTACATCTTTTGAGCTGGGTGTTTTCCACGTAAAAATACTCGTGTTCTTTACTTTCTACATTTATTATTCTGCAACAGTAGTAGTTGGAACACAGAGAAGAACCAAGTCCTTCTGTAATGAGTTTAAGCGAAAAAATGATCACCACACAAATTACCCCCCGCACCTTGTGTAGTATTAAAGTATAAAACATCAATTAGTATCAAAGCAGGTTATCCTTGAAGAGGTTAATACCTTAGGAAAAGATCAAGATGAGTGAACCACCAGGAAACTGGGAAGGGCAATCTACTGCTAGGCTTCCATTCTTTAATGGCCAGTACTATTCTTGGTGGAAGAACATGATGAGAGACCACATCATAAGAAAAGGCTATGAACTCAGGGACATAGTTACTAATGGTCTCCTAGCTACTACAAAGAAAATGTTGAAGGAGTGGACTTGCCAAAGGCAAGATTTGATTGTACTGTCGAAGATTTGAAGAAATGGGAAAAGAATGCCAGGTCAAGAAATGTCTTGAGTATGGTCTAGGTCCAGACGAGTACAGTAGGATTCAAAGTTGTACCACTGCTAAAGAGATATGGGACACTCTACAAGTGGCCCATGAAGGAACTCATCAAGTAAAGAGATCAAGAGGAACACTGCTATATTCTCAATATGAGAATTTCACTATGAAGGAAAGAGAAACCATCCAAAAGATGTACACAAGGTTCACAACACTAACAAATGAACTTAAGTGGAAGAATTATGATTAAAGAAGACAAGGTTGAGAAAATCTTGACAATGGTCTTGCTAGTAACTTGGGAAAGCAAAATCATAGCTATTTAGGAATCAAAGAACATTGCTACTCTCAAGTTGGATGAGCTAATTGGAAATCTCACTGCCTATGAACTTAGAAGGCAAACCATGAAGATGGATGCAACCAAGAAGGAAAGGAGCATGTCATTCAGCATTACTAAAGGTGCTGATCTAGTGGAAGGTGAAATGATCACGATCGTAAAGGACTTCAAGAAGTACCTAATGAGAGGAAAGTCCTTCAAGAAGTGGACGTTATAGTAAACTAAGGGTTCCTAAAAAACAAACTAATGAGGGGTTTTACAAGTATGGAAAGACTGATCACCACATCAAAAACCACCCTCAATGGGAAATTGAATGGAAGGAGGAAAGAGCTGAATAAAGGAACAGGAAGAAGGAACATGTTCAACCCAAGAAGAACCAAGGATCAACAAAGGCTATGGTTTCTAGCTGGGAAGAAAGCTTAGATGAAGACTCAGAGGATGAATATGGAGAAGAACAAGCACTTATGGAAGTTGGAGAATTCGAAGAGGAATATAAGGTAAGTATAAATCATCTTGAAGAAAAGATTAAATTTTTGTCTAAAGAAAGACTATCGGAGTTACTCCTAGATTTGATAGATGAATCTGAGGATCTAAACAATGAAAAGGAACAACTGTCTAATGAGTGTATGATTTTGAAAGCTAAGTGCAAAAATCTAGAACTTAGGGCTAGTGAAAAGGATAGTAAAAATGATGAGTTAAAGAACCGGGTTCATGTTCTTGACACCACTATCCTAGAGCTAAGATATGAAAATATAAAACTGAAATTATGAATAGGTATAAAGAAAGCCGATCGCACACAACTCACATTATAAGAAAACCTAAGAGAAATGAAAGAAGAGTTGCACAAAAGAGATGAGTAGATAAGAGTCCTTAAGGAGGATCTAACAAAGGTTAAGCACGAGCTAGATAGAACTTGTAAATGGAATAGTTCCTCCGATGCACTTTCATGGCTACATGAACACCATAGTAGCAATAAGAGAGGATTTGGCTACAGGACCCCTGAACCTAGGTGGGATCCCAAAAGCAAGTACCTCTGACTTCCTGAAAACATAATTTGTGCACACTGTGGTAAAGAGGGTCACTGTAAAAGTGAATGTATTGCAAAAGAAAAGGTCAATCAAAAGAGTAAATAATTTGTTCAACAGAAAAATAGGTTGTCGTGTTGGGCTAAAAAGAATTTGATTCACCCTTCTTCCTATAGAAAGGGACCCAAACTAGTTTGGATTCCTCAAATTAACCTTTTATTTCCTTTTGCGGGTCCAAGTGAATGGGAGCAGCCACATGTGGTACATAATAGTTGTTGCTCGAAGAATATAACAGGAAGCAAGAACTAGTTTCTTTCACTTGAGGACCTCAAAGAAGGAAATGTCTCATTTGGAAATGGGAAGAAAGGTGATATCATTGGGGTTGGAAAAGATAGGTAAGACTGATTCTCACTCAATTGAGAATGTATACTTGATAGATAGCCTAAAGTATAGTCTAATCAGTGTATTACAATTATGTGATAGAGGTAACTTAGTAGCATTCACCTCTACCAAATATTTTGTGATTAATCTTACCATTGATAAGATTATTTGGCAGGAAAAAAGAGTAAACAATACATACGTTGTAGATTTGTCCACATTTTTAGAAAATGAAATCACTTACTTAAGTGTGTCGGAAAATGATCCACTCCTTTGGCACAAAAGTCTTGGACATGCAAGTCTGAGTCAACTCAACAAATTAGTCTCTTAGGATCTAATGATAGGGTTGCCTAAAATCATGTTCAAGGAAGAAAAATCTTGTGAGTCTTGTGCAAAGGGGAAGCAAGTAAGATCTTCTTTTAAATGCAAGAAAGTGGTAAGCAGCACCAGAATGATGGAACTGCTCCATATGGATCTGTGTGGTCCAATTAGAACCATTAATCAGAGGCGGTAAAAGATATGTGATAGTGCTTGTTGATGATTACTCTAGGTTTACTTGGATATTATTTTTCACATCTAAATAAGAAGCATTTGACATGTTTTCTTCTTTTGTTAGAAAAACTCAGAAACAACTAGGTACTCACTTGCATCAATTAGGTCTAATCATGGAACTGAATTTGAAAATGCTAAGTTTGCTGAATTTTTGCAGGCTACATCATAAATAGTTTCATGACTAGACCTTTTGTTAAGAATATTCCCTATGAGTCAGTTAAAGGGAAAAAGATAAATATATCCTATCTTAGGGCAATTAGATGCAAGTAGTTTTTTCGCAATAATGAAAAAGATCCCCTAGGTGATTATTATCCCAGAAGTGATGAGTGAGTATTCTTGGGATATTCTTTACTTAGTAAAGATTATAAGATCTATAACAAAGGAGCCATGTGTGTAGAAGAAAGTGTACATGTGATTTTTGATGAAGTTAACACTCTTTCTAAGAGACAGGAACACGAAAATGAAGAAATTGGGATGGTAAGAAACTTAAATGAAATCACAACCCAAACAGGAGATGCATCAGAAGAAGGAACAGGTGATTAATAAATTCTTCCACCTAGGGCAACATGGTAGGGGGAACTGACTAGAGAGGAACTGATCCTCAAACCTCGAGGGAACATGTACATGAGCATGAACATATTCCGTAGTAACAAAACCAGGAAGGAACATCCAAAGAAATTGACTCTCCTTTTGCGACATCCACGAAATTGGATATAGTGAACCTGGTTCATCTGTTGATTAGAATTTGTATAGGGAAATGATTGGTTCTCTTTTGTATCTTACTACTAACATACCTGACATTATTTTCAGTGTAAATCTTCATGCTCGATTCAAGTAAATCCAAAAGAATCCCACTTAGCTGTTGTCAAGAGAATATTGTGATACTTGAAAGGGACTACTGACCTTTGCCTTTGATATTCAAAAGGTAGTAGCTTTAACCTAGTTGGATATCCTGATGCTAACTATGTAGGTTTGCTTGTGGATAGGAAGAGCACCTCATTAGTTGATGTATTTTGGAAATGATGTTGGTTGTATCACTATTTTCTGTAATAAACACTAGTGCTATTAGTATGACTAAGAATCTGATTCATCATAAGAGAACTAAGCAAATAGATGTTAGACACCATTCTTTGAGGAACAACTATGAGAAAGGCTTGGTCACTGTGGAGTTTTGTGTCACTGACAAGCAAATTGTTTACAACTTCACAAAAGCCTTAAGTAAAGATCACTTTGAGAGGAACATGTCTGAATTAGGGATGATTAAGATCACTTACAAGGACCAGTTCAAGGTTAAACAAAAAAAATAAAAAAAAAATTGGAAAACTTTTGGTTAGAAAGTCAGTAAATGGTGTATAATTAGATTAAATCTTGCTCAGTCTCATACTTTCCATAGTATAGTCTTGTGACATGTGTTAAAACGACTCATTAATAGCTAATGATATTTTCTCTATTTTATCAAATTTAGACTTACACAAGAGAATTATCAGTGAAGAACATAGTTCATCAAGAAAACACATTATGTTTTCTACACTCTGCATAATTTAAAATAACTATATTTGGATCATGAGCAGAGTCCTACCAAATACCAAAGTTCTTTTGAACTTATCTGTTTCAAATGAACTAGTTACGTTCAAGACTCCTGACTGTATTAAACTACCTAGATTCTTTTAAGTCTGCTACTCAGGGGGAATAAAGTGGTTCTCCTGAAATTGAACATGTATCTTCTGATTCTAAAGTTTCTCCTAAGGCAATTTCTAAAGTTGCTGCAAATTTGGAGAATAGATTTGTAGGATCCATAACAGGTGTTAAGACTACAGAATCTGGAGAAGTTGGGGGTGAAAATGAAAAAAGAGGAAAGCAAGGGTGCTAGGAGTAATGTGAGGAAAAAAGGGGTCAAGAGTGGCCGATTTTTCACCCACTCATGTAAATTTAACCAAAGATGCAGGTGCTATGGTTATTTGGGGAGATGCGCCTAGTTCTCTATAGAGAAAACCCTCGTAGACCTGCTAAAGAAAGTGACTGAAAGCTATAATCCAGCCACTTAATAGAGTTATCAGTGGCACCAAAACTCATATCATTCCCTATGGCTTCATTCTCACAACTGTGCTTGCACATTTCAATGTACGTATGAAAAAGTGGGAGGTTAGTACATGCATGGATCATTTTCGGGTTAATACTTTGCTTGCTTGTTATAAAGTCACTTTAACTCCTAAAGAACCTAGTTCATCCAAAAGGTACAAGTGCATAGCAAGGTCAGAGCCTTGGTGCAAGAAAGTGGGGCTAAGGATGCTGAGATTGAAAGGCTGAAGAAGAGGTTGGTTGAGGTGGAGACTAAGAGAGATGCTCTCAGAACTGAGCTGGCAAGAGAAAATGAGAAGAATGATGGCATTCTTCAAGGTATGTTGAAACTCATCCAAGTCAAAAACCAAGCACCTAGTTCATCCCAGTCTTAAGTCTCCTAGGTTAATGTAGATTAACCAGTGACCCAGTTCGGGATTTTTGTTTCTTTTGCTCATGTTTTCAATATTTTTATTTATTCTTATGCTTTGTGGTAGAATCTTATCAATCATCAATGAAACTCGTTGTCTTTTGCTCTAACTGTTTGTTTATATTTCTTTGATAGTTAAAATTCTTAGCTTGATCTATGATGATTAATTCATTATTGCATTTAAAGTATCCCTAGTGGCCATGAATAAGTTTTAAAATCAGGTTATCTCATATTTTATGCAACTTTTGGATGATGCCAAAAGGGGAAAAAGGGTTGTGCTTTACACTTTGAGTAGTGATGTTTATAACCTAATGTACTTGGTCCTTGATGATAACTGAAATGTTTCTAACACTGTATTGATGCTGAGCAGAGTTGAAACAGGGCCTAAGCTTATGAAAAGCACAGAGTTTGTCATCATAAAAAATGGGAGAATTTGTTGGTCCAAGTAAAGGTTAGTTTTGAATACTAACAAATGAACTCAGGATGAACCAGGTCCATCCTAGTGGTCCATCTCTCAGGTTCATAAAAATGGGTAAATTAGAGCATGCAGGATGCACGTGAAGGAGATAAGCTTAACTTGATATATTCAATATCTCTTGATCGAAATGGTTGTATAATTGATAAGGAGAAGGAATCCTTAATTAAAGAGAACACTATCCAAGATAGGGAATGAGTTAGAAGTTAAAATCAACTAGAACTCTTCCACCAAGGAAGAATTGCATCAGAACCCTAGTTATTTCTTCATCTACTAACACAATAAATTGCAGGATGTTCTCACATTACAAGTGTTTCACAAAAACGCAGAAGTTAAATGTGAATTGAGAGCAAAATAGCCAGGCCTTTTGCAAGCAGTTCGTGTTGGATTCAAGTGTGCAAACCTGAATCTACATGAACTAGATTGAAGAACCAGCTCTATAAAGAGTTTTATGTGTCTTTCTTTATTTCTAGTTCAATTGTAGTATGTGTTTTCATATTTTACTTTTAAACTTTATCTAGAAGCAATTGTAATAGGTACTTTGAGTATTCAAGTTAGAGTTAACTTGAAGTTGTCGCAACATTTAGAGGCTAGTTGCTATGATGGGACCAGAGGTAATCCGTAGGTTTACAAAGATTTTTGTAAATGTTGTTTTGGTTCAGTAATTTAGTGAAGTGCTTGGGAAAATCCTACTGAGTAGTAGGTCGTATTTTTTCACCTTTTGAGCTGGGTGTTTTTCACGTAAAAATACTTGTGTTCTTTACTTTTTACATTTATTATTCGCAATAGTAGTAGTTGGAACATATAGAAGAACCAGGTCCTTCCATAATCAGTTTAAGAGAAAAATTGGTCACCACACAAATCCCCTCCCCTGTTTTGTGTGGTATTGAAGTATAAAACATCATTATGCTTTCCCAACTAGTCCTGAGGTGGAGTCGTCTGATGTTATTATCACAGGTACTATTTCAGTTTGCAGTAGATATGCTTCAGTTCTATTTGATCCGGGTTCTACTTATTCCTATGTGTCATCCTATTTTGCTTCATATCTGGTTATGCCTCATGATTCTTTGAGTGCTCATGTGAATATTTCCACACCTGTGGGAGATTCTATTATTGTAAATCGTGTTTATCGTTCATGTGTGATTATCATTTGGGGTCTTAAGACTAGCATAGATCTTCTACTTCTCGATATGGTTGATTTTGATGTCATTTTGGGTATGGACTGGTTGCCACCTTCTCATGCTATATTAGATTGTCACGCCAAGATGGTGACCTTAGCCTTGCCGGGGTTGCCTCTATTAGAGTGGAAAGGAACTCCTGGCCATTCTACTAGTAAGGTTATCTCTGATGTGAAGGCTCGGCATATGGTCGATAATAGGTGTCTAGCTAATTTGGCGTATGTTCGTGATTTTAGTGCTGAGGTTCCTTCCATGGTTTCAGTGCAAGTTGTTCGAGAGTTTCCAGAGGTGTTTCCTGCAGACCTGTCGGGGATGGCACACGACAGAGATATCGACTTCTGTATCGACTTGGGTTCGAGTACTTAGCACATTTCTATTATGCCATACCGTATGGCCTCGCTAGAGTTGAAAGAATTGAAGGAGCTGTTGCAAGATTTGCTTGATAAGGGCTCCATTAGACCTAGTGTCTCGCCCTGGGGTGTGCTCATGTTGTTTGTGAAGAAGAAAGATGGATCAATGAGGATGTGAATAGACTACCGACAGTTGAACAAAATCACCATCAAGAACAAGTATCCATTGCCGAGGATTGATGACTTATTTGATTAGGTTCATGGTGCCAATGTATTTTAGTAGACTGATTAGAGGTCTAGCTACTATCAGTTGAGGATTAGGGAACGATGTCCCTAAGACAAATTTTCGCACTCGATATTGGCATTATGAGTTTCTAGTGATGTCATTTGAGCTAATAAATGCCTCAACAACATTTATGCATTTGATGAATCGGGTGTTCAAGCCTTATTTGGATTGCTTCGTGATTGTGTTTATTGTTGATATCTTGATCTACTCTCGCAGTCTAGAAGAGCACGAGCAGCATCGTCGGATCGTACTTCAGACTCTGAGAGACAGCCTGTTATACGTTAAGTTTTCGAAATGCGAATTTTGGTTGAATTTAGTTGCTTTTTTGGGACACGTTGTATCAGCAGAGGGTATTCAGGTAGACCCTAAGAAAAGTGAGAGACAGTTGAAATCTGGCCTAGACCTACTTCAACCACGAAGATTTAAAGTTTTTTGTGTTTGACGGATTATTATCGTCGATTTGTGAAGAATTTTTCATCTATAACAGCCCGTTTACCATGTTGACCCAAAAGGACAAGCCTGATTGGCAATTAATAATTTGACTATCAAGGAAGTGATCTTTCTACTTAAGTTCCACTTGAATTAGGATTCACTTTCTGTTTGGGTTTCTAAAGTTCCAATTGATGAATTAGGATCCACTTTCTGTTTTGAACTTTTAAGACAACGAGCCCATCCCTAAATTATTTTATTCTTTAAAACCCAATTATTATAAAATCAATTCGGCAAGCAAATTGAAAGTGGCCAAATGGTGAACATGTAATGACCCCATAACTTTCTGTATCCTACTTTCCTCTTCAAAACCATGTGGCTGGTAAGAGTATCCACTATTCAATTTCAATCCACATTATCGTGACTTACCCTCATAAATACAAGAACTATTCATCCCATTTATGTAATTCGTAGATTTTGTTCACCATATATATGACTAAGTCTTCCCAAAGCTTTGCATTAATGGCATTGGCTCCTATGGCTAGCTAGCTATGAGCTAGCATGGATATTGATAAGGACTATTCTTCTACTGAAACTTGCCATCTTCTTTATCTTCTGGGTCATTACTCACATGCATGGTTTATTTTTATTTTTTTTATTTGGCGAATAAAGTGTAAAGTCAAACCAAATATTTGAGGCAATTGTAGAAGACTTTGATCATTTCATGGTTTTCTCATGACAGCTGATTAAGACTTTGCAATATGCATTTTGGCACTTTAATGTGCAAAATTAATTTATATGCTTGTCTAGTAGTTGGGTGGTTGTGAATTTAATTTTTGCATGTCGTCAATAGGTTTCTGATTATTAAATATGAATATAAAATAATGTAAAATTGAATTTATATATGCATGTGGTAACTAGCTATATACTATTCTACATATTATCAATGTGTAAGGTTTAAGTCTTACCATACCTTTTTTTCCCCATGCCTCTCCGCCCCTTCCCCACCAAATTATATAGTAAAAAAGCTATCCATAATTGCTTAGAGTATATTTTTTCCTCTAAACTCAAACTTAATAAGCTACGTTTGTTTGCTATTCTATATTCGATTTGATTTTAACAACATCAAACTATTCAGGAAAAGAATGCAACGAAAATTGCAAGATTCAGAATAAACTTTACCAGAAAACACATGCTTATTAAAAAAAAAAAAATAGCATGGTGCACTAAGCTTTCGCTACGGACAGGGTCCCAAAAAGGACCGGATCACAATAGTTTATTAATGTACTTATGCTACCTTAGCTTGCATTCTGCATGGTAATGATTTATGGTGTTAATTAATAATAACATGGTCCCTGTATCATTAATGTACAATGATCGAGATGATGATGACAGTTTTGTAGATTAGTACCACTGACTAATTAAGACACAGTTCATTAATTCTGCATGCATGAACAAACAGGAATTTTGTTCATAGAGTATATGTAAAGTATAATTAGCTAGCTCCATGCATGCAAAAAGTGAAAATTTAGAGTGGGACATCAGCTAAAAGAGAAAAAGTGAGCGGCCGGCTAATCACGGTGCAAAATCTACTACTAGTACTAAACATATCCACGTGAATTTAATGCTATCTAACTAACTTCTCATCTGTAAAAGTTACATAAATTTAGATGTATTATCAATAGTTTTCGGTGGTCTATTCCCACTCTTTTGTCTCTCTATGTTTGACTTTCAATATCTATATATTCTCATTCATTTTCCAAACTTTTCATCCCACATATCTCATTATTATCACTTCTAGCTAGTTCTAAAGAGCACTAGCCAGATAAAGCTAAGGGTCTGAATTAGAATGGCTACAGGGGAGTTGAGGAGATGGATATTGGTGGTGCAATGTGTGGTGATTTTGGGGTTGATCAGCTTGGGATATTATGGGGCAAAAGGAGATCCCCAAGTGCCTTGTTATTTTATATTTGGTGATTCATTAGTGGATAATGGGAATAACAACAATATTCAGTCATTGGCTAGGGCTAATTACTTGCCTTATGGTATTGATTTTCCTGGTGGTCCTACCGGCAGATTTTCCAATGGAAAAACTACCGTTGATGTCATTGGTAAGATCCCATCTCTTTTTCTTTTCTGTATGTTACAAAATCTCTAGTTTGGATTGGTATGAAGTTAATGAAAACACAATTTAAGCTCAGAGAACCTCTTATAAAATGAGTCTATAGGATCCAAATCTATGCAATTATGTTTATTTTACTAATAGAATTTATTTATTTTTTTAGAATTTTTAATGTCGCTAAAATATTCAAGTGTTGGTCCATTAGGGATCTTCATATACGTAGTCATAGTTGTCCTTTAATTCTTCAAATTAACATAAACTAACAACAACAACAACAACAACTACCCAGTATACTCCCACCAGGTGGGGTCTGGGGAGGGTAATATGTAGACGAGCCTTACCCCTGCCCGAAAGGCAGAGAGGCTGCTTCCAATCGATTCTCGGCTACATAAACTAAAATCACAATAAATATTGTTTACTTGCGGCAATTTCTCCCCTTAATAAATTTGGCTACATGCGTGGGGAATAACTCCTACCTCCAACTAATTAAAACTTCCGAAGCAACATTCTATTTTAAAATCTTTTAGCTACCTAAAAAGAGAGTATATAATGTAAGAGCAACCAAATTGTATAACAGTGGTGATTCATATTATAGCTTTTTTTTTAAAAAAATATTATAGTTATTGGGAATACAAAAAGGAAAAGAAAGAAACTATTTTTGCTGTAAATTTTTCTCTTTTATAGAATTTGCTAGGAAAAAGTTGTGATTAATTTACTATGATATATATGTGTTTAATTTACAGCGGAACAACTGGGTTTCAATGATTATATTCCATCCTATGCAACTGCTAGGGGTAGAGACATTCTCGGAGGTGTCAATTATGCATCTGCAGCTGCTGGAATTAGAGATGAAACTGGCAGACAACTGGTACTTCCTCAATTCTGTGATGCATTTTAATTTTCTTTTCGTCCAATTTTGAAAAGTGTTGTTTATTATGAAATTTTCACAGGGAGGAAGGATAAGCTTTTCTGGACAAGTGAATAATTACAGAAACACAGTGCAACAAGTGGTGCAAATACTAGGAGATGAAAATGCAGCAGCAGATTATTTGAGCAAGTGCATATACTCTGTTGGATTGGGCAGCAATGACTATCTCAACAATTATTTCATGCCTCTTTATTACCCCACTAGCAGACAATTCACTCCTCAACAATATGCTAATGTTCTTATTCAACAATACACCCAGCAACTAAGGGTAATTTTTTTATTTTTAATTTACTCCCCCTTTAACACAAATAGTATTTGATAATTGTATGTTTTGTGGTCATAGATTTTATACAACAATGGAGCAAGGAAATTTGTGTTGATAGGAGTGGGTCAAATAGGGTGCAGCCCAAATGCATTGGCTCAGAACAGCCCAGATGGGAGAACTTGTGTACAAAGAATAAATGTAGCAAACCAGTTATTCAACAACAAACTAAAGGCACTTGTTGATAACTTGAATAGAAATACACCAGATGCAAAATTCATCTACATTGATGCTTATGGGATTTTCCAAGACTTAATTGATAATCCCTCTGCCTTTGGTAAGCTTTCTCATTTCAAATTCACTTTCACGGAATTTTAGATATTTCTTTATGGTTTATCTAATCTGAGTCTATTAATTAATTCAGGACTTAGTGTGACAAATGCTGGATGTTGTGGGGTGGGGAGGAACAATGGCCAAATTACATGTCTTCCTTTCCAGAGACCATGCAGAAATAGAAATCAATATTTATTTTGGGATGCATTTCATCCAACTGAAGCTGCAAATATAGTTGTTGGGAGGAGATCATATAGAGCTCAAAAGTCATCTGATGCATACCCTTTTGATATTAGTCGCCTTGCTCAACTTTGAAATAGAGATCACAAATCAAGTGTCTTCTTCATTTCAAATTAAATTTTCTTGTTGAATTCTCATCATTTACTATATATAAGATGTAATCTCCAGTTTTCTATTGCTGAAATGTTGTATTTCCATCTTCCACATTCAATGAAAATTTCATTACTATAAATTAATCATGTGTTGAAATTACATAATTAAGTTTGAAAATGTACTTGTTATGCATTGATCGAGCTAGTAGTTTTGTGCCATAAAGGGTAATCGGTGAAGGAATTTTCATATATGAGCCGTCAGTCATATTACATGGTGTCTGTCTAGTGTAATTGCCCTATTACTTAAAGTCTTTCTTTCAAACCCTTTGCCGAGGTTTGGCAAACAACTATTGATAAGATGGATCTTGATCTTAACTCAACCCCAAAAGCTAGCTTATGAGGTGAGAATTGCCCAAGCCATATAAGGAAATCAAAGACCTCAAATTCCTTCGATGTGGGACAACTCAACACCCCCCTCATGTCCAGATCTCTGGAGCGTGGGCAACATAAATGGAGGGCCCAACATCGGTAACAATAATTGGGATGGGCCTGGCTCTGATACCATGATAAGAATGGATCTTGAGCTTAACTCAACCCCAAAAGCTAGCTTATGAGGTGAGGATTGCCAAGCCATATAACGAAACCAAGGACCTCAAATCCCTCCGATGTGGGACAACTAAACAACAATGGTGATGATGTGTGGTGTTTAGAAGGGGTATATCTACGATCTAAATCGTAATTTATGTGAACCTGTGGTCCTCCGACAATATCAAATATATTTTGTATATAATTTGCGAAAATAACTTATTATTACTTGACGGTATTCATGGTCAAAAGAGGCAAAGTGGTTCACTGACTTTGACTTCGTATTCCTTGCTAACTTAAGGTCATGGGATCAGATCCCTTCAAAATTACTGCTTTAATTTCTTATTCTTAAGTCTTTCTTTTTTCTTTTTCTTTTTTTTTTTGACAACAACACATCCTTTTATTTTAGATTTCCTGGAGTCTTCCATTTCGTTTCCTTCTTTTTTGGAGTCAACACATCCCCTTTCCTTAATGATGCTAAGCATTTTCAAACTATAAAAGCTAAACTCATGATATATTTTTGTGATAATAAACTTAACTATTTTTGTTCATACGTTGTTATGGTAGCAAAATTAATGGTGCACCGATGTTCTCGCAATCCTGGATTCGTATTTGGTGTTTAGTTAAAAGCGAAGCAAAAATTTTAAATTTATGAATTCAAATTCTAATCGTATTATATTACTAAGTTCTAGCTTAATAATTTGTGCATATTTAATAATTTTGTAAAAAGAAATTTAATATTCGAACTAAAACTATTAAAGTTGACCGAACTCACTTGTGACATTCTAGCTCCGCCCATTTGTTTAGTATGTATTGATCATCAAATTGGGCTGTCACGATCCTACATTTGAATCGTTCTTTGAGGCAGCGATTAAGGATTTAGTACCTCATTCATAATTTAGGCTTTGATGTGTGAGATGTTCAGTATTAATAGGCTAATTTTTAGTTGAAATTGACCTATATCTGATTGTGATTTGAGAGCTTGGTTTCTTCTTCATGCGTTGTGCTTAATTTGATTTGTGGTGTTGTAAAGAGAAATTTTTATAAATCAATATTGTTTAGTGCTTTATTAGCTAGTTGTTATTACTATTTATTTATTATTTTCTATAGCTATGTTTTAGATTTTTTAGAGTGTATTCGATGTATTTAAGCTACTTCATTCATGAATACAGTAGCAGTTCTAAGCGTGAAATAGAAGATTACAGCTAGACAGATTTTTATATTCGACTGTATTCACGGCGTGAAACAGGGAATTACAGCTAGACAGATTATTGTGTTTGACTATATTTGATTGTATTCACGATATATATTTGTGAATACAGTAACGTAAATAGCGTAATTCATGGTCTATTCAGCTGTTTTTAAACGAAAAGTGAATCAATTAACATAATAGACTCCTAATAACTCAACAAACTCAATTATAACACACAAAATTTGTATTTCGGTTATAAAAAAAATTCTCAACCGAAAATACCCCAAAAACATAGCAATCTTTAAAGAAAATATGATGAATATTTTTTTCAGCCGATAAATACAACAAAAACAGAGCAATTTGAATACATATATATACATCTGAATACAAAAATTATATTAATTAAAAAAATATATAAATATATTCATGGAATACAACGACATAGTGAATATAATAAAATACATGGAATACAGCGAGCTACATTGAAATACAATGATAAAAAGACAATGAATACAATGAAATACATGGAAATACAACGAGATACATTGAAAAATATTAATAGAAAACTCCGTTCCAAACTTCGTCGTCTTTGTTCAAGAATAACCTTAATGTCGTCTGGTCGAGAGGGTCGCGATTCTGACTCGAAAACGCCATTGTTTTTGTTACCATAATACCCTCACGTGGGCTTAAAAACCGATTATTTACAATTGAAGCCGCCGAAGCCACCGTCAACAGTCCACAATCTCGGCGGAGTTTACAAGCACCATAGGTACAAGTAGTCCGCGGAGGTGGCGGTGAGGTTGAAGCAACATTAGTATCCGGTCCTTACTCCCCGTCACCGTCGCCTCCGGTTGCCGTTGTTACGCCGGAGAAAATTTCTATATTAGATAATTACTCGGCAGCCCAAAAGTTTTCGCTGAAAAACTCTAATTCTGATGTTTTGCCGGAGACTTTTGGTAGTAAGATGAAGGTAGAAGGTGATATATATATATATATATATATATATATATATATATATATATATATATATATATATATGTAGAGAGAGAGAGAGAGAGAGAGAGCAGATATGAGAAATTTGAGTGATAGAAGAAATTTGAGTGGAGAGAGAAAAATAATGTAAAGCTTATTTTAATGGCTTAAGGGTAGGAGATGACCAAAAATAGATATTTGGCTATAAAAAATCAAAAGGTAGCTATGAAATATAATTTTTTAAAAGGATTTTTTTTGTGATTTCTCACTCGGTATCCAGTACTCACATTTGGGTCCGATTAATCCGGATACGCACAAGAAAGTCACATATTGGGGGGTAAAGCGCTCCCTAATAAAGGCGACAAAGGTGACTATATACCCAGGGGCTCGAACTCGATACTTCTAATTAAGGATGAAGGAGTACTTATCACTCTACCACAACTCTTGTTGGTGTTTAAAAGAATTTTTATTTAAAATAAATAAAATATCAACATTTACTATCGGACGTAACTAATCCTATTATAAATAGGTGAAAATCACTTTTATTCCCCAAGCTCGATTTAAAAAAATCAAACTCGTCTTTCAACTTTGGAAAAATTATTATTCTCGTCTTTTAATCTTGCGTGCAATGTCTGTCTTACCCTTGACATTTCAATTCCCCTTATTTATAATATTATACCTTTCTATATTACGCAGATATTTTTTGCTGGTATTTTATTCATAATTTTAAAAATGGTATATCTTATAATATAATGTACTTTAAGTTCATTAATAGAATAATTAATTTATGAATTTATCACAATATAGGTATAAATAGGCAACTTTTATGAATGTATTACAAAATTTACCTCTATTTTCCATCCGCTATTTTTCTTATTGCCTGCACTTCATAATTAACAAAAACAATTACGTACTTGATTCTCAAATTTGTAAATATTCAATTCTGATTGCTATTAACAAAATTATTGATATGGGAAAATTATTTATCCTAATATTTTATTTCGTCATTTATTTTATTATTAAACGTCAATAATATACTTGATTACTACTTCTCACTTTTTTTATTTCGAAATAATATTTTGTTTATCTATAGGTAAGTCCATAACATTATATAGTTATATTATAGAATAAAAACAAGAGATAAAAGTTGCAGAGGGTAATATAGGTATTTTAAAAACCATCTTATTTAAAATTCAGAAACTGCTGTCTGCAATTGAGTATATATTGAGTCGTGTCCTTTACATACTTTGCAATCACAAAAGGAAAAAAAAGGACTTTGCATATTTTTGAGGAACTCAGAAAACAGAAATACTAAAGGAAGAAAGAAAGAAAGAAACACAAAAGTTAACAACATATGCTCCAAGTGAAGAAAGAAAAATGGGGGAAATATGGAAGAACAAAATGCTCCCAATGAAGATTAGCTAGTCGTACACCATTTTTTATTTTAAAGGGATTTTAGAAAAGTGATGGTTATAAAATTAATTAAACAAAAAAGTATCTTAGTAGGGACAAATTAGTTAAAATATAATTTCTATATTAATGTAATAAGCAGTTACTAAGAAGAGTAAGAGCACATGCAGGTAATTGGATGATTCTAGAAGAATAAGTGAGAGAGTGATGAGCACAAAGTTAAGCCATTTCCATATATATGCATAGAAGAAAATGTACAGATCCATCTAACTAAAGAGGCTAACATCTATATATACTAATAACTAACTAACCGTCTAATGGAGATTAAGTTGCAAGATTTATTTGTATACTTTAACCCCTAAACTAATGTACTATCTATGTTGGTTTAATACTCGCCCTCAAGCTAGAGAGGAGAAAAAGATTCTTCACTCCTAACTTGCCAAGTAGATGATTATGTTGAGTTCTGCCCAAGCCTTTTGTTAAAATGTGCAATCTACTCACTAATGTTGACATGCATGGTTTTAATAGATCCAGCTTTCACCTTTTCCCAAATAAAATGATAATCGTTGTTTATCTGTTTTATATGCTCATGGAATATAGGATTGGTTGCAATTTGTATTGGATCTATAGGAGCCCCTCCGGAATCTGCACACCTCAGTGAGCGTAGTCGACTGTCTATATGGATCGGGCTGCACGCCGCAACGATGTACGGATCGGGCTGCATGCCACAACGGTTATTCTGATTTCTGTTACTGTGAGAGTATATGAGTCGAGTGCTGAGATTGAGTGATAAGTGATGAGAATGAGCGCGAGGGGTGGATTTCTACTTGTTATTACCTGTTAATCTACCTGCCTCACCTGATTTGGAGATATTTTATTCGACTTCTTCGCAGGTTTACTGCTTAAGTGATTTTACTGCTTGATATAGAATATTTTTGTGCCTTTACGTGTTTTCATGCTTTCAGTCATTATTTATATTCATTACTCAGTGAGTCGGAGTACTCACATTGCTCTTGCGCATTGTGTGCAAATTTAGGTGTTCTCGAGACATTGTGGGAGTTTCTCTTGCTGATTATCATCCACCGGAATCATCGTGGTAGCAGCATAATGTCCGCAGACCTGATTTCTCCCTCTATCTTTTACCTTTCAGTATCTTAGACTATCTCTATATTTGACTGTTGAATTCTTGTAATAGAGGCTCGTGACTTATGACACCAGATCAGCGGGTTAGTGTAGAGAGTACCGTTACGTTTTTCGCACATCTTATTTACTATTGCAGACTTTTGTTTATGTTAATTGGCATTTAAAACTATTATAATTTGTAATGAATTCTACGAGAGAGGGGTTGTGATTGATAATTGATCGGACTTGCCTACTAATGTGTTAGGCGCCATCACGACTAGGGTTGGGGTTGTGACATAAATACCTTGAATTTTAATATTCACTGAAAACCTACTAAGAGGGATTACCAATTTATAGTCGACAACTTTATAAATAGGTTAGCTAGTTGGAAAACAGAGCACCTAACAATGGCATGCAGAACTGCTCTAATCAAAGCAACTTTAAACACTATTCCCGACCACATCATGCAAATTATGTCCTTCCCAGCACATGTAATCAAGCGATTAGAAATCTATCGAAAATTTTTTTACGGGGTTCCACTTCACAGAGAAAGAGGCTTCACCTCACTACTACCAAGGACCAAGTTGGACTTGGTATTTAAAGCTACAACAAAAAAATGAAGTCATATTAGCTAGTACGGCCGGAGGCTATTTCACCAGCCTCAAACACCTTGGTCATCTTTTCTAATTACTAAATATGTTTCAAACAATCGCTCACCCATTAAACGAACTTCAACCTTATGGAAGGATCTCTTGCATGGGTGACAAATTTGTCAAATTGGTCTAAAATGACATGTCACAAAAGGTACACAAGTTAATTTCTAGAATGAAATTTGATGGCCCTAACATAAGAAGCATTGTCTATGAATAATGAACACAACTTAACAGTAGCTCAGGTGCTCCAAATCACCAGCAACCCTACATCTAGTCTCTCCATCGAACTACCCTATAAAATAATTACTTAATCAACACTGCCCACATACCTATATCGTTCAACATCTGACCATATAATTTTGGGATTAACACCAACGAGTAAATTCTTTGTCAACTCTTGCGATGAAGCCCTTACTAAGCCACTCTATCACCTTCAAGGATGGGTATGGAAATTGAAAACGCTTCCTAAATTTACACATTTTTTATGGTTGACAAACCACAATAGATTGCCCACAAATGACTATCTTTACACACTGGGTATTACAACATCTAATATATGCATAATATATAACCTCGAAAAAGAGACAATTCCTCACATACTCCTTCACTGTGTTCATGCACATACCATTTGGAAAGACCTAAAATTAGACTACCTTCTGCAGTCCTTAACCATTACTGGAACTCCTAATCATGTATAGCTTAAACAACTTAAATGTCAAAAGGCTTAAACAACTTAAATGTCAAAAGGGTATCTGTTATGACACAGGCATACCTTTGCAACAACTGATTCCTTTTGCATTATGGTACCTTTGGAATGCGCGTAACAAAAATTATTTTGTAAATGGTACTATCCAACCTTCTACCAATATAATTGTGCAGTTAACCACTAACATCTTTTCCTAACTAATACATGCACCCATAAAAGTCTTAAAATGATTAGATCTAAAAAAATGGATTTTCCCTGATCGGGGAAGCTTTATATTAAACATGGATGAGGCTTTCAGCCCACAAAAATCAACAGTTGGCTTCGGGGGGTCGGGGCGGGGGGGGGGGGGGGGGGGGGGAAGGAGAGGGGGTCTTCAGAAACCATAAGGATGAATGGGTAATGGGCTAATGAGGGTCACTGTCCATCGACCAACGTCATAGAAATTGAACTTATGGCACTACTTCGTGGCTTACAACTAGCGTTAGCACATAAACTAACTCCATTAGACCATTACATATGGACACCCAACAAGTAACCACTTTGTTGCATATACATACAACACAATACTCATCCTTGTTAAATGACTGCAGATTTCTGGTTCGGTAATTGAGTAGTCCAAAAGCCAGTCATATTTACAGGGAGCAAAATATAGTAGCAAATGACCTCACACACTTTGGATCATAGCTATAAGGTAGTAACATTACGTTTTTAGCAACCCTCTACCATCTCCTCAAGATCAGCAAAACAACATATCACTGCAAAAGCCTGGCATGACTTTTTGCGTTCATACACACATGAACAAATTTTGTCAACCTTCGAATAGGCCATCTTCCAGCAATGTTTGTTGTAGAAGTAGTATTAATATTTCCGATTTACCACTGCTCCATATTATAGCTGTGCCTCCATCTAACAGTATAACTACTACAATTGATTTAGCAAGGCACCCCAGTGCAGGTTATGCTCTACCTAGTACTTTTTCTAATGCTATCCATGAATAGTCGCTCCCTTTAACACTTTTTTAATTATAACATAAGGTAGTCATTTAAAACCAAAAAAAAAAAAGTATATATAGGAAAGACATGAAAACACTAATTGAGAGAAACCTTTTAGATAAAAAAAGGAACCTTTTTTCACTCTCCACCATTTACTAAATTTTAGAAAAAATAGTTAGTATGACTAAACTTTTCTTAATTAAATATTGCAACATTGTTATGGACACTTACTTCTCCTCTCATGTCACTACATTATTTAAAATAAAATTTAAAGCTTTTGCTAAAAATATAAAAATGTCTTTGAAAAAATAAAATGGCGCCAAAATTTTCTATTTTTACCACCAAAAGCTATCTTAGGTTATCTCCAAGGCTAGCACCATTTTTTGCACCAAATTTTGCACCAAAATAGTATAACACCAAATTTACTTCAACTATTACACCATTTTATATACTAAGTCTTCTCTCTCTTCTATATTATATTATTATCTTCTATTTAATTTTATATACCACATAAATATTTAAGTTGTGCCTTATTCTCTCAAAAACGCTCGATCTTGGAAGAACAAATGCAAGAAAGCATGGCTCTACTTATGCATCATCAGAGTATGAGGCTCCTATTCCATCTTCACCGTTGGTAGCGTCGGGAAATTTGTCATTATATTCACTAAATTTAAATGAAGATGTTACAGGTGAAGCCACATCATCACAACGACCTATTGGGGTAAAGATAACAAAATTAAAGGGAAAAGTTGATGAAGATTACATGAAAATGATGCAATCGAAAAATAGTCGGATTGTTGAGGCGATGGAAAAGGCAACTAAATCAATAAATAAAGCTTCGAGACAAAAAGAATAAAAAGAAGAAAATAAAATTTTATTGACGAACTTGAATTCCATTGACGATCCAAATCTTCGTGAATTTTTGCGACAAGAACAAAAACGAGTAATCGATAAAAGAAGTCAACAATTTCAACAACCACAACCACAACAATCTTCTACCCCGTTCTCTCAGTATTTTGGTAATTTAAACGACATAGGGAATTACTAAACTTATGTTTTATGTTTTTAATGTAATTTCAACATTAATGTATCATTCTTTTATGTCTTTAATTATAATATATTTTCATTTTATGTACTGTTAATTTTTCTTTTTTAGATTTTAGTTTTTACTTTTAAAATTTAGAAACATTAGATATCTTACATTTGTATTTTTTTAAAATAATGGTTATAATTCTTTTTATACAATTATAATAGTAATAAAATTAAGTTAATTTTATATAAATATAATATATACAAAAGTTATTATATCAAAAAATAGGATATAAAATTAAAATTATAAAGATCTTAATATAAAAATTAATTATATACCCAATATATGATAAATTAAAAATTACAAAAATAAAAAAATTAAATAAAATATTAATAAACCAAATATAGATCGTGATGAATAATGTTGCACCAAATTTGATGCAATACTATTCATATTGTATAATAGTGCAAGAAATAGTATTGCATTGAAGTAAAAAAATTTCATTTCTTATACCAAATTTGGATTTGATGCAAGAAATAAAGTAATTTTGGAGATGGTCTTATACATGAAAGCTCAATTTCCAGGTGGTTGTTAAATATGGCTAAAATGGAAAAGCACCAAAGACTGCATCACTTTACTTGGGAATTTGTTTAAATCAATAGGAAAATCTTTAACTTTTTCTGGAGTCGCCAACCTTCACAATTTCTTGCTTATTGAGTCATCAACCTTCTTCATTTCATTGCTCATTGAGTCGTTAATTTTAAGTTCCTTCAAGTCTTGAACTGTTTCAAGTTGTTCTCAAGTTTGATATCTATGGAGTTTGAATGACTTCTCGATTGTTGAAATAGTTATTCTGGAGTCTTCGAATGACTTTTCAATTGCTGCTATTTATTTTAGTAATTTAATGTGAGAAGTAATTTTTTTTTAATAATTTGTATATAAGGATAATATTAGAAAACAGATTGTGTTATAAATAGAACTCTAATTAGAGTGAATGTCTGTCTTATAGAAGAGTTTTACTTTGAGGCTAAGTCTTTTCTCTTCCTATAAATAGAGGGGTCTTACCCCATTGTAAATCACCCCAAAGTATCAATAAGAATACTCCTCTCTCTACTTCTCTCTATATTGTTCTTGTTCTTATATTATTTCATAACACGTTATCAGCACGAGTCTCTAACCAATTGAATTTGATTTCTTCCTCCTACAGAATTTCTATACGAAAAAAAAAAAAAATTAAGAAGAGAAGAAAAGCTTAGGTGAATTTGCTGTGACGAAGCCTTCGTCTCCAATATCTATTTACCGTGTGAATTTCCAGCAAAAGAGTGTAATAACGATTGCTACTGCTCCATATGAGAATTTCTATACGGAAAAATAGAAGAGATGGTATCATCATAAATAATGCAACGGGATGGAAACTCAAGAGGTATATTCGATATCACAACATTTATTGGTGTACCTTAAAGGTAAGTAATTTACTTTTCCCTTTCAAATTCTTGAAATTCTACGATTTGATTTCATATACAAACATAGACAACAAAGTTTGATTATAACTCTAATGGAGTTTGTAAGGAATTATAACCACGTGAAGTGGTAAAAGTTCTATGTATTGCCATGATTAAATTCATGTATGATTGTGGGCAAAGAATTGAAAATCCGTCCGATTGAATTTGCTCCATTCCCTTTAGAGAATGTGGTAGCAGTATGTGATAAGTCTGAAAGAAGACAAAATTATTACCATGAAGGTATCAATGAATGTGGACGTGGCAATAGACGGAATTATAATCGTCATCATTGTGATAATGAGAATAATAAAGATTCTCAAAATAATCTTTAACTTTATGAAAGTAATATTTGACATAAGATTGTATATAGCACATACAGATGATTATGATCCATTCCCTGAAGTGAATGTGATAATTGTAATAAAAGCCCGTAAGTATGGACACGCTCTTGATGTAATGTCTGACATTATGAAAAGAAAGTTCGTTGCCCTTGAAATTTCGGGCAAGAACTATATGACATGGGTGTTGGATGCTGAAATCCACTTAGATGCTATGGGTCTTGGAGACGCCATTAAAGACAGAGATAAAGCATCCACCCAAGACTGTGCTAAGGCCTTGATTTTCTTGCGCCATCACCTTGATGAAGGTTTGAAAATTGAATACATCACAGTCAAAGATCCACCTATCTTGTGGAATGGCTTAAAGGAGAGATATGACAACCTGAAGTTGGTCACTCTGCCACAAGCACGATGCGATGAGAATCCAAAAGCAAATAATTCATAAACTATATATTATCGTTGCGGTGGAAAAGGGCACTGGGCGAAAATTTGCCGTGTACCAAGACATTTGGTTGAGCTTTATCAAGCATCTCTAAAAGGTAAATGCCCTGAAACCAATTCTGTCTCTGACGACAATTTTGACATCACCCACCTGGATGTGGCAGAATTTCTTTGAGCACCCTTAGGGGAAAATAGACCACTTAATTGGTGATGGATCTGCAATGAAGGAAGATGGAATTGTTTGATTTTATTTGTATTAGTTAGTGAATAAACTAATAGTCATTAGTATCAGCTCGTATTAGTTAGTTTATGACATAATGTTAGTATTAGTTCTTTAGAATGTTTCAATATGCTTAAATTTCAAAGATATTTTTATTTTTCAGTAGAGTTAATCGACTAACCTAACAGTTAGTCGATTATCTAATATTTCGCATTAAAACTGCAAAACAATCGATTATATTAAGACAGTGTGATCTGAAGTTTTTCAAAATAGCAAATAATCGATTATGTATGTTTAACAATCGACTATATTAAGACAGTGTGATCTGAAGTTTTTCAAAATAGCAAATAATCGATTATGTATGTTTAACAATCGATAATATTAAGACAGTATGATCTGAAGTTTTTCAAAATAGCAAATAATCTATTATGTATGTTTAACAATCGATTATATTAAGACAGTGTGATCTGAAGTTTTTCAAAATAGCAAATAATCGATTATGTATGTTTAACAATCGATTATATTAAGACAGTATGATCTGAAGTTTTTTAAAATAGCAAATAATCGATTATGTATGTTTAACAATCGATTATATTAAGACAGTGTGATCTGAAGTTTTTCAAAATAGCAAATAATCGATTATGTATGTTTAACAATCGATTACATTGAGACAGTGCTTAAACTGAAATTTTCAAACTGCAAAGTAATCGATTATGGAAAACATATAATCGCCTATCTGATTTAGTTAGTCAACTAACCTCAGCAGATTTTGAAAATATCGTTTAAATGTGAAACAAACGGATTGAATTTGTTTATTCTCATGTTCATGTATTTTCTTTTGTATGTCAAACCATGGGAAAGCAATTTGTTTAATTGATTCATGTACTACACATACGATACTCAAAAAAAAGAAATATTTCTCTCAACTAAGTATGTGTAAGGCAGATGTTACTACAATCTCTGGTAGTAGTAAATTGATTGAAGGCTCCGGAAGGGCAACTATAACTCTGCCTAGAGGAACAATGTTTATCATAGAGAATGCAATGTTCTCCTCCAAGTCTAAGAGAAACTTGTTGAGTTTTAAAATATCATTCAAAATGGATATCAGATTGAGACAATACATGAGTATAATCTTGAATACCTCATTTACTCATGAAAACGAGGCTGCCCACTTCGGTTTGGGGTCACGCCATTTTGCATGCAGCAATGCTAGTTCGTCTCTGACTGACGAATTATCACAAATATTCCCCGTTGCAATTAGTTTTGGGTCATGAACCTAATATATCCCACTTAAGAATTTGTGGATGTGCAGTATATGTGCCTGTAGCACCGCCATATTGCACCAAAATGGGTTTGCAAAGAAGGTTAGGAATATATGTTGAGTTTGAATCGCCCTCCATTATTCGCTACCTCGAAACATTGATAGGGGATTTGTTCACTGCATGATTTGCAGATTGTCAATTCGATGAGACACTTTTCCCAAAATTAGGGGGAGAAGTTGGTGAAACCAAACGGGAAATTTTGTGGAAAAATGCATCATTATCTCGTTTTGATCCACATACCTCTATTTGTGAAAAAGAGGTGCAAAATATTATCCATTTGCAAAGAATAGCAAATCGAATGCCAGAGGCGTTGGTATTGAATATACCACACTCACCCCTAGAAGGAGGTTTGAGATGATATATGAAAATAATGTCATTGTTATGGCATGAATGATCATTGGTCACGTACCTATTGTACGCCAAAATATTTTGGAAATATGACTATCGAAGGACAACGATAATGCAAGAAACATATCTTGCATATAATTTTTGACCATGACCGTAATGGTATAACTTTCTCTTTAAAAGAGATATTCACCACATGGATGTTCATGAATCTGTGGTAGTACAAAATTAATTGAGAGCTCTAGAAGAGCCAAGTATTACTATGTTGGAGAAACGCAATTGATTACCAATAAGGTATTGTGTGGTAGTAAGTCTCAAAGAAACTTATTCAGTTTCCAAAGTATATGCGAATGCGATTGATTATATTGAGACTATAAATAAAGGAAAGATTTGATATCTTCTATTACTACAACTTGTAGCGGGATAATTTGTATATGAAAAGCTACCCGCTTTATTCTTCAGTTTGTACTACACAAACAAAAGAATGCCACAATAAAGTGGATATTTATTGGTATAAAAACCCATACCATAATAAACTTGAAGTTTATTGATAATTGCACACGTCATGGTGTAAATTTGAAGTTTATCAATATTGATAATTTATTCAGTTGGCATTCGGGTTAGCCATCTCATTTTAAGTATGATGTGCAGTAATAGAGAATTCACATGGGTAAATATTAAAGAACTAGAAAGTTCTTTACGAATTCTCTTATATTACTTGTTCTCATTAATTGATTGACCAACTAAAGAGTTCGGGTTGAATCCCATAAATTCTGGAAATATCAAAGGTGAATATGGGCTCATTCACCTGCCATGTATACCACATATGATGCATTTATGATATGGTTACATGTGCGATTGTTATTAACCCGCAGACTGGCCGGTGCTTGCGAGGTAAATTGCACAGTAATATAACTTCGAGCATAATTTCCAGATTTTCTATTCAAGATAGTTCATCTTGATAAGTTGGTTTATATCATAGTTGGTTTAGCAAGATAATTATTGAGTGCCTCCACTTAATAGCTAAACTGTTTCTTATGAGAACAAAGTTATATATATCAGTTTGATATACGTTGTATACGAAAGTATATTACATTCTCCCCTCACAAGTGGTTCAGGGTCAGGAACCAAATAATTTCATCTTATTATTATTGATGTGCGACAAGAAAATTCCACACAAGCTCAAGGGGAAATTCTACAGAGCTGTGGTTAGACCTGCGATGTTATATGGGGCGGAGTGCTGGCCCGTGAAGAACTCGCATGTTCAGAGGATGAAGGTTGCAGAGATGAGGATGATTAGGTGGATGTGTGGGTACACCAGGCTGGATAAGATCAAGAATGAAGTTATTCGTCAGAAAGTAGGGGTAGCCCCGGTGGACGAGAAGATGAGAGAAGCGAGGCTGAGGTGGTTCGGGCATGTTCGGAGGAGGGCCCCCGATGCCCCGGTAAGGAGCTGCGAGCGGTTGGAGATTGTGGGTGGTCGGCGAGGGAGAGGGAGGCCTAAGAAGCATTGGGGTGAGGTGATTAGACAGGACATGACCAGTATGCAGGTTACCGAGAACATGACACTTGATAGGGGAGTCTGGAGGTCTAGAATCAAGATTGTAGGCTAGGGGCTTCTAGAGTCCGTCGTTCGCGTCTCTCGGGGTTGGGTGTGGGATATCTAGGGTTTCCCATAGGGGATTAGTGTTTTAGCTTATGTCTCCTTATGAGTGTTAGTATGGTAGTTACGGCTTGTTATTATTGCATTAATGCATGTGACTGTATTTATGTTGCTTATGCCTTCATACGTATTTACTTTATTTCTACGGGAGTACCTATGCTTTATTATTTTGTTTTGTTTTGCTTGTGTTTCTAATTTCCCCCTTTGTTTTCGTAATGCAGATTTTCCTCCCACATCCTATACGCCGGGGGTCGTTTGGAAGCAGCCTCTCTGCCCTTTCGGGCAGGGGTAAGGCTCGTCTACCTATTACCCTCCCCAGACCCCACCTGGTGGGACTACCTGGGTAGTTGTTGTTGTTGTTGTTATTATTGATGTGCGGTGTATATTTTCATTAACACCATAATGCACAAAGATGGACTCTCAAAGTTGAGGAAATAAGTTAGCTTTTCTAACATGAGGGGGAGACATGATAAACGCTTGAGAAAAGGTTACATGGGATGAATTATCATTTGTATATATAGATCCTCGAATATCATAATATGAACCTGAAGTTCATAAAAGGATAATTCAATTGCAACATATTGCAAAGCATGCTATACGCATTTGCTGACCCAAAGAAAGTAACTATATTCTCACTGCAAATGCTCATATTAAGTCCTAGAAGGACAAAGTCTTTGATACGCTTAAGGCGTATAGACAAATCAGTTTCAAAAGGAACTTCTTAATAAAGAAGATGAGCAAATGATCAATGTGATCATAATAAGGAGGCAAGTGATCTAGAAGATCACATGACATAACACTTCATAAAATCTCATGAGAGATTCAGGTACCTGAATATATGAGTAAAGAGATCTCCATGTTATGTCTTTATGAAAATTTATTGGAACCGATATAAACTGTTCGTCGACGACATCTATGATAGCGCTAAATATCGATGAGGGTCTTATGTTTGTCGAATACAAACAAAAATATTGGCTAAATGGAAGAGATACAATTCAAGCAGAATTGATTCCATATGAAAGACATGTAGTTTTGGACATGTAGTTCAAATACATGAAAGTATAAAGTCAATGGTATGTGTAATCAGTTTTCGATATCTTATTTGTTTAGCATGACATGAAAACTTGATATGCATCTAAAGTCTATTATATGGCTTATATGACTTAACTTATATGTCAATCCATGAAAGATTGAAGTTGCTTGAAGCGTATACAATTCTTGGTCCTGAAGTACCACATCCTAAGTGCAACTTGTGTACATATGTATCTTGCTATAACTATAAGCATGATGGCATCGAGAATACATCTATGGAGATATTGAAGAGTCATTCCACGATATTATATGAAGATGTTCATATCTATCAAGAATGATAATTTCAAGATGGTGCACAAGATTGGAATGCAAATGCTCAAGGATGTGAATTGATGCTCTTTTCAGGGGGAGTTAATGCGCGTTGCACTCTTTTTCCCTTACAAGGTTTTGTCCCACTGGGTTTTCCTTGCAAGGTTTTTAACGAGGCAACCAATAGGCGCATATTCAAACATGTGTACTCTTTTTCTTTTTCTATAATTTTTTTCCCATTAGGTTTTGTTTTAGTTAAGGTTAAAACGAGGCACATTATTGAATAGACATTCAAGGGGGAGTGTTATAAATAAAACTCTAATTAGAGTGAATGTCTATCTTATAGAAGAGTTTTACTTTGAGGCTAAGTCTTTTCTCTTCCTATAAATAGAGGGGTCTTACCCCATTGTAAATCACCCCAAAGTATCAATAAGAATACTCCTCTCTCTACTTCTCTCTATATTGTTCTTGTTCTTATATTATTTCATAGCAGATTGCATTTTTTTTCTTTATTATAATGTATTTAGGAAAGACTCCACAACACTATTAAAAACCCGTCTCACTTATAGCTGACAATGTTAAGTTAGACGACATTGAAAATTTTCCCGTTGTTATGAAATAATATAAGAACAAGAACAATAGAGAGAAAAGTAGAGAGAGGAGTATTCTTATTGATACTTAGGGATGATTTACAATGGGGTAAGACCCCTCTATTTATAGGCATAGAAAAGACTTAGCCTCAAAGTAAAACTCTAGAATCTCTCTAAATATAGACATTCACCTTAAATAGAAGTCTATTTATAATACTCCCCCTTGAATGTCTATTCAATAATGTGCCTTGTTAAGACATTAACTAAAACAAAACCCAATGGGAAAAAATTAAAGAAAAGGAAAAAGAGTACACATGTTTGAATATGCGCCTATTGGTTGCCTCGTTAAAAACCTTGCAAGGAAAACCCACAAAACCTTGTAAGGGAAAAAGAGTGCAGCGCGCATTAACTCCCCCTGATAAGAACATCAATTCATATCCTTAAGTCTCTGCATTCCGATCTTGTGAACCAGCTTCTTGAAGGTTGACGTTGGTAGAGATTTTGTGAACAAATCAGCCATATTATCGCTTGAACGAATCTGTTGCACATTGATATCATCATTCTTTTGAAGATCATGTGTGAAAAATAACTTTGGTGAAATATGCTTTGTTCTATCTCCTTTTATGAATCCTCCCTTCAATTGAGCTATACATGCTGCATTGTCTTCATACAAAGTCGTGGGTAGTTTGTTACACTTCAAACCACATTTGTCTTGAATATGATGTATTATAGACCTCAACCACACACACTCCCGACTTGCTTCATGAATAGAAATTATCTCGGCATGATTAGATGAAGTAGCCACAATTGATTGCTTAGTCGATCGCCAAGATATGGCAGTGCCTCCACAGGCAAACACATAACCTGTTTGAGATCGAGCCTTGTGTGGGTCGGATAAATATCCGGCATCAGCATAACCAACAAGATCAGGACTGCAATTATTTCCATAAAATAAGCCCATATCGGTAGTCCCTTTTAGGTACCGTAATATATGTTTGATCCCATTCCAATGTCTCCTTGTAGGAGCCGATCTATACCTTGCTAAGACATTAACTGAAAAGGTTATGTCAGGCCTTGTAGTATTTGCAAGATACATTAGTGCGCCAATTGCACTAAGATATGGTACTTCAGGACCAAGTAGCTCTTCATTCCTTTCTTGCGGTCGGAATGGATCTTTATTCACATCAAGTGATCGAACAACCATCGGTGTACTTAAAGGATGTGCTCCATCCATGTAAAACCATTTCAGTACCTTTTCTATATAGGTAGATTGATGAACAAAAATTCCGTTTGCTAAATATTCAATTTGCAAACCAAGACATAATTTTGTCTTTCCGAGATCTTTCATCTCGAATTCATCCTTTAGATAATCAATTGCCTTTTGGAGTTCTATGGGGTTTCCAATAAGGTTTATGTCATCGGCATATACGGCAAGTACAACAAATTCCGATGTTGTTTTCTTTATAAGAACACACGGGCAAATGGCGTCATTTATATAGCCTTCTTTTAACAAATACTCACTAAGACGATTATACCACATTCGTCCTGATTGCTTTAGACCATACAAAGATCTTTGCAATTTAATTGAAAACATTTCCCGGGACTTTGAATTATGAGCGTTTGGCACTTTGAGTCCATCGGGAATTTTCATGTATATCTCATTATCAAGTGAGCCATAAAGATAGGCAGTAACCACATCCATTAAATGCATGTCAAGCTTTTCAAGGACAGCAAAACTGATGAGATAACGAAAGGTTATAGCATCCATTACAGGCGAATATGTCTCTTCATAATCGACATCAGGCCTTTGAGAAAAACCTTGCGCAACAAGGCTTGCCTTATATCTTTGTACCTTGTTTTTCTCATTTCTCTTGCGTACAAAGACCCATTTATAGCCAACGGGCTTAACACCATTAGGTGTTTCAACTATATGGCCAAAAACTTCACGTTTTGCCAGCGAATTCAATTCTGATTGAATTGCTTCTTGCCATTTTGGCCAATCATGTCTTTTTCGACATTCTTCAACAGATTGAGGTTCGAGATCCTCACATTCTTGCATAATGCTAGATGCGACATTATAAGCAAAGACATTATCCACCACTATATCCACTCGATCAAAATTTGCCTCAATATTGATTGGATTTATGGATAGTTCCGTATTTTCCAGAGTCTCGGGCTCAATGGATTCTTCATGAATCTCAGAATTTGTTAAATCATGAATTTCCTCATGAGATTCTTTCGTAGTTTCATTTTTATCATTTGCTTTCCTCTTTCTAGGATTTCGATCTTTAGAACCTAATGGCCTGCCACGCTTCAGGCGTGCATTCGACTCATTGGTTATGACACTAGATGATTGTCCAACAGGGACATCAATACGGATTGGGACATTTTCCGCGGGGATGTGGGATTTCGTTATCCTTTTCAAGTCCGTAAATGCGTCAGGCATTTGATTTGCTATTCTTTGCAAATGGATAATCTTTTGTACCTCTCTTTCACAAATAGAGGTATGTGGATCAAGATGAGATAATGATGCATTTTCCCACAAAATTTCCCGTTTGGTTTCACCAACTTCTCCCCCTAATTTTGGGAAAAGTGTCTCATCAAATCGACAGTCTGCAAATCGTGCAATAAACAAGTCCCCTGTCAATGTTTCGAGGTAGCGAATGATGGAGGGCGATTCAGACCCAACATATATTCCTAACCTTCTTTGCGGACCCATTTTAGTGCGGGATGGTGGTGCTATAGGCACATATACTGCGCATCCAAAGATTCTTAAATGGGATATATTGGGTTCATGACCCAAAACCAATTGCAACGGGGAATATTTGTGATAATTCGTCGGTCTGAGACGAATTAGCATTGCTGCATGCAAAATGGCGTGACCCCATACCGAAGTGGGCAGCCTCGTTTTCATGAGTAATGGCCTTGCAATCAACTGCAGGCGTTTAATTAACGATTCTGCAAGACCGTTTTGAGTGTGAACATGAGCTACAGAATGTTCCACTTTTATCCCAATTGATAAGCAATAATCATTAAATGCTTGGGATGAAAACTCAGCAGCATTATCCAGTCTAATAGACTTGATTGGATTATCAGGAAAATGTGCTCGTAGTCGAATTATTTGTGCCATTAGTTTTGCAAACGCAAGGTTGCGTGATGACAACAGGCACACATGAGACCATCTACAGGATGCGTCTATCAAGACCATAAATTACCTAAAGGACCCACTGGGTGGGTGAATAGGTCCACAAATGTCCCCTTGTATACGTTCCAAAAACGTGGGTGACTCAGTCCCAACCTTTGTTGGTGATGGTCTGATAATCAACTTGCCTTGATAACAAGAAGTGCAAGGATATTCATTATTTGAAAGAATTTTGAAATTCTTTAACGGATGTCCATATGAGCTTTCTATAATCCGTCTCATCATGATCGATCCCGGGTGTCCCAATCGATCATGCCAAAGTACGAAAGTATTGGAATCAGTAACCTTTTGGTTTACTGTTGAATGTGCCTCAATTGCACTAATTCTTGTCCAATACAGGCCACAAGATAAAGATGGGAATTTCTCAATAACTCTCTTCTGACCGGAGACATTCTTTGTAATGATGAGATATTCAAGATTATCTTCATCTATTGTCTCAATATGATAGCCATTCCGGCGTATATCTTTAAAACTCAACAAGTTTCTCTTAGACTTGGAGGAGAACATTGCATTCTCTATGATAAACATCGTGTCTTTGGGCAGAGTTACAGTTGCTCTTCCGGAGCCTTCAATCAATTTACTACTACTAGAGATTGTAGTAACATTTGCCTTATACATATTTAGTTGAGAGAAATATCTCTTTTCTTTGAGTATCGTATGTGTAGTACATGAATCAACTAAACAAATATTTTTACAGCTGGACGTTGATCCAAGCTTGCTTTGTGAGATATCCATATTTGCTTTTCCATAGTTTGACATACAAAAGAAATACACGAACATGAGAATAAACAAATTCAATCCGTTTGTTTCACATTTAAACAATATTTTCAAAATCTGCTGAGGTTATTCGACTATCTTAGTTGATAGTCGACTATCTTGGGAAGCAGTCATTTAGGTTAGTCGACTAACTGAATCAGATAGTCGACTATCATGCCTTGCGGAAAAGTCCAGTTTTTAATTTGAAATATTAGATAGTCGACTAACTAAGTTGATAGTCGACTATCTTAGTAAACAGTCGTCAGGATAGTCGACTATCTTAGCTTGCGGAAAAATCCAGTTTTATTGCGAAATATTAGATAATCGACTAACTGTTAGGTTAGTCGATTACCTCTACTGAAAAATAAAAATATTATTGAAATTTGAGCATATTTAAACATTCTAAAGAACTAATACTAACATTATATCATAAGCTAACTAATACGAGCTGATACTAATGACTATTAGTTTATTCACTAACTATTACAAATAAGTAAAATAAAATCAAACAACTCCATCTTGTTTCATCACAGATCCATCACCGATTAGGTGGTCTATTTTCCCATCGGATTGCTCAAAGAAATCTGCCACATCCAAGTGGGTGATGTCGAAATTGTCGTCAGAGACAAAATTTGTTTCAGGGCCTTTACTCTTTCGAGATGCTTGATAAAGGTCAACCAAATGTCTTGGTATACGACAAGCTTTTGACCAGTGCCCTTTTCCACCGCAACGATAACATATAGTTTCTGAACTATTTGCCTTAGGATCCTCATAATCCCGTTTCTGCTTTCGGCGGTTATCTCTCCTCGGGGGGTGACGGACATCATGGAGATTTCTTCCTTGTCTACGTCCACGGCTATGACCCCGATTACGACCACGACCATGATTAGATCCATGGCCCTTTTCATGATTGGCATAATGAGAATACACCTTATCTGCTTCAGGCAATGGTGTAGACCCGGTGGGTCGATTTTCGTGATTTCTCATGAGCAGGTCATTATTTCGCTCAGCCACAAGTAGGAGAGAAATCAGTTCAGAGTACTTTTTGAAGCCTTTCTCTCTGTACTGTTGTTGCAGTACCATATTGGAGGCATGAAACGTTGTAAACGTTTTCTCAAGCATATCATAATCAGAGATATTATCTCCGCAGAGCGTCAACTTAGAAGTAATTCTGAACATTGCAGAATTATATTCGGAAACAGACTTAAAGTCTTGGAGCCTCAGATGAGCCCAATCATATCGTGCCTGTGGCAGAGTGACCAACTTCAGGTTGTCATATCTCTCCTTTAAGCCGTTCCACAAGATGAATGGATCTTTGACTGTGAGATATTCAATTTTCAAACCTTCATCAAGGTGATGGCGCAAGAAAATCAAGGCCTTAGCACAGTCTTGGGTGGATGCTTTATCTCTGTCTTTAATGGCGTCTCCAAGACCCATAGCATCTAAGTGGATTTCAGCATCCAACACCCATGTCATATAGTTCTTGCCCGAAATTTCAAGGGCAACGAACTTTCTTTTCGTAATGTCAGACATAATCGAAAATCAAATTAGGAAGAGAGAAATACCTTAGTTTTTCTCGAGAATCGATTCTTGAGTAGAGTCTCGTGCTGATAACGTGTTATGAAATAATATAAGAACAAGAACAATAGAGAGAAAAGTAGAGAGAGGAGTATTCTTATTGATACTTAGGGATGACTTACAATGGGGTAAGACCCTTCTATTTATAGGCATAAAAAAGACTTAGCCTCAAAGTAAAATTCTAGAATCTCTCTAAATATAGACATTCACCTTAAATAGAAGTCTATTTATAACACCCGTCTTATATTTTCTTTCTTTTTCTAAATCGCTGTCAACAATATTATAACCTGTTAATTGCCCCATGCACGCTACCCCACAAATAATTAAACCACTGTAGACTCTAATAATGATGAAATAAATATTTCTACGACAAAACCTCTCTTATATATTTTTAAGCGACCCTCACCCCAATCATCAACACACTCTTCTTCGTCTACTTGTTCATCTTTGTCTTAAAGGTCTGCCAATGGCATGTTATATTACAATAATCACGGTATTTTTGGTCCTGAAGTTAGTTCAAGGTGCACCTCAAGTGCCTTGTTATTTCATTTTTGGGGACTCATTACTTGATAATGGCAACAACAATGACCTTGACACAGCAGCAAGAGCTAATTATCTACCTTATGGAGTTGACTTCCCCGACGGTCCAACTGGTCGATTCACCAATGGCAGGAGTATGGCAGATTTCCTAGGTGATCTTAACTCTCTACATTTTCTGATCCCTCCCAAGATTTTAAATTTTTCGTGTTAAACGGTGTGACCATTGATATTCAACACGAATCATATTCATGTGCAATTTTTGCTTGATTCCTTTTTAATGGGTGGTTATGAGACCATGACCTCCGGTGGCATATGTAAGATTTTTTTATAAGTGCTGTCACAATTTAAAGAAATGAACAAAATGAGTATAGTATAATAATAAGTGATGTCATTATATATATTTATCTCCAATACTTTTATTTTCTTATACATATAAGTGATGTCCCGTTACATCGTATGGGTCGAGGTGTATACACCCCTGATGATCTCTATACCATGTTGAAATATTTGGCCATTCTATCTAGAAGTTTAAACTAGCTGTTACTTCCGTGTATTTATTATTTCTAACCTTCAAACAAAATTAGTAAGCATATTGTTTTGTTATTAGAGTCTTGTTTAATTTATGCTTTTGTCATAAATTGTAGCGGAACACCTTGGTTTTGATAACTACATTCCACCTTATGCTGCTGGTGCAACGGGTGAGGAGATCTTGCGAGGTGTGAATTATGCATCTGGTTCAGCTGGAATTCGCAACGATACAGGAAATCACCTTGTAAGTATATAAATTGGGATATTTGTGAGCCATTCCATCCATGCATGTATGCATTAATATCTTCACTTTTCTTTGCTATTAACATTTAAGTTAGCAATACACTTAGCAGAACGTATACAATATTTTATCTTCTTGTTCAATGTGAAATGGTGATACATATATTCATAGAGCTAGTATATAAATAGAGTATAATTATTCTAGCTAAATCTGAGAGCAATTTTTCACCAACGAAAATGAATTTTTTAATATTTTGCTATAGCAGTTTTCAAAGATTGAAACACGTGCGAGCATAAAATTTGCCAAGGGTCCAATCACATCAAAATATTTAATATTTTGCATTATTGAGGCTAGAAAGTGAATTTCAGGTTGTTGACTTTTGAGTAACACCTAAAAAGGTAGACAGATCACAGATGTATTCTCCACAAATGAAAAAGAAAAAGAAAAAGAAAAAGAAAAAGAAACGGGAGAGATATATAAATATTAGTCTATCCGGTTCAAAATAAGTGACTCTTTTGAATATTTTTACACAGATTAAAAAATTCACCTTTTAGTATTAATTAATAATGTAATTGATCATATTAATTTTTACTATCTCACATAAACACTCATAATACATATTCCAACACTATTTACTCCAACGACAATGTAGGGAAAAAATAATTAATTCATTCTTAAAATTTAAAAATATCACTTATTTTGGAGTACAAGAAAAATTAAACAGTCACTTATTTTGGACCGGATGAAATATAAATAGGTTAGGTAGCAAGTTTGTTTTCACGCCTCATATCTTAAAGAGGCAAAGCATTTTCACTCAATCTTTTTGAAAGATTTGTCATAAACATGTTATATTTTGCCAAACAGAAAACACCACTTATTTATGTTTTTATTTGATATAGAAAACCGTATTAATTTTCAGGGGTACAGAATTTACTTGGGCAGACAATTGGAGAATCATAAAGTAACAATTTCCAAAATAGCTGATTTACTTGGGAATACAACCTCAGCCAAAAACCACTTGAATAAGTGCCTCTTCATTGTGGGAATAGGCAGCAATGACTACATCAACAATTTTCTAATGCCAGATATATATCCAACAAGTCATTTGTACACACCAACTCAGTACGCAACAGTCTTGATCGAACAATACTCCCAACAGCTAAAGGTTCGAATTAAACTTTTTTTTTTATTGGATATAGTTAAATTGCTATTTTAATTAAGAAAAATGAGAATAGTTGAATGGTTAATGTTGCAATTTTGTTGGTAGTAGGATTTATATGAAGATGGAGCAAGGAAAATCACCCTATTTGGACTGCCCCAAATAGGTTGCATTCCAGATGAGTTGAAAAAACACAGCACACTTTTATGTGTCGATTCAACAAATGAGGCAGTTCAATTATTCAATAAAAACTTAAAAGCTCTTGTTGATGATCTTAATACCAATTTACCAGATGCACAATTCATATACATAAACATGTACAGTATTTCATCCGCGATAGGTATGTCAAACATCAGTAGTATACATATACGATAGAATTTTTCCTTATTGTATACTAATATTTGTCACGTTTAATTTCAAAATTTTTTCAGCTCTAACTCTTTTGAATAATCCATGCTGCCAAGTTTGGAAGATGATGCCTGAAGGGCAATATATTCCTGGAAAAGCTCCATGCCTCATTAGGTCTACACATCTCTTTTTTGACAATTTCCATCCAACTGAAATCGCTAATTCCATCGCTACACATAGAGCTTACAACGCTCTTCTACCCTCTGATGCTTATCCTATGGATATTAGTCACTTGGTCACGGGCAATGATTTGTATTATGATCAGTAACTTTCGCGTGTTTCACGATTTTTATGGATATATTTGTAATAATCGTCAACGTCTGTAATAAGAATTCAAGTCGAGTGGCATTTTTTCTTTGATTGGAATAAAAAGAAATTCATTTTCCAGGTAATTGGTCTCATTGTAATAATCACATGCCCTGCATTTGATGAGGTCTAAAATTGTTATAGGCGTACTACATAAACAACCTCTTTTATAATTGTTCTCGACGATTAGATAAACACTTTCAACTGACCCCTTTATTATTTTTATACTTTAAGTGACTATTAAGTAAATCAAGTAAATATCATTAGACTTTCCTAATAAACCAAATAAAAAGTGACGTGTGTAATTTTAATTAAAACCATGTGAACCCTTCCCACTTTTGGATTTAGTTGTACGCATTTCGCAGCAATCCATTTAGTCAGCTGTAATATCACAAGACTTTCTTCTTCTTCACCTGAAATTGCAACACAGCGGCAACAATGGAAGCTGCTAGGGTTTACAATTCTCAATTGCTTTTTTTTCCTCTGACGCTGGAGCCGCCAATGATGGAGCAATTCATTTTTTTATTTTCTAATATTGATATTTTCTTACCGCCTAAAGCTTTAAAGCTTTAATATCTTCTCCTACTATGAGAGAGACTTTTTTGCTCAAAAAGAAATTCTTTTTCATTCTCCACCGTTTATTTCTATTTTTTTTCTTGCTTTCTTGTTCAAATGCTAGTTTTTAAGTAATAGATTTAGAAATATCAACAATCCTCAATATACTTCATACTACTTACTTTCAATTTATTTTTCTGAAAAAACTCTCAGGCATCAGTAGAATCTTTCATCATATCGTTATCTTCATTGTATTTTCTTCTTTTTTGTTAAGATTAGTTATGTATATTAATTACTTGATCAGTTACTTATGAGTTAGTGGAATCATTAGTTAGTTGAAGTTGCCATCCGTACCAATCAGTTAGTTAGTTAGGAAGTTAGCCGACTTAGTTCATTAGCTCAGGTTTTTGATTGTATATAGTGGAGGTTCCACTCATTCTTTTATTTCAATTAAATTGAGAAATTCTGAAAAGTTCTTCTATCTCTTTATTTGTCTCTCGCTATGACCTTTCATGGCGTAGAGGCTTGGATCCTCTCTCCATGGAAGCTCAGCTGAGCTTCAAATTACTGTTTCATTGAAAGTTTTGATATGGTATCAGAGCGAGCAACGTCAATTTGGACTAGCTTCACAAGATCTGCTAATTCTACCTTTGTCAGTGTTGATTCGAACTAGATCGCACACATGCAAGCTCATCTCTCCATCGATTTCAAACTATAGTTGTGAAGAAAGGTTATGATTTACTTTTGAATCTGTAATTGTTTAGAACTTGAGGGTCGATATGATCAAACAAATGGAAAAAAACTGTACCTAATTCAGAAAGAAATCAATGATATATCCCAAGGAGCCCTTGTTGTCATCATTTATTATATAGAAATGAAAAAGTTCTGGGAGGAACTCAATATCTTGATTATCAAATCTCATTGCACTTGTAATTGCAGCCAAGGAGAGCATGCACAAAGCTGAGTAGGATAGGAGGTTGATACAATTCCTTATGTGATTGAATGAGACATACACTGTAGTTCGGGGTAGCATATTGATGATGAATCATCTTCCTTCAATTACCCAAACATTTCCTTTGCCGCTTCAAGAGGAAGACAGAGAGAAATCAAACCAAATAGTCATTATTCTAGAGTCATCGGCCTTGAATACTGGCACAATCAAACCTAGGACATTCAGAATAAACTATTCTCCCAGAAATAATCACAACAATAAGACTAGGCCCTTCTGAGATTATTGTAAGAAAACAGGTCACACAAAAGAGAAATGCTACACCATCTCTCTCATTGTGACCTTTCATGGAGTAGAGGCTTGGATCCTCTCTCCATTGAAGCTCCGTTGAGCTTCAAATTACTGATTCATTGAATGTTTTGATATTTTTCAGCATTTTTGGCGTGGTCCAAACAAAATAATTTAAGCTGAAAAGGGCAGAACATATGAATGAAGTCCTCCTATGCTCAATTTGTAGTGAGACATAACTGATTTATCATGTTAGCGCGAAACATTTTTTCTAATATATTTAATCGTCACTTTAAATGTCAAAATGGTTAAAGGGTCAGTTGAAGCTCGTGTTTGTCTCATCACTGATGATAACTAAAATGTATCGTTTATGTATTTCACCAAATTAATATTATGCGAACGATAAGCGGCCCTCAAAATGCCAAGTTTCTAGTTCGTATCCTAATTTGATTAGATTCAATTAGCTAATTAATTACCAGTTTATCTAGTGTCAATTAAGCCGCTTGCAACTGTGCAAGCGACAAGTAACATCACGGTAACATCAGGACTCTAGCAAGGAATAAATTAAACAGATGAAAGTCAAGAAACTTAAATGCTCAGAAGCATGTGTTAGATGTATAAGCACGTGATAATTAATTTCTATCTCATATAAATATGTAAAGAGATCAATTTTTTAGCTGCTCTCGGTATTATGCTATTGAGGTTATTATTTGCTGCTTGACTCACCTTTACTTTATTTATTAAATCTAACTACTAACAAGAAAAATATTGAAAAGGCTCTAGAAACCAAAAAATGAATTAATTATTAATTTCTTCGATTCACAATAAATGATTAATTTACTTTTGAGACCAAAATTAAGAAAATATTAAATTCTAAAAAAAATAGTCAATATAACTAAACTAACCTTAATTAAATTTACAGCATAATTATAGTAGCACTTACTTCTCTTCTCAAATCACTAGATTATTCAAACTAAAACTTGAAACTTTTGCTAAAATTTTAAAAACGTCTTTGAAAAATAAAATGAATCCAAATCTTTCAATTTTTATCACCAAAAACTATCTTATAAATGGAAGCTCAATTTCTAGGTTGTTAAACATGGCTAAAATGGAAAAGCACCAAAACATGCTTCACTTTCCTGGGGAAATTTGTTTAAATCAAAAGGAAAATTTTTAACTTTTCTGGAATCGTCAATCTTTCACAATTTTCTTGCTTATTGAGTAATAATCTTCTTAATTTCAGTGCTCACTGAGTCGTCAATTTTGATTTCCTTTGAGCCTTGAACGGCTTTAAGTTGTTCTTCAACTTTGATATTCATGGAGTTTGAATGACTTCTCAATTGCTGAAATAGTTATTCTGAAGTCTTTGAATGACTTTTCAGTTGCTCTATTTAATATTAGTAATATAATATAAGGAGTAAAAGACTTTTTAGGGATATGTATATAAAAGTAATTTTAAAATAAATAAATTAAATTGTTTCTTAATTATATAAATAAATATTCATTTTAGACCAAAATGAAAAGTAAATTGGTCATTTATTATGGAACCGGGTGGAGTACTGAATTACATAAAATTGATAACTAATGGATTTTGAAGTTTAATAGTCTTATTTTTAAAAACACTTCTGAGTAGCAATTAGTGTTTTTTTAAAATTGCTTCTATGTGTATTTTTTTCAAAAGTATTTTTCCAAAAAATACTTTTGGAGAGAAGCTACTTTTTTTTTAATTTCTCCAAAACTTACTTGTGCTTCTAATAAAGTACTTTTTTCCCGTAAACTTTGGTCAAACACTTTAACTTTAATTATAAAAGGATTTTTAAAAAAATAAAATAGAATTTATTTTTGACTCGAAGAAGCTTGGCACTGCTATAAAACTTGCACTTCCGCCATATGGATTTCTGCCAGCTAAATTCCGTACCTATAATTTAGCTATAAAAGCTAGTGCGGATGGCAATTAAAACCTACAAAAATTTCAATCCGTCCTCTTCAGTTTTTCCTATTAGTTCATTCAATAAAAAATTATATATTAAAGTGATAATTAATTTCACTTTAAATATTTTAGTTTATGCTTAACTAATTAAAATCTTTTGCACTAATATAGATGTTATTGCTTATTTTCCTATCTTTTTTAAACTTTATATCATTGTAATGCGTTTTACTGAAGGTGACTGGCCAAACTTTATTAGCAGTAGATCATTTAAATGAGAGTCGGAATCACGATTTGAAGTTTTTGGGTTTCGAAATCTAATTTGTTTAAGTTATTGGGTTCTAAAATTAATAAGTTGTACATATTTAATAATGTTTTTAAACAAATTCATATTTGGATAAAAACTACTGGATTCGACCGAACCCGTAAATTATATTCTCGCTCCATCCCCGATTTAAATAACAGCTAGGCATGAGCGCATGACATCAACTTAAGTAACCTCACTAAGCATAAAGGGGAGAAATTGGTTGATGTTTGGTAATAAGTTCATATTTTTAGTACATTACTCGCCTTATATTTTGGTACTTTAATATAATTAATTGTGCGATTTAAGTTTAATTAAGTTGTTTTATGTGTGGGATCATTAGAATATAAAGACGAGTGAAGGTTGCACAACAGGGTGACGAAAATACAAGAAAAAAACACGAAAGCACGGAGAAGCCTAGCCAAGCGACATCTGGCTTATGGCTGGCATTATCTCGCGCCAAGCCCTGCCTCGCGAGAGTCTAGGTGCGCCCTCAGCCTGGCCCTGCGAGGTCGGCGCCAGTATCCCCAGTCCGCAAATTAAAGTATTTCCTATAGAGTGTAAGACTTGAAGACTTCGACTCTACCCTATAAATACTTCCTAATCGTGTTTAGGAAGGGTTGGACATTATTTAGAGTTTCAAACAATTTGTGGAACAACTTTAGAGCGAGAAATAATAGAGTTTTTCATCCATTATTCCTTCTTCTTTTTCTTTTTTGTAATTTATTTAGAGCAAAATACTTGGATAATCGTTAGTGCGAACATGAGTGGCTAAGCACTCTAGTTCTAAGGTTGTTGTTGACATGAATATTGACATTTATTAATTATATCTTTGTTTATTCGAATTATTATATCATGATTGTTTCTTTAAATCTAGTATAACTTATGAATTATTGTAGCTACTGATTCACCCTACTATATAGGCTATGCTTGGAAATGACATATTTAAATTAGAATAGAATTAAAGAAAGCTTGTTTCTGAATCCGTAACTGGAGAAAGATTTTCTCGTTTATGATAGAAATATACCTAACAGTCGTGCTTGGTTTGACTGTCGTATTTTCATGAACAACTTTGGGGTTGCTTTTACCAATAAACGTTGGTTATATTTCTTTATGTTATTTGTACCAATAACCGGTTTATGGATAAGTTCTCTTGAAGTAGTTCATGATAGATTCAATACCATATGAATATACAATGATATATTGTGGATAGACGAATAATATTGTGAAAGTATACTATTTATATAAACGATCTAGTCAATTAACAACCATAGATAATTTGAATTAATAAGTATAATTACTAACTCAATAGCATTAATAAATCGACCATAAACCTTTGAATCTTCACCTCTCTGATTAAAGTCCAAATCACAACTTCTTGCGTTCTTGTTAATTTAGTAATTACTTGTTTAATGTTTGCAACAGTAAATTAATAGAGAGAAAAATCACATTCTTAATTACCTTGAACAGTAAATTGAGCCTGGTTAACAATTTATCTAAATTTTTTTGGGTTCGACATCCTATTTTCGAGATACTTTATTATCTAACAGTCATGTATACTTAGAGAACCAACAATTATGCTCATTATTTTTAGACAATTTGACTCACTTTAAACCATTATTTCCTACTTTCCTAATGTAAATAATTATCTGCCATCGACTTATAAGTTACCAAGTAATTTGAAACTTATGTATATAAGTTTTCTATACAAAATTAAACTTTTCATAAAGTCTTGATATGACAGCTCAAATTTGCTATTCCATGCCATGTGATTATCCCCGTGTTATGACAAATCATATTTGTTTTTGCATTGCAGGTGATTGTCCCATTTGGCTTCGAAAATAATGTATAATAAAACTCTCATAAGCAGAATTCACGCACGAGAAAGGCGTTTCCCATAAAAGGTAAAGCAACTGAGCCCAGGCCCATCCCAGTAGTTTACCTGTCATACTCCATGTCAAATCGAGGCCCACAAAAAATCTGGCAGTTAAATGCCTTTTTCTGAAAGTTTTAGGCCTGAAAACTACAATTCAGATTTTGAAACTTGCACTTCCAAGTTGCAAGTTTTTGACTTTTAAAATTATGGTTTCTCATATGCTTTTAAACCGAAGTTGATGTTAATGGTGTGTTTGGTATATCGAAAAATATTTTTGAAAAATAAGTAGTAATTTTATTATTTTTCGGTGTTTGGTACACAACTTAAGGAAATAACTTCTCAAAAAATATTTATAAATAATTTAGATACAATAAAAATGAAGCCATAAACATTCGACCCAACAACCTTCCGAACCCACAAAGTTTATAAACTTCTGAAGCGCTAACTTCCGAACACGCAAACTTTTGATCCTGTAAACTCTATAAATTCTAAACCCGCAAACTTCCAAACACATAAACTTTCGAACTCAAAAACTTTGAAACTTGTAGAATTTTGAACCTGTAAACTGAAAAATGATAAAATCAAAATTGAAAACATATTATAAAAAAATTGCTGCAGGGGGTTGGGGTGATGTGAAGTGGAGGGTGGTGATGGTGGCGGTTATGGGGGATGCAGAAAAACGAAAAATTAAAAATACAAAAAAGAAGTAAACAAATAATCATTTTTTAAGGGAGGTGGAGGTGAGTGGGTGTTTGAGGCGGGGGCAGTGGTTCAGAAAAACAAAAAATTGAAACACACGAAAAAAGTATTTTTTTTTTTTGTTGCATTAAGGGGGGGGGGGGGGGGGGATTTAGCAGGGCAGATAGTTACGAAAAAGAAAAAAAATCTAAAAAAAGCCTTTTTGGAGAGAGGGGCCGAGAGAGGTGGGGTAGGGGAGTGAAATTGGAGGGGTTGGGGTTAGATGTGAGGGTAAGTGGAGCTTTTGAAAATATTTTCCTAACTTTTTCTAAGGAAGTTATTTTCCTCCAATTTCAGGAAAATATGATATTTAGGAAAATATTTTTCAAATTATTTTTTTTAACCAAATAGAGGAAGATGAGAAAACATTTTTCGTCATACCAACATACCCTAAGAGTAGGCGTTCAATCAATCTATTCGTATGCAATACTAATTTCATATATGAAATAAATATTGTTTGGATCCAAAAATAATATCTCCAAGTAAAATCAATTTTTTTTTAATAAATAAAATATAACTAAGGTCACTTGCCTAATATATCGATCCATTATTATTAATGGATCAAGAAGAGGGTTCTTTACATCATTGCAAAGACGGAAGCAAGGCGACCCTCTATCTCCTTCCTTGTTTATTGTAGCTGCTAAAGTATTGTCCACATCCTTGAACAAGCTTCATTCTGATCCAAAGTTCACCCCCTTTCAAATGAATCAAAGATGGCCCCAATCAACCATTTAGCTTATGCGGATGATATTGTGATCTTTAGGGCCAGCAACAACAAATCAGTCAGACTAACTATGCAACAAGTAAGAAATTATGATAGAGCTTCAAGGAAAAAGGTTAATGGAGACAAAAGCTTCTTTCTTACAGATCCAAAAGCTAGAGCTCAACGAATCAACAAGATGAGAATAACCACCGGTTTCATGGAAAAGGTTTTCCCTTTAATTACCTAGGATGTCCCTTATATGTGGGCAACAAAAAAAACTCTCTCATTTTGACCCGATGGTGACTAAAGTAACTAAGCGATTGAATGGGTGGCAGGGCAGACTCCTTACTTGTGGGGGGAGAATTATTCTTATTAAAAATGTTTCTCTACCTATTTACACTCTTTCTGCTATGAGTCCTCCAGAAGTCACCCTTAATTTGATTGGAAAGTATTTGGCTAGGTTCTTGTGGGTCACTTAAGCGGATAAAATAAAGTATCATTGGAGTGCTTGGAGGAACCTATGCCTACCAAAAGATGAAGGTGGCATTGGCATAAGACCAAAGGAGGACATTAGAAATACTTTAGCCATGAAGAGGTGGTGGAGTTTTAGAACTCAGAACACTCTACGGGCAATCTATCTAAGAGCTAAGTATTGCATCAAATCGCACCTTGTGACAAAAAATGGGCTGCAGGTAACTCTCATACTTGGAAAATTTTGACTCAAATCAGGGACAAAATAGAAAAAACATGTTAGCATTAATAAGGGCATAACTGTTTCTGATAGGATAACTGGTTAGAAAAAAGGAGCACTAGCAAATTTTTTCCCAAATAACAGAAAGAGCAAAATACGATTGTTATGGAATTCATTCAAGAGGGCAGCTAGAACATGAACAAACTCATCAACACTCTCAACGAACTGTTTGCCTTATACAACGGTGCTATAGATATTGGAGATCAAACTCAAGAAGCCTACCCATTATAGGAAGCCGCCGCAGATAGCTAATATTCTAACAAAAGTGCCTCGCATACAATTAGGAGTAGAAAACGGAAGAATCCAGCTTTTAACCACATGTGTCTCAGTTGCATTCCCTTCAAAAATCTCCTTCTTGGCCTGGAGACTATACCTTGGTAAGCTCCATTTTGATGAAGTTATTTCTTAATTTAGTAACCATGTTGTTTCCAGATGCAGGTATTGCAACAATCCTAAGAAAGACTCAATGCAACATGCACTCACATAAGGATAAGAGGCACAAAGACTATGGCAAGCTTTTGGATCCCCCATGCATCAAGCATGAAAACTGGAGCATTAGGAGAACCTTTACAAACTGGTGAAAAGAAAAGTCAAAGAACAACATCCATAAATTCACTTTTCGGGCAGTCCCTTTAGCCATGTGTTGGAAAATATGGAGAAGCTGGAGCGCGTGCAGGTTTGGTGAACAAAATAAATTTCAAGTAAGAAGTATGGAAACACACATAAACTGGACCATGCCAGCGGCTCTAGAATTGGCAATCCCAAGAATCGGTAAAACAGAGTCATGGCCAAGGTACTGTGATATTATTGAAAGATGGACACCAACCTTCAGGGTGCTTCAAGTTAGTTGGCAGAAACCTTCTCCTGGAAAGATTAAAGTAAATACAGATGGAAGCTACTTCAAGGAAACAAGTAAAGCAGGAATATGGGGAATAGCTAGAGACGAACAAGGTAATTGATCATGGCCTTTTCCCTACCCGTCCAGTGTAAGACTAACAACACTATTGAGGCTCTGGCAGCCAAAAAAGGAATCCATTGTCAATCAAGGTTATAACAACATTGAATTGGAGTTGGACTCACAGATAATTGCCAACATGCTGATGCAAGGCAACAATAACAATTGAAACTTAAGAAGATCGTCGAAGATATCAAACAGACACTTACCCAAGAGGTTAACGTTGTTTGCTGCTACAGGGAAGAAAATCAAGTAGCCGACAGGCTTGCCAAAAATGTTGCTATTTCGGGTGAAAGTTCATTCTTTTATAACTTCCAACACCTCTCAAGAAATGTAAAAGGGCCTTTTCAACTAGATAGATGGCAATTGCCTAGCTATATGAAAAGGTACGACAAAGTTAATTTCTTTGTAAGTTGATTATTTCGGGTAGAGAACATTAGTGTGATGCATATACTTGTAATCCCTCATGTCTCTCAAGATTAGAAGGAGGTCAAGTTCATGTCCCCCTCCTATATACTTTTTTTTGTTGATATAGACATGATAGGAGTCTAGCCGAACCCTCCAACACCACGGGAAGTGAAAACCTAGGTGATTGGCTTAATAAAAAAAATTAAAAAAAAACTAAACACATTTCACTTCCAATTAACCTAAGGGGCCAAAATTTCTATTTTCACTAGACTTTGTTGAGAATATATGCATATCTCAATTACAACAAAAACAACGACCCAATAAAATCTCACAAAGTGGGGTCCGGGGAGGATAGTGTGTATGCAGACCTTACCGCTATATATTTCAATAGGTTATAGAGGCTATTTCCGATAGACCCTCGGCCCTGGAAGACTGAAAGAAAACAAGAAGAGACAATATTTATGTATCGTCAATAGAAACCATATAAATAGTAACAACATCATAAAAACCATAAAATAGATTACATGCAATAATAGTAACCAATAATTAAGGCCCAAAGCTATGAAAAACATAAAGGATAGTGTGGACACAATATTAAGTACTAGCCGTCTAAGATCAATCCTATCAAATCAGCATTCCCTCTAAAAAATAATAGAAAAAGATTGACTATCCCCTAACCTACAAGCCTAATGTGTATCTCATTTACAAGGAAAACTGAATTAAGTTCACCGAAACGTTAAAGAGTAAAGATATTGGGAAACTGCAAGTGTGCTTGATATTTTTGTTTATGGTCTAAAATTTCTTCAAATTTACATGACGGGTTCGATTTATAATTACAAAAAATGTCGTCTTGCCAAAAATGAAACATGAAGATATATCCTGCTGGCTATGCCCCCTTCAAGTTACTACAAAACAGTTTTCATAAAGTCAGACCTGAATTATTTAATCTGTGTGGTCCACGAATTGGAGTGATACATCTTTTTTCTTTTGTAATTTGTTAAAGGAAATTCGTTCTTTCGTTTCTTATCCTCCTATAAATAGCTCCTTATATTGTTTTTATATTGCATCATTCCTTCCCATCTAGATTTGGCCACCTTTTTTTAGATCATACATTCTACTTTTCTTAAATGGAAAGTGAGATGAAGATATGGTTTATGTTGTTGGCTGTATTGTTGAACTTAAGTCCTTTGTTGGTAAAGGGAGAACAACAGGTTCCTTGTTTGTTTATTATGGGAGACTCTTTATTTGATAATGGAAATAACAATAATCTATTTACTACTGCAAAGGCTAATTATCCACCTTATGGAATTGATTTTCCTGATGGTCCTACTGGTAGATTCACCAATGGCAAGAATACCGCAGATTTTATTGGTCCTAACATCTTCTTCTTCTTCTTCTTTCATTATTAAATTTTAATATATCCTTCATTGAAATTCTAGTTTTGTTTAATTATGCTCTAACAATATTGCATGATGCATATTACATTGCCTGTTAGTATTGGGTAACTATATGGATAAAATGTCTAAAATAGACTCATGTAGTTATATCGTCTTTCATTTTTTTTCATATAAAGCTCCCAGTATATCTGGGCTTTCATTGCTAATAGTAGACGACGCATGAGGAGGTGTGGCCTTGCCTCAGTAACAAAATATGTTCTGTGCAGTATTACCTAGAAGTTACTGACACAGTTGCAAATAAGGAAGTTAAACACACTTAACTAACATAAAAATTTGCCTTATCATATCTTATTCTCATACTAGGTAGTTGCCATTTATCTAAGTGGTATGCTCCTTTAGCATCTCTCGGGAGATCTTGAAATGCAAAAAGAATCCTGTCCTCCTGCAGAGGCGGTGCCAGAATTTTAAATTTATGAATTTGTAATTCTAATCGTTTTAAACTACTGAATTCTAAATTAATAATTTATATATATTCAATAAATTTTTTAAAATTAAAACAGGTTCGAACCAAAAATTACTGAGTTCGGTCGAACCCGTTGGTTACCCTCTAACTCCGCGCCTGCCCTCCTGTATAGTATTTACATGTTTTACTAGGTCATCTGCCACTTGATTTGCTTCTCTCAAGCAGTGTCTAACTTCAACATTTGCTTGACATAACCTCTGCTTAGTTTGTTGAATGATAGCTTTAAGTTTGCAGTTCTCCATATTCGAATTATTCTCTATTAAATTGTTACCAATATATAAGAAAATTCCATCGAGAATAGTTGCTATACAAATAAGAGTCCGTTTGGACTGATTTAAAAAAGTGATTTTTTAGCAAAAAAAGTTTTTAAGCTAAAAAAAACAATCAGTTACGGTTGCTAAATTTATTGTTTTTGGTTCGTTTTAAGCACTTTTTTATTTTGTCAAATACTAAAAAAAGCTTAAAAAAACTGATTTGACAAGCGTAAAAGCCAATCCAAACATCTTCTAAGAAACTCTCTTAGCTGCATTTTATAGTAAGAGTACAAAAGTCATAGTTTCATTGAATCTCTGTATATATATCGTACGATAATTATGCGCATTTTCGTAGAAATGATTAACCAAAGTAACATTTAGCAATGGAATATTTGTAAACTATTGGTGAATCCATACTAATATATTTCCTATATTTGCAGCGGATTTATTGGGTTTTGATAAGTATATTGAGCCATTTGCAACAGTGAAAGGTGTGGAGATGTTTAGAGGGGTGAACTATGCATCTGGTGCTGCTGGAATTCGTGATGAGTCGGGAATACATTTGGTAGAATACTTCAACATATATCCCTTGACTAGAAGAGCATTTGCAATAAGATTAAGGACAAATTACAAATAATATATACATAGTCAAATCTCTCTATAACAATATTTCTATATAATAATACTTTTCTACAAAAGAGCCAAGCTTTTCCAAAACTAATTTTTATGTTATGTTATAACATATGTTTTATATAAAAATACTTCGTTATAACAACAAAAATTATTCGGAACAAACAAGATTGTTATAAAAAAGTTTAAAACAGCTTCTATCACCATATGCAGTAAGACTAGAGTCGTACCTTGGAGTTCACACATAATTTTCTTTTCCTCTAGGGGCGTGACAATCTAAATATCGTTCTTGTTTGCGTTTGCATGAGACTCGATCGATCGATCTCTTTTTTTTTTTTCTTTTTTCTTTTTTTAGGATAGAGGTAAACTTCTAGCTGTTGTTAAACACGATCAATAGCATTTAGAAAAGAGTTCCACTTAACTTAAATTTATACTTAGAAAAGAGTTCCAGTTTTGGTTAAAAGAAAAAACAAAAGTGTTCCAACTAATATAATTTTGTTCGGAATGTCATAAATAAACATCAGCTTGAAGGTTAAACCTCTTTATTTTCAAGTTAATTAACTCGACAAGAATTATTTTCGGTCAATATATTGCCAAACAACCTGCTTTAGGGAGTTTGGCAACACCGTGACCATAAATAATTCTTGATGATTAGGCTAAGCTAACCACTTATAACAAAAATTTGCTAAAGTAATTAAGAAGAATAACCAAAGGACAGTTCACATTCTTTTTGCCCGTTAGTAGATTTTCGATGCCCATGATAACTCCAAGAAAAATGTTAAACAACTCATTTTGGCAATGCGCTTTCCACTTTCATTTGTAGCTGGCTTAACCCTAGGCTCACTTAACTTGAATACTTTCTTTGCTTTTTTTTGGATTTTCAGGGAGATAGAATCAGCTTGAACAGGCAATTGCGAAATCACAAAGAGACAATTTCCCACATGTCTACTTTGCTTGAAAATAATATGACTTCAACCAAAGAGTATCTAAGCAAATGTATATACATTGTTGGAATGGGTAACAATGATTACATCAACAACTACTTGATGCCTCAGTTCTATCCATCAAGCCTTTTGTACAAACCAGAAAAGTATGCCACAATCCTAGCTCAGCAATATGAAAAACAATTAAAGGTACAAATGCACTTTCAATTTATCAAATTCCTTTCATTTGACTTTTGGCTTAAGATTACTAATATATTCCAGTTTTTCTTGGTAATAAAACAGACTTTGTACCGTTACGGAGCAAGAAAAGTTGCTGTGTTCGGGCTAGGTAGCATAGGTTGTATTCCAGCAGAGTTGGATTTGTATGGGACAAAGGACTCACCATGTGTCGACTCTATAAATAGTGCAGTTCTAAAGTTTGTTGACAAGCTTAAACCAATGATAGACGATTTCAACTCTAATTTGCCCAACGCAAATTTCATCTACATAAACGTAACAAGCATTGCAATTGGAGATCCTGCAGCTATCGGTATGTTAACCATGTCACAGTAAACACTTCCCTGTAATTATAAAGAATTTTATTAATTTTCTTAGTAAGTTAAAGATCGATATATGATACTCAATTAACATACTATCATACATTGAACTGTACAGATAGTATACAGAATCTTGATAGTATCAGTATATATAACTTAATTTTACTTTCATCACTTTGGTTGCAGGTATAACAAATTTAGGTGACCCATGCTGTGAAATTTCGAGCTTCATAGCTAAGGGGCAGTGTAGTTATGGAGGAAGTACATGCAGTGATAGAGCCTCACACTATTTTTGGGATGGTTTTCACCCAACAGAAGCTCCTAATAAGGCCACTGCTGAAAGAGCTTACACTGCTCTTCTTCCCTCTGATGCCTATCCCTTTGATATTAGCCACTTGGCTCTGCTCTAAATAAGTTAAACTCAGTCGCGTGTGTAACTTCGCCAAGCTAATTTGAATAAACAACTATCTTATCTACCTTAGTATGTATAACAAAATTCCTTTATTGGTTTTGCTTTCAGATAAATTTCGTACAGTTTTATATTAGAGGTAAAACTTGAACGCTTAATTATACGTTACGTCAATAAAATACATGTACGGTCAAACCTCTCTATAACAGGCTTGTTTGTTTTGAAATTTTTTTTTGTTGCTATAGTGAAGTATTATTATAAAGGATATACATTATAACATAACATAGTATACGGTTCCGATAAGGAGAAGATGAATGTCAATCAACACAGTAATATTATCTATGTGGTATATATATTCCTTGTCGGTTAGTAGCGGCGCTTCCCAAACCCCACCTGGTGGGAATATACTGGGTAGTTGTTGTTGTTGTTAGTAGCGGCGCTCAAATTACGTTATAGTATTATATTACATGAATGTTGCTAAACTACAAGGGAATAGGCATTTTAACAAAATCATATATACTAAAGATAGATTTAATACATTCATACAATTGATTTACTTTTCTGTAGACGTATGTGACAAATAGTTGCATTCTCTAAATCATTCACTAATGACCTTCAATCATCAATAATTTGTGCGACCATAATTTAAGAGAAGTCACCTTTACTAGCAGTTATGGCTATTAATGAACACCAAGAAACCAACATCATAAACCGAATCAAGCCCTAAAACAAATAGGCAATCTGCGCTTTGATTTGATTGAGTTTGGTATTGAAAGGAGTAAACTCAATATATTAAATTTTATTTGGTAGTAGCCAAATAAATTAAACCGACATCGAAAGCAAACCGACATGTTACACAAGCAGGACATTTCATTTAGAAAAAAAAAAGAGAGAAAATCTCAATATTGTAAATTTTTACAAGACTTTTTCGTAGTTTCTATTTTGTATTTTTCGCATGTTATTTTAGGTTTGGGCTTATATTTTCAGGAATAGTCCAATAAGAATAACAACCATGGTCCATGAGCTTGTCCTGTCTGTACTAAAGCCGAAAATCAAAGTAGTAGTAGGCAGCGTAGTTGGAGAAACAAGACGAAAGCTAAGGAAAATGAGCAGTTTGATGGGATATTTTACGTATAGGATCTTTTTCACAGAAGGCAGTGAAAATTAACATAGCAAATCTTTAACGTAGAACTATTTTTTCTATTTTAACTATGTGTAGGTATACGAGATTCAAATACGCTAGTAATATGTTTTATAGGAGTTTTGTTATGTGATTTAACACGAATATTATTTTAGTTATGTTAGTTTTAGAGTACGTGTTTTGTACGTGTTCCTCATGTCAATAAAATAATAATTTTAAAAATCACGTAAATAATATTAAATGATGTTTTTGAACTATAAAATAAAAATAGTGTAACTTTCTAAAAAGCAAGTTTGTAGATTCTATTTAGTTAGCTCAATAAATAACAAAATTCTATCATATGAAACTTATCAGAGTTTTATAGGAATATATCGTGAAAAGTATCGTTATTGTTGTGCTATAATATCGAAAGAAAACAAATAAATAAAATACTTAAAAATTTGAATCTTTGGGCCTTTTAGAAATACAAGAATAAAGAGACTTGTCTATAGCTTCTAAAAAGAAACTAATAAGTGACAAGATATACTCTAAAAATGACTGTTGTTGAGTTAAATATTTTACAAAAATTAGCCTTTAAAATTTTCATGCGCATAACTTTTAGATAGTAAAGAACGGGTTAAAAATTACAGGTAGTCAAAATATGGATTACACTTTAAAACTAAAGTATATGTTTTCAAGAAAATAATTATATAAATTGTTATATATAAATATTTAATTTGGAAAAATGTGTACATTGAATAGAACTTGAATTGCTTTATCAAATTCTGATATGTGCATCCGTACTTTGTATGTAGGACTTGTAGAGAGTTTTTGGGAGAAGTAGTTTTCTCGTATTGCTCACAAAAGTATATATAGAGTACAGGGGTATCTACCAACTATAGGACTGTACAATAATGAAGAAAATCAAATCTTACAAACTATAGGACTGTACAATAATGAGAGAATTTCCTTACTGGATTCGCAAGGACAATCTTATTCTCAGTGCCATCATCTCGTCGATCACACCGACGTTCATCTCCTTCAATGCCGTTGCGGAAACCTCTAAAGAGGCCTGGGACATCCTCACGCGCACATACGGTACTGCTTCTCGTGGTCGTATCATGGCTCTCAAACAGCAGCTCCATAATCCGGTAAAAGGTTATAAATCTGTTACTGATTTTATGCACGGTATTCGCGTGATTGTGGATGAATTATCTCTCCTGGGTGTTACTGTTGATTCTGAGGATCTTGTCATTAAGGTTCTAAATGGTCTTGATGATCCGTATACGGAACTCTCTCATGCCATCCAAGCCCGCGGATCTCCTATATCTTTTGCTGAATTACATGACAAGCTGTTAAGCATGGAGGCTCAGATTACTGCTCGTGTGCCGGCCATCTCCGCCGCATCTGATTTGGCTCCGTCGGCTGCCTTCGTCGCCGGACAACAGCCAGTCCGTCATCGCTTCGGTAGCTGCGGGCGCGGCCGTAGCAGCCGCGGTTCAGTCTCCGGTCGTGGTGGTTACTCCAGCAATGTCCAATCTCGCGGGTGCAATGGGAAGTGCCAGCTTTGCAGTGAATTTGGCCACTCCGCGTGCCGCTGCCCGTCCTATCCCATCTCCGGCACCAATCAGCCCCCTTACGGTGGACCACTGCCGCGGCCACCTTATGCTTCGCCGCCTTATCCGGCTGCTCACACAGCGCATCACTCTCCGACGATTCCCTCTGCATCCGATTGGATCCTGGACTCTGGTGCCTCTCATCACATAACCTCTGATCTTGCCAACATGTCTCTTCACAGTCCTTACACTGGTTTCGACAATGTGGTTATTAGTAACGGTGAAGGTTTGACAATTACACATACTGGACAACTTAACAGTCATTCCTCTCTTTTATTACCTGGGGCTCTCTGTGTTCCACATATGCGTAAAAATTTGATCTCTGTTGCCCAATTATGTCGTCACAATAATGTTACGTTGTTCTTTCTGATACTGATTTTCATGTGAAGGATCGTCGCACGTGGGCAACACTCGTTCGCGGCCCGCTTAGGGGCAACAACTGGCCGGCGGCTCCCAGTCTCCCGATCGCCCTCACGGCACAAAAGCTCTCTCCGTCATTGTGGCATTCTCGGTTTGGTCACCCGTCAGCTAAAATCCTGCGTCATTTAGTGTCTTCTAGCAGTATAGCGTCCAGTAATGTGTCTGATCTTGCTTGTGTCTCTTGCAAGCTTCATAAGTGTCATAAGTTACCTTTTTCTGAGTCAAGTTTATCTTCTACTGCTCCCCTGGAGCTAATTTTGTCCGATTTATGGGCCTCTCCGATTATTTCTAATGAAGGGTTTAAATATTATGTCATCTTTGTTGATCATTTTTCTAAGTATGTTTAGTTTTTTCCTTTCCGCCGTAAATCTGATGTCTTACAAACCTTCCCCATTTTCAAATCTATTGTAGAAAAAATTTCTCTGCTAAAATCAATACTCTGTATACTGACAATGAGGGTGAATTCCTCGCTTTACGCTCTTTTCTTGCCTCCAATGGCATCTCACATCTCACTTCACCTCCTCATACTCCTCAGCACAATGGCTATGCTGAACGCTGTCACCGTCATATTGTCGATACTGGTCTCACTCTCCTTCATCATGCCTCTATACCTCTCATTTACTGGCCTTATGCCTTAGCTACAGCAGTCTATCTCATTAATCGTCTTCCCAAGACAAATCTTTCGATGCTCTCCTCCTTTGAGTCTCTCTTCTATAAGCGCCCCAACCTTGCCAAACTACGTGTCTTCGGCTGTCAATGCTTCCTTTGGCTTCGGCCCTACACCTCACACAAAATGGAAAAAGATACACAAAAGATATTCACAATATTTCCTAATACGCCCCCTCAAGATGGAGGGCCGGAGGACACGCCAATCTTGGACATCAGCAGAAGAAGCCGAGGACGAGATAAGTGCTTGGTGAGAGCATCAGCAAGCTGATCAGCAGAGGATATGTGAGCAACACGACGGGACCCATTCTGAACCAATTGACGAACAAGTGATAATCAATGGACATGTGTTTCATGCGAGAATGAAACACAGGGTTGGCATAGAGGTAAGTGGCGCTTATGGAAGAGAGACTCAAAGGAGGAGAGCATCGAAAGATTTGTCTTGGGAAGACGATTAATGAGATAGACTGCTGTAGCAAAGGCATAAGGCCAGTAAATGAGAGGTACAGAGGCATGATGAAGGAGAGTGAGACCAGTATCGGCAATATGACGGTGACGGCGTTAAGCATAGCCATTGTGCTGAGGAGTATGAGGAGGTGAAGTGAGATATGAGATGCCATTAGAGGCAAGAAAAGAGCGTAAAGCGAGGAATTCACCCCCATTGTTAGTATACAGAGTAATGATTTCAGCAGAGAAATATTTTTCTACAATGGATTTGAAAATGGGGAAGGTTTGTAAGACATCAGATTTACGGCGTAAAGGAAAAAACCAAACATACTTAGAAAAATGATCAACAAAGATGACATAATATTTAAACCCTTCATTAGAAATAATCGAAGAGGTCCATACATCGGAGAAAATAAGCTCCAGGGGAGCAGTAGAAGATAAACTTGACTTAGAAAAAGGTAACTTATGACACTTATGAAGCTTGCAAGAGACACAAGAAAGATCAGACACATTACTGGACGCTATACTGCTAGAAGACACTAAATGACGCAGGATTTTAGCTGACGGGTGACCTAACCGAGAATGCCACAATGACGCAGAGAGATTTTGTGCCGTGAGGGCGGACGGGAGACTGGGAGCCGCCGGTTAGTAGTAGGTGTTGCCCCTAAGCGGGCCGCAAACGAGCGTTGCCCATGTGCGACGATCCTTCACCTAAAAATCAGTATCAGAAAGAACAACGTTAACATTATTGTGACGACATAATTAGGCAACAGAGATCAAATTTTTACGCATATGTGGAACACAGAGAGCCCCAGGTAATAAAATAGAGGAATGACTGTTAAGTTGTCCAGTATGTGTAATTGTCAAACCTTCACCGTTACTAATAACCACATTGTCGAAACTAGTGTAAGGACTGTGAAGAGACATGTTGTCAAGATTAGAGGTTATGTAATGGGAGGCACCAGAGTCCAGGATCCAATCGGATTCAGAGGGAATCGTCAGAGAGTGATGGGCTGTGTGAGCAGCCTGATAAGGCGGCGAAGCATAAGCTGGCCGCGGCAGTGGTCCACCGTAAGGGGGCTGATTGGCGCCGGAGATGGGATAGGACGGGCAGCGGCGCGGAGTGGCCAAATTCACTGTAGAGCTGGCACTTCCCATTGTACCCGCGAGATTGGCCATTGCTGGAGTAACCACCACGACCGGAGACTGAACCGCGGCTACTACGGCCGCGCCTGCAACTATTGAAGCGGTGACAGACTGGCTGCTGTCCGGCGACGAAGGCAGCCGACGGAGCCAAATCAGATGCGGCGGAGGTGGCCGGCACACGAGCAGTAATCTGAGCTTCCATGCTAAACAGCTTATCATGTAATTCAGCAAAAGAGATGGGAGATTCGCGGGCTTGGATGGTATGAGAGATTTCCATATACGGATCATCAAGACCATTTAGAACCTTAATGACAAGATCCTCAGAATCAACAGTAACACCCAGGAGAGATAATTCATCCACAATCATGCGAATACCGTGCATAAAATCAGTAACAGATTTAGAACCTTTTACCGGATTATGGAGCTGCTGTTTGAAAGCCATGATATGACCACGAGAAGCGTGCCTTATGTGCGCGCGAAGATGTCCCAGGCCTCTTTAGAGGTTTCCGCAGCGGCAATGAAGGAGATGATGGTCGGTGTGATTGACGAGATGATGGCACTGAGAATAAGATTGTCCTGGCGAATCTAGTAAGGATATGCTGGATTGGGGGAAGTCACGTCCTTGTCGACGATTGTGGCCGGTGGGCACGGCTTCGATCCGTCCAAGAAGCCGAGGAGATCGTAACCCGTAAGAAGGGTTCGAAATTGGAATTTCCACGCCAGGTAATTAGTGGAATCCAATTTGAGTTGGATTTGAGCCGATGCATTGATGGCAATCGGCTGGAGAGGCTCAGTTGACGTCGTAGCAGCCATGAAGCGCGAGGCAAAGGAGAGGAGGCGCTGAACGACGTCGAGAAAGAGAGGGCTGCTGAATAGTGCAGCGGCGGCGGCGACGGGCTGCCGATAAGAGCAGCGGCGGCAGCGCGGGTAGTATAGAATTAGGGTTTGTTTGGCGATAAGCCACTGGCGTATGATACCATGTAGAGAGTTTTGGGAGAAGTAATTTTCTCGTATTGCTCACAAAAGTATATATAGAGTACAGTGGTATCAAATCCTACCAACTATAGGACTGTACAATGATGAAGGAAATCAAATCCTACCAACTATAGGACTGTACAATAATGAGAGAATATTCTACCAATAATAAAAAGATACACAAAAGATATTCACAATATTTTCTAATAGGACTACGTACAATAAAAAAGAAAAATATTACGAACGAATTATTTGATATAGTAAATTTTAAACAATTTAACGTCATTTATTATTGGTATTTTATACAAAGCTAAATAAGAAAAAAAATTAATTACCAAAATTTTGTTGATTTAAAGTTCTAAATATTAAAAAATTAACTTAAATTATTGTTTATTATGACTTGTATTGTTAGTTTGTTAGTTTTATATGTGTGCACTGTTAGCTAATAGTTGGTTAGCAGTAGTTAGTCAGGATGATGTGACAGTGACCCATTGGTAAAGTTAATTAGTGAGTCGATTAATGAAATTCTGTATATAATTACCCGCGCATTCCCTAATGAATAAGATGCATTTTTTTTTTGAAAATGCTTTCTTCTTCTCATCTCAAGAAGCTTCCTCCCTTAAAGGACTGTCAAGCTTGCGCCTTCAAGTGCAGATTATCACTTATTTTGTCATGGTATCGGAGGGAGAGCTACTGATAATCCACGCAAATTCATCAGTGTGATCTACAACATCCTCGAGTTAATCGATCCTTTAAGAGTGATTTTTCGAAATTGAATTCTTCAATGGCAGAAACAATAATTTCCTATACACATCCACTATACCTTGGTCCATCAGATACTCCTAGCGTTGTTCTAATTCTTGTGAAGCTAACATGATCTGAGACTATGGTATTTGGAGCAGGATGATGAAGATTACTTTATTGGGGAAGAGAAAGCTAAGGTTTGTGACTGACACTTACACAAAGGAGTCATGTGAGACAGAGTTGCATGAACAGTGGAAAATGTGTAATGCAATTTTTCTCTCGTGGCTCATGAACACAGTATCAACAAAATTCCTTAGTGGAATTGCATATACTTCAAATGCACATTTGGTCTGAGAAGATCTAAGAGAATGATTTGATAAGGTCAATTGCATTGGGTTTAAATTCACAAAGTTATTGCTACTTTATCTCAAGGTAGTATTTTGTCTACTTGTTTCACTAAGTTGAAAGGTTTGTGGAATGAGTACAATGCCATGGTGCTTGCTTCTAATTTGAGAAAGTATGCTGAACACCTACAACAATAAAGGTAACTACAATTCTATGTGGCCTAATAACTCTTATGATCAAGCTAGGAGATAAATTTTGCTAAAATTCAATGAGTCATCTCTTAATCATGCATATGCTATGGTAATTGAAGATTAGTCTCAACATTACTCTTTTGGATTGAGCTCTTTGAGTGAAAAAGGTGATCCAATATCCATGCAAGTTGGTAGGGTCAAGGTTACATGGGAAAGAAACCTTTAATGCAATCTGAACATTGTGGACTTAGAGTTCACACAAAGAAGACTGTTATAAAATCATAGGATATCCTTAAGATTTTAAAGGAAAAAAGAAGTTTAACAATAGAAACACTGGTGGACAGCTTCGTAGAGGTAATGACAATTTTGGAGGACACTTTGGAAATCAACAATCTATCAATGCTGTGAATAATGTCTGTGGAAATGCTGAAAGTGCCGATATTCAGTACCAAAGTTCTTCAATAGCTGTTGATATACAGACTACTCTAACTGGAAAAAGACCATACTTTATTGAAAAGCAATACAAACAAATCTTAGGGCTACTGAGTAAAGACAACATTGGTGCCTCAACATAATATGGCGGGTATTTCTACTTGATTAATGACTAGTAGTTCTGTAAATGAATGAATTGTTGATTCATGTGCTACAACACATCATATATCAGCAACTGAAAACTTATTGAATGATGAAGCTCATTCAAAGAAGGTTTCTAAGGATAATGTACATCTACCTACAGGGGGTAAGGTTACAGTCTCATATGCTGGTGAATCTTACCTATTTAGAATTGATTCCATTAGTAATATGTTGTTCATACCTGACTTCAAATTTAATTTATTGTTAGTGTCCAAGTTAGTCTAGGAACTCTCATTCTCAGTCAATTCCTTTCCTGACTTTGTTTGGTTTTAGGACCTTTATAGTGACAGGGTGAAGGGGACTGGTAAGGACAATGCTGGGTTGTACATTTTGAGAGAAGCAATTGACTAAAATAAGATAAAGACACAAAGGCTGGTTGTTGCAGTGAATGTAAAAGACTGCAAACTGTAGAATATGAATATTGGACATCCCTTACCAACTACTATGAAGAGTATGAATTTATAGAGTGTTGTAAATAGTGAAGTGTTGAATAAATGCCCTATTTTCCCTCTAGCAAAGCAAACTAGACTAGTGTTTCATACTAGCAATTCCGGAACTAATTTTTCCTTTTCTCTTGTTCATATAGATCTTTGGGGCCTTGCAAGGTTGCCACCTTTGATAAGAAATATTACTTTTTGACTATTATGGATGATTTCAATCGTTATACATGGATTCATCTACTAAAACTTAAATCATAAGTCATTGTTGATATTAAAAATTTTCTCTTGATGATAAATTATCAGTTTGGGACTATGATGAAGATAATAAGATATGATAATGGAACAAAAATCTTCAATTCTCAGTTTAAGTCACTCTTGCAAGATCTAGGTGTGATACATTAGAGTAGTTACACACACTCTACAATTGAATGGTATTACGGAGAGAAAAACACATACATATACTAGAGATAGCGAGAGCTATAAAGTTTCAGTCCAAACTGCCTATTAATTATTGGGGCATCTGTGTTATAAATGTTACTTGATCAATAGGCTACCATTTGCAGCCATCAAAAGAAAGAGTCCCTATGAAATGCTATACTCTAAATCTCCATCTCTGAAACACTTGAGAGTAATATGATGCTTATATTATGCAAGAAAGGTGATAAATTTGCTGCAAGAGCTAGACCTGCAGTTCATATAGGTTATCTTGAGAGACATAAGGGTTATGTATTACTGGAATTGGGTAGCAAACATTTTTTGTAAGTAGGGATGTGATTTTTAAGGAATCAAAATTTTCTTTTACTGAAAATTTAGACACAGATCAATCTTGGTTCCCTGACATGACTGATAATGTACAAGGTCAGGAAGTTCAATAAATGTGAACACCTAACACAATAACTCACATACCTGATACAGTTTATGACCTTGAGACTGAAGAAACAATCAGTGAAAGTGCTGAGCATGAACAAGTTACAACATCACATGAAGAGATAACATAGGAGATTACCTCAAAAGTAGCAGAAATACTAGCACCACCAGCACATGTCAGAAGGTCTGCTAGGGATTCCAAAAAGCCTAATTGGATGAAAGATTACATAACATCTAGAAAAGATTTCATCAAATATCCTTTGGAAAACTATATCTCTTATAATAATGTTACTCCAACTTACTGCATTTACTTGTCAAAATTTTCTAGCTTGGCGGAAAAGCAATGAAAGATACTAGATAGATTCAAGCTATGCAATAAGAAATCGGAGCTCTAGATGACAGTCACACATGTGAAGTTGTTGATCTACCAGCAAGAAAGAACATTGTGGGCTCAAAATGTGTATATAAGATCAAGTATCATGTCGATGGAGAAGTTGAAAGATTTAAGGCTAGGTTGGTTGCCAAGTGGTACAGTTAGTAAGAGGGTCTTGATTATCATGAAACTTTCTTCCATGATGGTCATGGTAAAATCTGTAATAACGCTAGCAATATCCAGAGATTATTATTTATACTAAATGGATGTATATAATGCTTTCTTGCAAGGTGATCTTTGTGAGGAAGTATACATGGAACTGCCTAAAGAATTTCCAAAACAGGGGGAGCAAAAGGTGTGTAGGTTACTAAATCCCTATATGGGCTTAAGCAAGTATCTAGGCAATGGAACATCAAGTTGAAAAAGGCATTGCTTGAAGCAGGATTTACTCAGAGTAGTCATCACTATTCTTTGTTCACCTTGAAAAAGAAGGGTGGCA